>CM055896.1:69044231-69469231 GCA_029582155.1 Panopea generosa | reverse complement strand
CCCAAAATTTTACCAGAAGAAGATATGAGACAAAAAGTTAGTAGGTTGAAGTCTAAGATATTCAATGAAAGAAAACTAGCCAGAGAAAAGATAAGAAGGTCATTCAGATAATCATATGGTAATTTTATTATTTATATACCCATTTACGAGACATATTCTTTTTTCACAAAAGTTTGTATGGGCAGCAGGAAAATGTAATAAGTTTCTAGAAGGCCTTATGCAAACATGTTAGCCTGTGTCCATCATCTGTAGTCATCATTAAGTACACATGTAGTACTTTATCTGAAACCTCTTTGCAGTTACACACAAACTTTACATGTATGCAAGACTATATAGATGATTTTTTGCAACTATTTCCAGAAAATAATTCTTCATTTGCAATTATTCCAGAAAACACAGATCATAGTTCAATCACAATTGTATAAATGGTGTCCCTGTGGTTAAAGTTGACCTTGGGGATCATGTAGGGGTCAAATGTGATTATATGACATTGATAAGATTTTTAGCTCTACTGGCCAAAGGTCAGAAAGGCTTATGCGATGGCGCGTTTCATCCAAGGTAACTATATGTATACCCTGTCTGTCATACATCTGGCATCCATCTGGAAAGATTACTTTAAAAGTATAAAAAGTCTGCTAGAAAATTTGAATTTACTTTCTGAATAATTGCCAGGTACATCATGGCTATTAAAGAGCTAGTTATGTTGTAGCTGTCACACACTGAATGCATCTAACTTCATTAAAAAACTTTACATGTTATATGCATTGTCTCTCACACAGACAGTTAACTACCTCTTATCTGCCAAACATGCTTAATTGCTTTTCGGTTTGTATTTTACGGATACAATCCAATCAACTGTTATGACTTGAACAAAAATCTGATTATTAATATGATTATAAAAAGAGAATTTACTATTTTCTTATATGTAAAAATCTAAGTTCTCTTTCTTCCAATATTTGATATTAAACAAACTCATTTTTTTTCCTGAAATTTTTTAAGATGTCAAATCGTATAATTGACATTACATATTTTTATACATCACAGCCCGAGGAAAGAAGGAAAAGCATGTGGATAGGGTGTATAATGAAAATTCCGTATCATGTAAAATACTTTGAAATCCATTTCTGGCTTAAAGCTTTTGTTAAATAAATAAATAAATAATGTATATTCATTTCAGGCATATTCCAGTGATGGAATTCTCTTCACATATTTAACATGAAGCACTACGTGAACAGTTTTCAGTGTGAACCCAATGGACTAAATGATAAAGAATATATGGTTTGGACCAATTATTCTTACTCCAAGATACTGGTTCAACTACAAGTTTGTGTATTTGAAATGGGATTAAACTATACAATATATAATGTTCATTCTAAAATAACAATTAACTAACAGTTTTGATTATACTGAATGGATTACACACTAAATCATATAATGATTTGAATCATTTGGACAATCCATGCTCAAAGACATTGTTATGCTGGTAGTTTATGATATATGAACTTACATAAAAAATAGTGAGATTGCAAGTTTGCATTCAAAATAAATTTAATGAAAAACTGTCTACATTTAACTGTGACAAAAATTGAAAATGTATGTCATTGTCAAACAATAGTTCTAATTTTGAATTCATTTGGAAACGAGACAAAAACAATTTCAATATCTAGATTATATTTTAAGCTTTTCCCCCACAGAAGGTTGTGTATGAAAAGATTTTGTTCATTAGCCTCTACTGGCCAAAGGCCAGAAGTGCTTATGCAATGGCGCGTTGTCCGTCGTCTGTCGTCTGTTAGCAGCACTTTCTCTGAAACCACAAGGCCAATTTGATTGAAACTTCACATGGACGTTTCTATTGCATAGGAGACTAAAAATGACCTCGCCCTGAGGGTTCAATTAGGGGGACACATGTCATTATAATAAATTTTTGTTAAATGGAAATTATTTTGCCTATATATATCTTCACAGAAGCATTTTTTGGTGAAGGAGGTTCAGATTTGTAAAAATTACTAGGTTCCACTGTCTTAAGGGGTCAGGAGGGGCCCCAAAAGGGTAAAAATTGGGAATTATAAAAATTGTTTTCTTAAGAACCGGTATGTCAGATTTGTTCATATTTGGCATAAAATATCCCTATGTGTAGGGGTTTGATTGCAGATAAGAATTTAGGGGCTAAAATTTATAGGGGCCCTGTAAGGGGACTTAGAAGTTAACATAGGGATACTATGGGAAAACAGAAAATTCACTTTTTTTTAATCTATTCTGAAACCACTAGGCCAATTAAACTGAAACTTCACATGGATGTTTCTATTGCATAGGAGGACTATACAGAAGATTTATTTTTTTCGATCTGAAATTCAAGATGGCTGCCATTACTATAAATAGTCCAAAACTTAGAAAATCTTCAACTCATGAACGGCCCAACAGATTTTCAAAATGTTTATGTAGTAATGATGACCAACTATAGTTTTGTTAGATTTGTTCAAATTGACAGGTGTCCTTAAGGGTTAAAAATAACCCGCCCCGAGAGTTCAAT
Organism: Panopea generosa; assembly: GCA_029582155.1. Classification (NCBI taxonomy): domain Eukaryota; kingdom Metazoa; phylum Mollusca; class Bivalvia; order Adapedonta; family Hiatellidae; genus Panopea; species Panopea generosa. The sequence goes on along the minus strand of CM055896.1, from coordinate 69,466,701 downwards.
TAGGGGACACATGTCTATTGTCATTATAATTTTATTTTTTTTTTTTTTTTTTGTTATGGAAATGATTTTGCCTATATCTTCATAGAAGCATTGTTAGGTGAAGGAGGTTCAGATTTTTAAAAATGACTGGGTTCCACTGTCTTATGAGGTCAGGAGTGGCCCCAAAAGGGTAAAAGTTGGGAATTACTAAAATCGTTTTCTTAAGAACCGGTATGTCAGATTTGTTCATATTTGGCATAAATTATCCCAATGTGTAGGGTTTTGATTGCAGATAAGAATTTAGGGGCTAAAATTTATAGGGGCGCTGTAAGGGGACTTAGAATTTTACATAGGGATACCATTGGAAAACAGAAAATTCTCTCTTTTTTCATCTATTCTGAAACCACTAGGCCAATTAAACTGAAACTTCAAATGAATGTTTCCGTTGCATAGGAGAATTTCACAAAGTGCTATGGCCACTATGAGTCAGTAGAGCTCTTTTTTACATAGAAAATCTGCTGTTTTCCCCCCAAAAGGCTGTTTATTAAAAAAAAAATATATGTTCATTTTATATATTTAGATATATCCAATGTAAAACTTGGTAGGGTAGAATTGGAACCAGTCACCAACCATTGTTATACATTTTAATGAAGCCAAATTGTTAAAATGAATTGCAATGTTGTTTTCTTTTCATTAAAAAGTTATTTACAGAAAAGATTTTGTTCATTTTACATATTTAGATACATCTTAAGTAAGACTTGGTAGGGTAGAACTGGAATCAGTCACCAACCATTGTTACACCTTTCGATATATCTAAATTGGTCAAATGAAATCCAAATTTTTTTTTTCATTAAAAACTTATTTACGGAATGATTTGATTATTTCACATAATTAGATATATCTTGAGTAAAACTTTGTAGGGTAGAACTGGAATCAGTCACCAGCCATTGTTACACCTTTTGATATATCTAAATTGTCGAAATGAATCTGATCGTAGTTATGATTTGTTATTATGTTTTTCGACAATTTTTCCTTCTTCGAAAAAACAGTAAAAACAATTTGTTCATTTTACAAATTTAAAATATCTGAAGTAAAGCTAGGTCTGGTAGAACTGGAACCAGTCACCAATAATTTTTACACAATTTGATTCATCCAAATTATTAAAATGAATTTGATTATATTTATAAAAAAAAAATAATCAGCCATTTTTCTTTCTTCAGGAAATTTGTAAAAAAAAAATTGTTTTTACTTACTTAGATATATTTTAAGTAAGACTTGGTTGGGTAGACCTGGAATCGGTCACCAACCATTGTTACACCTTTTGATATATCTAAATTGGTAAAATGAAGTCCAAATTTTTTTTTTTCATTTGAAATTTATTTACAGAGTGATTTGATTATTTCACATATTTAGATATATCTTGAGTAAAACTTCGTAGGGTAGAACTGGAATCAGTCACCAGCCATTGTTACACCTTTTGATACATCTGAATTATCGAAATAATTTCAGAATATATTATTTTCTTCATGTCAGAAGAAATCATTTGTTACAAAATGTTTTATTCATTTTACATATTAAGTAAGTCAATTTAGTTAGTATTTAAGTAAGTTATTAAATAAACTTGATAAGGTAGACCATCATTGATACACCTTTTAATATATATTACAGACTATGTAAACTGAGTTAATATTTTCTTTTGTTGCATATTTGTGCTTCCAAGGGATCATTACGAAATTCTTAAATACAACTTAGATGGGTAGAATTAGGTTCAGTTACCACCCATTGATCATCATTTGATACATTTAAATTAAACAATGAACTACAGAATTTAACTTTATTTTTGTATTACTAATTGTTGTTTTGTTAATAGGCAAGTGCTTTAAATTTTTTGTTTCTTCTCAATTTAAGTTATAGTTTTTTAGCACACATGTGTTTCCATAGATCATCCCCAATCATTATCAGCAATCAAGATATCACACACCTCACAATTTCGTCTGTAATAATTTGGTAAAAGGAAAATGGGGAGATATTTTATTTTTAAAACAATTTCTGGTAATGGCCTCAATGTATCCGCTTTTCAAGATTTCTAAGTTTTGTTTACATATTGATAGTGAAATAGAATTTCATAATTGTTTAATGTGTGTGGGGCATGCAGTTGAGTCATTTACCTATGGTTGTTAAGATTAAAAAAATGCTCTAATAGTATATTTTATAGCATACTACAATAGAATTTTTTGCAATAAATTAGATGAGAGACTCAACTACGGGAGTTATCTACCCTACCCGTCCCCAGCAAGGGTAGAATTGTATATATTATAAATAATTGGTGTAGTGGTAGTATTGAAAGTTTTGTTATTTTCACTTTTTTCATTTTTATTATCATTAATATGTTCATTTAAAGAGGTGTTTTTATGTATATATTTTAAAATTTAGTTAACCAAATTTCGTTAGTACTAGGCAATTTAATGAGTGTTAATCTTCTGTCTGTTTTCCTACATTAACAATAACACTATATTAATAAAAATAGGCACAAATTAAACATCTCTACAATAGTTCGAGAGTTTGAGGTAGACCTTGTAGCTTTGGCGGAAGTGTCGCCATATTTTCTTCATTATTTTCGACCTAAAGGTGTGTATTTAGCTGTGAGTAAACTTCCAAACATTATTGAATTGTCATATCCGGAGTGTTCTGATGAGTCATGTCAGCAGTATCTATCTACTATTGCTAGTGGCAGGAGACCATTTATTTTTACACTTCTGAATAAACTTCATATAAGAGAAATATTTTTGCTCACAACATATTTTTGGGTAGAATCAGTTTTAGAAGAAATATATGTTCACTGTGTCCATGATAAAAAAATAGGTAGCGTTTTTTTTGAATATGTGTATTGATTATTTTGGCTCACAACATGTCTTCACAAATAAAATGTTTTATAAATTAAAAACTTCATGCTGGCTCCCAAAAATACTTGTATCCCTATCTTTAGAAAACTGGATACAAACTGGAAAACGAACAATCGCCAGAATAATTCACAATTCCAATCAATCGAGGAAATTCAATCAATTTGAAGAATGTTTAGCTTGTTTTCGAAAAGAAAAGATTTTTAAGGGTGAATTTGATTCAATATTTGTAATATCACCTTGTTGTTTACATCCTATACATAGGCAGTGTTTGAACCAGTTTACAACAAAAAGAGGACGGGTTAAACTATGTAGGAAATGTAGGACTGATCATTCTGAACTAGGTAGAGGTAGACAATTTGCTGAAGATGTTGATATTAAAATATTCCGTGAAAGACAAATTGCTAAGAGAAAATTATTTGTATTTGAATATTATGGCATATTTTTAGGATAAATTTTAATCATTGAATTTTATTTTGCTTAAAAAAATAAAATAATTATTAAAACGTGCGAAAGGGATATTTAATTTAGAGTGTTAAACTTAATACCAATCCCCATTTTAAAAATAGACAGCACTAAAATACTGCTTGGTGATAACGATCGAGTTGAAATTAAAATTATATCACATGATTTATTTAATAATTTAATATACCGGTACCACGAAATATGTTCAATTTTAAGAGGGAAATCTATTTTAGTCTAGTCTAGGCATGTAGCCCAAGTTAGGAAATCCCTTTTCATTATGTTATTTTGGCATGATCCTTTTGGCATGATCCTTTTGGCAATACTGGGTCAGTGAGTATTATATATTGGAAAAAAATGTTTATAGCCAATTATGAAATTTTGAAAAATCTTCATATATATTCCCATTAAACTAGAACTGCTGCCATTGATGCATGCTTCTGTCTAATAATAGAAAAGCTGGATACTATCTTGTTTTATGATTAGATTACTGATAACAAGAGAATGGTCTGTTGAGTTTTTACAGTTGTTTTAATAGTAACATGTATAATATTAATATTGAAATATTTGTATAATAATTTTGATCTGGATTTCTTTTTTGTATTCATGTGTAGTTAAGCTGTTGCATTAAACACAATTGATATAAATCATTTTGTTTTGTTTCATTTACCCTGAACTTCTACTATTATTAAGAACATAGTAACTTCAAACATTTTTATAACCACCCATTATGAAGCAGAAATGAAATCATTGGCATCCAGCTGTCTGTACAATTTTGTTTATCTAAATAGACAGCTTAACAATCTTGACTAGGAAAAACAATGGAAATTTTAGCTCACCTCAGCCAAAGGCTTGTGAGCTATTGTTATTGCCCTGTGTCTGTCATTATGTTTTGCTTTAAATGCCTTCTCTGACACCACTTCATAAATTTGACCAATTTCGTGTGAAGCATTCTTACATGAAGCTTTCTCAAGTTTGTTTAAATCATGACTGCAAGGGGCATATAATATTTTTTATTGAGTCTGTGAGATTTCTTGTCTTGTATGTAATTTTGCCATACATGGATGGATTGCAAAAACACTTGGCTCAATTGATCAACATGACATGACGTGGTGCGCATAAGACCCAACCCCTACTTCATAGGTGAAGGTCACACTTTTAAGTTTGTTTGACAACACTTACTAGTCTATTTGAGATTTCATGTTCGGTCTGTAATTTGACCATCCATGGATGGATTTTACTTGGCTTACTTGATGCAGACTTGTACCTGAAGGTCAAGGTCACATTTCAAGTTTTGTTTGACAGCAGGTCAAGTCTGTTTGAGATATCATGTCCTGTCTGTGTAAATTTGTCATACATCATGGATGGATAAAATGTAAATGTCTTAAAAAATGAAACTATTTTAAAATGGATCAAAGCAAATAAACAAAATCTGAATGTTTATGTTTGTCAAATCTACCAAAATGTGACAAAAACGATATTTTAATCTGAGTGCTAATGTTGAAACGAAATATAGACAGCAATTAAATACTGCGTAAAGACGTTCTAAGATACAGCAAATTCTACAATATTTAATCAAGTATGAATGATCGAACCAAAATCAAAATGTAACCACTTGACTCGATCATTTGGTATGTCACAAAATATAGTTTAGTCTGTTGCCTGGATGTGTAGTCCAAGTTAGAAATTCCTTAGGTGGAATGGTAGGTGGTGGTCGAAATGTTACAAACTTGGGATTAGATATTGAATTCACCAAAACAACATGTATACGTGCTTTCATTAAGATCCTGAGAATAACAAAAACGTATTCCTGAAAAGCATGCACTGTTGAGCAATATAACCTAGAACACGTTCATTTAAGTATATTATTGAAAGACATTTAGATCGAACAGCAAGCACATTTGGATATATCGGACATTAACAGTATAAACCATTTCCTCATTTATTGAGAGATATAGCAGTTAGTAATGACCAAATTTTAATTAGCAAATGATTTCCAAAGAGAAAATACTCCACACATTAAAAAAATATAATAACTTGTATCATACCCGAGTCACAGATAGTAATATAATTAGCGCTAAAAACTTAACTGTTGCAGAGTATAACGACTGTAAATGGCATTTGCTTTGCACGAAATATGATAACTTGTGTCAATAAATGATACAACAGATGAACATTTAGAATATCTCAGAAGATATATTCGCTCCAAAGGTCAAATTAAAAAAAGTAATCCAATTCATGATAAGTGAATGACTTTGGATGGTATTATCTATTTATTATTTCTAAATATTGTAGAAAGGTTTTCCACTGAGAAGAAAATCTATAACAGTATTTGTTTTATTCACAAATGCCATATCTTGACGCAGTGATTTAATACTTATAGATGGGATGCTGGCTACGGGTGCACTGTACACAGAATGGTGGGGTTACACCTGGGCTGCGTTTCGATCTATGTATAGAGCTCAGATTTCGGTCTTCCCTGTAGGGCCTTAGTTAAACTGCAGCATGTCATCTCATTCGATAAGCTGTTAAGACGACAGACTAGGCTGCGTTCAGCACCGTTAACAGCAAACACGTTTATTGCTTGGTTTTCTAAAATTATCGCGTACTGCGTGCTGAGGTTGATCCAGTGTCCAGGAAAAATAATGCTAGCTAACGTTACCAAACGTTTAACCGAACCCTGAATTGTGGACCAGACATAGAAATCCCTGCATTTCATTGGGGGTTAATATAGACCAGGGCTGCGTTCAGTTCGGTTAAACGTTTGGTAACGTTAGCTAACATATTTTCCTGGACACTGGCTTAACCTCATATTAGCACACAGTACGCGATAAATTTAGGGAACCAGGCATTAAAACGTGTTTGCTGTTTAACAGTGCTGAACGCAGCCCTGGTATACGTTCAGAACCGTTAAACAGCAAACACGTTTAATGCTTGGTTCCCTAAAATTATCGTGTAATGGGTGCTAAAATGTGGTTGAACCAATGTCCAGGAAAATATGTTAGCTAACGTTATCAAACATTTAAGCGAACAGCCCTAAATTACTTTCATATTTTTTTATATTTTTTTATATTTTAATATGAACTTTGTCATCTATATTCGATTTAAGATTTTACTTAGAAATATTTCCCTTATGATATCGTATGTCAACATGGTACCTTTTCGTCCTAGTGTGTATATGTATGAGCCCATTTAACTACTGGTACCGACTACGATTAGTACATATTTCTCTTACTATTTAACTATTTATTCAATAATACTTAACTATTCTAAATATTTAATTAAATAATTGCAATTGTCAATGTTAATACCAGTTAAATATTATAAACGAAGTACACGAATTGCCATTAATATTAGAATTTACACCATAAGCAGGAGAAGAACATCATAAGCATTATGCTTCCGTTCTAATCCTTTTTCTATTATTGTATACATTTGTATTACTGTATAAAATGTACTTATATTGAGAAATAAAATATGTTTAAACCAAACAACAGTTACTTATGTAACGTTAGCGAACATGACAGAATGCATACACTTTTCTTAAAATTAGCCCTTTTCTTAAAACCAATCCCCTCACCCCTTAACCTCAAAGGTCAAGGTCACACTTTGAGTTTGTTTGAGATTTCAAGTCCAGTCTGTAACTATATCATACATGGATTGATTTCAAAAACACTTGGCTCATTTGATTGATAGATCAACATGACATGACGACGTGTCACGTGTAAGACCATGAACCTTATCTCAGAGGTCAAGGTCACACTTTCAGTTTGTTTGATATTTCATGTCTGGTCTGTAACTTTGTCTTACCTGGATGGATTTTAAAATAGCTTGACACAAGTTATCAACATGTCATGATGTTGTGTCACCTGCATTTACCTGTAGAAATACCCAGACCTTTACATCAGATGTCAAGGTCACACTTTAATGTAAAAAAAGTGAAATTGAGTGTCTAGTCTGAAACGTCAGTCCATTACTCTTGATATCTATGGATATATTTAAATTGCTATCTGTTATAAAATATATTGTTATTTTCACAGACCATTTGGGGAGAAGGGCAGGTAACACTTACCAGATAAAATATATTGTTATTTTCACAGACCATTTGGGGAGAGGGGCATGTGACACTTACCAGTGAAATGTCTTGTTTTCTTTAAAATTTCAGAAATCTTCTCCAAAAGTGCAAGGCCTGGAGCTTTGATATTTTGCAGGTAGTATCACCTATGAAGGTTCTCTCAGGTATGTTCAAGCCATGACCTTAGGGTCAATATTGGCCCCGCCTTGGGGATTTGTCAGTTTAACATAGGATTTTTTTAATTTAAAAATCATTTTCTCAAGAACCAATCAGCCAAATTTGTTTATATTTGGTATAAATCAATCCTATAAGTAGCGGTTTCAAGTTCATTAAACTAAATGGGCTAGGGTCCATTGGTGTCTAGTAAGTGTACTTTGGTTTATACATAGGAATAGTATAAGATAAACTGGAAATTATGTTTTTGTCATCCGTTTTTGGTATAATTCCAATCATATTGCTGTCTGAAGCATTATTTAGTCATAACAGTTGAGATTGGGTCCTTTTAAGGGGATTTAATATCCACAAGGGACCAGCAGAGGCCTTAAAAGGGATAAATGTGTGAAATTTTAAAAATCTTCTCAATAAATTATCCGTATAAGCAGAAGTTAGGATATATTGGGGTCCAGGGGATACAATTGTGTGTTCAAAAATATTCTCAAGAACCGACAAACCGAATTTGTATATATATCGTTTATATTATCTCTAAGAATAGGGGGTTCAAGTGTGTTCGAATAAAGGGGCTAGGTTCCATTGGGATCCAGTAAGCGGTTTTTCACTTGCGAATACTATGAGAAAACAGAACATTAGTTTTTCTCGTTTATTTAAGGTATTATTTCAAACATTTTGATGTCTGGGGTATTGTACAGTAATTTATTACACATATAGCATATAGGTCAGCAGGAGCTCAAAAAAGTGATAAAATTGTGATTTTTAAAAAAAAAATTCTCAAGAACATAAATTATTATCTGCCAAATTTGTTTTAAAATACAGCATTAAACCATCTTTAAGAAATAAATTTATTTCATATAACACAACTTTCTAGTATAAAATACAGCAATAGGGCGACTTGTCCGCTTGGTGGCACTACAACAGTAATAATATTCAAGAAATAAATTTATTCCCTATAACCTAACTATCTGGTGTATAATACAGTATTAGGGCGAAATGTCTGATTTGTGGCACTACAACCATAATAATATTCAAGAAATAAATTTATTCCCTATAACCTAACTATCTGGTGTATAATACAGTATTAGGGCGAAATATCTGATTTGTGGCACTACAACCATAATAATATTCAAGATATAAATTTATTCCCTATAACCTAACTATCTGGTGTATAATACAGTATTAGGGCGAAATGTCTGATTTGTGGCACTACAACCATAATAATATTCAAGATATAAATTTATTCTCTATATTATAACTATCTAGTGTAAATTACAGCATTAGGACGACTTGTTTATGTTGTGGTACTACAACAAAAATAATATTCAAGATATAAATTTATTCCCTTTATTATAGCTGTCTAGAGTAAAATACAGCATCAAGGCGACATGTTTGGTTTGTGGCACTACAACAACAATAATTATATTTAAGAAATATATTTACTATCTATTACATAACTGCCTGGTGATAAATACAGCATTAAGGAGGCGACTTGTCTGCTTTGTGGAACTACAACAATAATCATCCTCGATAATTTTATTTTATTTCATACAATATAACTATCCGCCGTAAAATACAGCATTAGGGCGACTTGTCTGCTCTGTGGTGCTACAACAACAATAATATTCAAGAAATGAATTTATTCCCTATAACATAACTATCTGTTGTAAAATACAACATTACGCCGACTTGTCTCCTTTTTGGTATTACACCAACAATACTATTCAAGAAATAAATGAATTACGTATAATATAACTATCTGATATAAAATACAGCAATAGGGCGACTTGTCTGCTTTGTGGTTCTACAGCAGTAATACTATTCAAGAAATAAATGTATTCCCTATAACATAACTATCTGTTGTAAAATACAACATTACGGCGACTTGTCTCCTATGTGGTTCTACAGCAGTAATACTATTCAAGAAATAGATTTATTCCCTATATTATAACTATCTGGTGTAAAATACAGCATAAGGGCGACATGTCTCCTTTGAGACACTACAGCACTAATAATAGTCAAGAAATAAATGAATTACGTATAACATAACTATCTGATATAAAATACAGCATTAGGGCGACTTGTCTGCTTTGTGGTGCTTCAACAATAATAATATTCAAGAATATAAATTTAGTCTTTATAACATAATTATCTGATGTAAAGTAGAGCATTAGGGCGACTTTTCTGCTTTGTAGCACTACAACAATACTATTATTCAAGATATAAATTTATTCCCTATAACATAATTATCTTTTGTCAATTTAAGCATAAGAGCGACTTTTCTGATTTGTGGTGCTACAACAACAATAATATTCAAGAAATAAATTTATTATCTGAAACAAACATATCGTTGGCTCGGCGCAAAACCCCAGTAACTGACATTTATCCCAAAATGACTTTTTTCAATAATTTGGTATATAAAGGTAAGTTACACCTCCTATCAAAATATGGTGGTTGAAATTTTTTTTTTAATGTTTTAATTAAAAAAATAGCATAATCCAGTAACTGCATTCATGATTTTTCTCAGCTCAAAACCCCAGTAACTGCACTTACTGAGTTTTTGCACAAAGTTTTTAAAGTACAATACAAAAAATCAATAATGCAAAAAGCCAGTATTATCGTTGATTTTATAAATTCCTGCACTATAATTTTTTATTGACACTCCCTCTCCCTAGAAAACAAAAAAAAATATCTGGATCTGAATGACAGCAGCATGTTTTTAAATTCTATAGATATAAATATAACAGATTTTTCTACTTCTGAAATAGAGGATGGTAGTGAGATTAGTGATAGAGGCGATGATAGTGAGATGAATTATTATAGTGGTAGTGTTGGTAAGTCTGATGATAGAGGGGATCGTAGTGAGATTGATGATAGAGGCGATGATAGTGATATTAATTATTACAGTGGTAGTGGTGGTAAGTCTGGTGATAGAGAGGATGGTAGTGAGATTGGGGATAGAGGTGATGATAGTGAGATGAATTATTATAGTGGTAGTGTTGGTCAGTCTGGTGATAGAGGGGATGGTAGCGAGATTGATGATAGAGGCAATTGTAGTGAGATGAATTATTATAGTGGTAGTGTTGGTCAGTCTGGTAATAGAGGGGATGGTAGTGAGATTGATGGTAGAGGCAATTGTAGTGAGATGAATTATTATAGTGGTAGTGGTGGTAAGTCTGGTGATAGAGAGGATGGTAGTGAGATTGGGGATAGAGGCGATGATAGTGAGATGAATTATTATAGTGGTAGTGTTGGTAAGTCTGGTGATAGAGGGGATGGCAGTGAGATTAGTGATAGAGGCGATGATAGTGAGATGAATTATTATAGTGGTAGTGTTGGTAAGTCTGGTGATAGAGGGGATGGCAGTGAGATTAGTGATAGATACGATGATAGTGAGATGAATTATTATAGTGGTAGTGTTGGTAAGTCTGGTGATAGAGAGGATGGCAGTGAGATTAGTGATAGAGGCGATGGTAGTGAGATGAATTATTATAGTGGTAGTGTTTGTAAGTCTGGTGATAGAGGGGATGGTAGTGAGATTGGTGATAGAGGTAATGGTAGGGAGATAAATTATTATAGTGGTAGTGGAGACAAGTCTGGTGATACAGGGGATGGTAGTGAGATTGGTGATAGAGACGATGATAGTGAGATGAACTTTTATAGCGATAGTTGTGACAAGTCTGGTGATACAGGGGATGGTAGTGAGATTGGGGATTGAGGCGATGGTAGTGAAATGAATTATTCTAGTGGTAGTGGTGACAAGTCTGGTGATAAAGAGGATGGTAGTGAGATTGGTGATAGAGGTAATGGTAGGGAGATAAATTATTATAGTGGTAGTGGTGACAAGTCTGGTGATACAGGGGATGGTAGTGAGATTGGTGATAGAGGCGATGATAGTGAGATGAACTATTATAGTGGTAGTGGTGACAAGTCTGGTGATAGAGGGGATGGTAGTGAGATTAGTGATACAGGTGATGATAGTGAGATGAATTATTATAGTGGTAGTGGTGGTAAGTCTGGTGATACAAGGGAAGGAAGCGAGATTGGTGATAGAGGCGATGATAGTGAGATGAACTATTATAGTGGTAGTGGTGACAAGTCTGGTGATACAGGGGATGGTAGTGAGATTGGTGATAGAGGCGATGATAGTGAGATGAACTATTATAGTGGTAGTGGTGACAAGTCTGGTGATACAAGGGAAGGTAGTGAGATTTGGGATTGAGGCAATGGTAGTGAGATGAATCATTATAGTGGTAGTGGTGGTAAATCTAGTGAAAAAATGGATGGTAGTGAGATTGGTGATAGAGGCGATGATAGTGAGATGAATTATTATAGTGGTAGTGGTGACAAGTCTGGTGAAAGAATGGATGGTAGTGAAATGAATTATTATAGTGGTAGTGATTGTAAGTCTGGTGATACAGTGGATGGTAGTGAGATTGGTGATAGAGGTGATGATAGTGAGATGAATTATTATAGTGGTAGTGGTGATAAGTCTGGTGAAAGAATGGATGGTAGTGAGATGAATTATTATAGTGGTAGTGATTGTAAGTCTGGTGATACAAGGGATGGTAATGACATTGGGGATTGAGGCGATGGTAGTGAGATGAATTATTCTAGTGGTAGTGGTGGTAAATCTAGTGAAAGAATGGATGGTAGTGAGATTGGTGATAGAGGTGATGATAGTGAGATGAATTATTATAGTGGTAGTGGTGGTAAGTCTGGTGAAAGAGTGGATGGTAATGAGATGAATAGTGATAGTGGTGGTAAGTCTGATGATAGAATCGATTGCAATGAAATGGATAATGGTCGTGTTAGTAGTCTGGTGATAGAGACGATGGTAGTAAGATGAATAGTGATAGTGGTGGTAAGTATGGTGATAGAGGCAATGGTAGTAAGATGAATAGTGGTAGTGGTGGTAAGTCTGGTGATAGATGCGATGGTAGTAAGATGAACAGTGAAAGTGGTGGTAAGTCTGGTGATAGAGGCGATGGTAGTTAGATGAATAGTGGTAGTGGTGGTAAGTCTGGTGATAGAAAGGATAGTAGTAAGATTAGTGATAGAGGCGATGGTAGTGAGATGAAAAGTGGTAGTGTTGGTGAGTCTAGTGATAAGAGGCGATGATATTGAGATGAATAGTGGTAGTGGGGGTAAGTGTGGTGAAAGAGGGGATGGAACTAAGATTGGTGATAGAGGCTATGGTAGTGATATGAATAGCGGTAGTGGTGGCAAGTCAGGTAAAAATGTTAGTAATAGAAGGAATTCTACTGAGATGAATAGTGAAATAAATGGTACTTGTGATAAGAGTTGTAATATAGAAATGAGTGAGAATACAGTTGATGATTATGATGACAGACCATTGATTTACTTTGCATGACCCGTTAGGAATTTAATCCCTCACACCTCTGAACTCAATAGCCCCTCTAATGAATGTCAAATGGGAAATGTCTTAAATGTAGGAAATCAAAGTAGGGGGAGAAAAAAAGAAACAGGAATCTAACTGGAAAAGAAATATTATAAAAAATAAAAGAAACAGAGGTCTCAGCTATACAAGTCATTGTGGGGTGAATAAATATGCTAAATCAGTTAAAAAAGGTTGTTGATTGCTTTGTAAAAGAAATGTCAACTTCATATTACAGAAAACCAAAGGGAAACTTTATTCAATGATTTCTGGGACCTTGGTAATATTGATCGCCAAAGAGACTATATGTCTCGAACAATTCTAGAACAACCAATTCTAAATAAGACCAATAGTAAAAGGAAGGTTTCAAAGAAATACTGTTTGTTTATTAATGGTAACAAAGCAGCCAACTTGTCCGTTAATTTATTATTCATTTTTAGCATAACTGGCAAATATAGTTATAGTTACTATTAATGTTGAATGACTTCTATTGTTATTTAATTAATGAAAAACGACACGTTATTTGTAATACGATGACTCAAAGCAACACATTTTTAGATAAAAGTCACTGCTAAAAGATGAAATTTTTTGCATTTTTTTTTTAAATTACTAAAGATTATAATTGATAGATACTGCTCAAAAAATGTTAAGAATTTTTTTTTTAATTGCGATATGAAGTACAGAAATAGTGTTTATAAAAGAGAAATATGAATCATTCTGTTTATGGTTTTAAAACAGTTTATAATTCCACAGAACTTTCTATTCATGCCTATTGTGAAGCTTAATAAATATCAGTGTAAGAAAAGAAATGTTTCATTTTAATATTATTTGATTTTTTAATTTAAAAACTAATAAAAAAACAAAATTAATTTTATAAGAAGCAGTTACTATTAGTAATATAGCAAGTCAGTTGTTATGTGCATGTTTACTATGTATATTTGTATTATGGGCCAGAGGCCAGAATTACTTTTGAATAAAATAGTGTTTGAATAAATATTGTCTATTGTAAAAGTCAAATAAACTCTTTTTTCCATTAAACTAATGTTATTATACTAGTTGTACTGTTTAGTAAATCTTTGGCCATTTTAATTGTACAATATACCTTTTAGAGTAAATACTGATGTTTTGCACAAATAAATTTAAGAGCAAAAAACCAGTAAATGCACTTACTGGAGTTTTGCACAAATATATTTCAGAGCAAAAAATCAGTAAGTGCTGTTACTGGAGTTTTGCGCCGAGTTTTTCAACGCAAATTTCCAACTTAATTTTTCAGATTACTTTTAATACTTTGTTAATATTTTTTTTTATACAAGATACAAATGTGAAGAACTGTTTTTAATGAATATGCTTAATAATAAGATTAAACTTAAGTCTTTTAACTAGTAATTGATATAATCAGTTTTTTGTCTCTCCTGAAAAGTAAGAAAAATGCAGTTACTGGGGTTTTGCGCTGAGCCAACGATATATAAAATCTGGTGGAAAATAGAGCAATAGGGCGACTTCTCTGTTTTGTGGTTCTACAACAGTAATAATATTCAAGAAATAAATTTATTTCATATATTATAACTAGCTGGTGTAAAATACAGCATTAGGGCAACATGTCAACTTTGTGGCACTACAGCAGTAATAATATTCAAGAAATAAATTTATTCCCTATTTTATAACTATCTGGTGTCAAATACTGCATTAGGGCGACTTGTCTACTTTGTGGTACTACAACAGTAATTATATTCAAGAAATAAATTTATTCTCTATATCATAACTATATGGTGTAAAATACAGCATTAGGGCGACTTGTCTACTTTGTGGTACTACAGCAGTAATAATATTCAAGGAATAAATTTATTCTCTATATTATAACTTTCTAGTGTCAATTACAACATTTGAGCGACTTGTCTACTTTGTGGAACTACAACAATAACAACATTCAAGAAATGAATTTATTCTCTATATTATAACTATCTGGTGTAAAACACATTATTATTGCGACTTGTCTATTTTGTGGTACAACAACAGTAATAATATTCAAGAAATAAGTTTATTCTCTACATTATAACTATATAGTGTAAATTACAGCATTTTGGTGACTTGTCTCCTTTGAGGCACTAAAACAATAATACTATAACACTGATCAAGAAATAAATTGATTCCCTCTAACATAACTATCTGTTGTAAAATACAACATTAGGGCGTCCTGTCTCCTTTGTGGTACTACAGCAGTAATAATATTCAAGAATATAATTTACTCTTTATAGCATAATTATCTGCAACAACAGCATTAGCAAAATACTGCATTAGGGCGAATTGTCTACTTTGTGGTACTACAACAGTAATACACTATTCAAGAAATAAATTTATTCCCTATATCATTAGGGCTACGTGTCTACGTTGTGGTACTACAACAGTTATACTATTCAAGAAATAAATTTATTCCCTGAAACATAACTTTCTGGCATAAAATACAGCATTAGGGCGACTTGTCTACTTTGTGGTACTACAACAGTAATACTATTCAAGAAAAAAAAATGTATTCCCTATATCATTACTTCCTGGTGTAAAAAACAGCATTAGGGCTACGTGTCTACTTTGTGGTACTACAACAGTAATACTATTCAAGAAATAAATGTATTCCCTGAAACAAAACTTTCTGGCGAAAAATAGAGTATTAG
This sequence comes from Panopea generosa, assembly GCA_029582155.1. Classification (NCBI taxonomy): domain Eukaryota; kingdom Metazoa; phylum Mollusca; class Bivalvia; order Adapedonta; family Hiatellidae; genus Panopea; species Panopea generosa. Next base: position 69,451,050 of record CM055896.1, on the reverse strand, counting down.
GGCAACTTGTCTACTTTGTGGTACTACAACAGTAATACTTTTCAAGAAATCAATTGATAATAGCTATCTGGTGTAACATACAGCATGATGGCGACATGTCTACTTTGTGGCACTACAGCAGTAATAATATTCAATGAATAATTTTATTCCCTATATTATATCTTTCTGGAGTAAAATACAGCATTAAGGCGACATGTCTCCTTTGTGATACTGCAGCAGTAATAATATTCAAAAAATCAATTTTTTTCCTATATTATAACTATCTGGCGTAAAATACAACATTATGGCGACTTGTCTGCTTTGTTGTACTACAACAATAACAGTATTCAAGAAATCAATTTATTCTCTATATTATAACTATCTTGTGTAAATTACAGCATTAGGGCGACATGCCTGATTTGAGGTACTACACCAAAAATAATAGTCAAGAAATCAATTAATTTCCTACATTATATTTACCTGGTGTAAAATATAGCATTAGGGCGACTTGTCTATTTTGTGGTACTACAACAATAATAATGTTCAAGAAATCAATTTATTCCCTAAAACATAACTTTCTGGTGTAAAATATAGTATTAGGCGACTTGTCTACTTTGTGGTACAACAATAATAATGTTCATGAAATCAATTTATTACCTATAATATATTTATCTGCTTTAAAATACAGCATTAGGGCGTCTTGTCTGATTTGTGGCACTACAACAATACTAATGTTCGAGAAATCAATTGATTACCTATAATATAATTATCTGTTGTAAAATACAGCATTAGGGCGTCTTGTTTGATTTGTAGCACTACAACAATAATAATGTTCAAGAAATCAATTTATTACCTATATTCTAAAAAATTGTCATAAAATACAGCATTAGGGCGTCTTGTATGATTTGTGGCACTGCAACAATAATAATGTTCGAGAAATCAATTTATTACCTATAATATAATTACCTGCTGTAAAATACAGCATTAGGGCGTCTTGTCTGATTTGTGGCACTAAAGCAATAATAATGTTCGAGAAATCAATTTATTACCTATAATATAATTATCTGCTGTAAAATACACCATTAAGGCGTTTTGTCTGATTTGTGGCACTACAGCAATAATAATATTCGAGAAATCAATTTATTACCTATAATATAATTATTTGATGTAAAATACAGCATAAGGCGACTTGTCTGATTTGTGGCACTACAGCAATAATAATGTTCGAGAAATCAATTTATTACCTATAATATAATTATCTGCTGTAAAATACAGCATTAGGGCGTCTTGTCTGATTTGTGGTACTACAACAATAATAATGTTCGAGAAATCAATTTATTACCTATAATATAATTATATGCTGTAAAATACAGCATTAGGGTGGCTTGTCTGATTTGTGGCACTACAACAATAATAATGTTCGAGAAATCAATTTATTACCTATAATATAATTATCTGTTGTAAAATACAGCATTAGGGCGTCTTATCTGATTTGTGACAATAATAATGTTCAAGAAATCAATTTATTACTTATAATATAATTATCTGGTGTAAAATACAGCATAAGGCGACTTGTCTACTTTGTGGTACAACAACAATAATGTTCGACAAATCAATTTATTACCTATATTATAAAAATCTGCTGTAAAATACAGCATTAGGGCGTTTTGTCCGATTTGTGGCACTACAACAATAATAATGTTCAAGAAATCAATTGATTACCTATAATATAATTATCTGGTGTAAAATACAGCATTAGGGCGTCTTTTCTGATTTGTGTTACTACAGCAATAATAAAGTTCAAGAAATCAATTTATTAACTATAATATAATTATCTGGTGTAAAATACAGCAATAGGGCGTCTTTTCTGATTTGTGGCACTACAGCAATAATAATGTTAGAGAAATCAATTTATTACTTATAATAAAATTAGCTGGTGTAAAAAACAGCATTAAGGCGTCTTGTCTGATTTGTGGCACTACAACAATAATAATGTTCAAGAAATCAATTTATTACCTATATTATAAAAAATTGTCGTAAAATACAGCATTAGGGCGTCTTGTCTGATTTGTGGCACTACAACAATAATAATGTTCGAGAAATCAATTTATTACCTATAATATAATTATCTGGTGTAAAATACAGCATTAGGGCGTCTTGTCTGATTTGTGGCACTAAAGCAATAATAATGTTCGAGAAATCAATTTATTACCTATAATATAATTATATGCTGTAAAATACACCATTAGGGCGTTTTGTCTGATTTGTGGCACTACAGCAATAATAATGTTCGAGAAATCAATTTATTACCTGTAATTTAATTATTTGGTGTAAAATACAGCATAAGGCGACTTGTCTGATTTGTGGCACTACAACAATAATAATGTTCGAGAAATCAATTTATTACCTATAATATAATTATCTGCTGTAAAATACAGCATTAGGGCGTCTTGTCTGATTTGTGGCACTACAACAATAATAATGTTCGAGAAATCAATTTATTACCTATAATATAATTATATGCTGTAAAATACAGCATTAGGGTGGCTTGTCTGATTTGTGGCACTACAACAATAATAATGTTCAAGAAATCAATTTATTACCTATATTATAAATATCTGGTGTAAAATTTAGCATTAGGGCGTCTTGTCTGATTTGTGGCACTACAGCAATAATAATGTTCGAGAAATCAATTAATTACCTATAATATAATTATCTGGTGTAAAATACAGCATTAGGGCGTCTTGTCTGATTTGTGGTACTACAACAATAATAATGTTCGAGAAATCAATTTATTACCTATAATATAATTATATGCTGTAAAATACAGCATTAGGGTGGCTTGTCTGATTTGTGGCACTACAACAATAATAATGTTCGAGAAATCAATTTATTACCTATAATATAATTATCTGTTGTAAAATACAGCATTAGGGCGTCTTATCTGATTTGTGACAATAATAATGTTCAAGAAATCAATTTATTACTTATAATATAATTATCTGGTGTAAAATACAGCATAAGGCGACTTGTCTACTTTGTGGTACTGCAACAATAATGTTCGACAAATCAATTTATTACCTATATTATAAAAATCTGCTGTAAAATACAGCATTAGGGCGTTTTGTCCGATTTGTGGCACTACAACAATAATAATGTTCAAGAAATCAATTGATTACCTATAATATAATTATCTGGTGTAAAATACAGCATTAGGGCGTCTTTTCTGATTTGTGTTACTACAGCAATAATAAAGTTCAAGAAATCAATTTATTAACTATAATATAATTATCTGGTGTAAAATACAGCAATAGGGCGTCTTTTCTGATTTGTGGCACTACAGCATTAATAATGTTAGAGAAATCAATTTATTACTTATAATAAAATTAGCTGGTGTAAAAAACAGCATTAAGGCGTCTTGTCTGATTTGTGGCACTACAACAATAATAATGTTCAAGAAATCAATTTATTACCTATATTATAAAAAATTGTCGTAAAATACAGCATTAGGGCGTCTTGTCTGATTTGTGGCACTACAACAATAATAATGTTCGAGAAATCAATTTATTACCTATAATATAATTATCTGCTGTAAAATACAGCATTAGGGCGTCTTGTCTGATTTGTGGCACTAAAGCAATAATAATGTTCGAGAAATCAATTTATTACCTATAATATAATTATATGCTGTAAAATACACCATTAGGGCGTTTTGTCTGATTTGTGGCACTACAGCAATAATAATGTTCGAGAAATCAATTTATTACCTGTAATATAATTATTTGGTGTAAAATACAGCATAAGGCGACTTGTCTGATTTGTGGCACTACAACAATAATAATGTTCGAGAAATCAATTTATTACCTATAATATAATTATCTGCTGTAAAATACAGCATTAGGGCGTCTTGTCTGATTTGTGGCACTACAACAATAATAATGTTCGAGAAATCAATTTATTACCTATAATATAATTATATGCTGTAAAATACAGCATTAGGGTGGCTTGTCTGATTTGTGGCACTACAACAATAATAATGTTCAAGAAATCAATTTATTACCTATATTATAAATATCTGGTGTAAAATTTAGCATTAGGGCGTCTTGTCTGATTTGTGGCACTACAGCAATAATAATGTTCGAGAAATCAATTAATTACCTATAATATAATTATCTGCTGTAAAATACAGCATTAGGGCGTCTTGTCTGATTTGTGGTACTACAACAATAATAATGTTCGAGAAATCAATTTATTACCTATAATATAATTATATGCTGTAAAATACAGCAGAAGGCGACTTGTCTACTTTGTGGTACAACAACAATAATGTTCGAGAAATCAATTTATTACCTATATTATAAAAATCTGCTTTAAAATACAGCATTAGGGCGTCTTGTCCGATTTGTGGCACTACAACAATAATAATGTTCAAGAAATCAATTTATTACCTATAATATAATTATCTGGTGTAAAATACAGCATAAGGGCGTCTTTTCTGATTTGTGTTACTACAGCAATAATAAAGTTCAAGAAATCAATTTATTAACTATAATATAATTATCTGGTGTAAAATACAGCATTAGGGCGTCTTATCTGATTTGTGGCACTACAACAATAATAATGTTCGAGAAATCAATTTATTACCTATAATATAATTATTTGGTGTAAAATACAGCATAAGGCGACTTGTCTACTTTGTGGTACAACAATAATAATGTTCGAGAAATCAATTTATTGCCTATATCATAAAAATCTGCTGTAAAATACAGCATTAGGGCGTCTTGTATGATTTGTGGCACTACAACAATAATAATGTTCGAGAAATCAATTTATTACCTATAATTTAGTTATCTGCTGTAAAATACAGTATTAGGGCGTCTTGTCTGATTTGTGGCACTACAACAATAATAATGTTCAAGAAATCAATTGATTACCTATATTATAAAAATCTGCTTTAAAAACCAGCATTAGGGCGTCTTGTCTGATTTGTGGCACTACAACAATAATAATGTTCAAGAAATCAATTTATTACCTATAATATAATTATCTGGTGTAAAATACAGCATTAGGGCGTCTTGTCTGATTTGTGGCACTACAGCAATAATAATGTTCAAGAAATCAATTTATTACCTATAATATAATTATCTTCTGTAATATACAGCATTAGGGCGTCTTGTCTGATTTGTGGCACTAAAGCAATAATAATGTTCAAGAAATCAATTTATTACCTATAATATAATTATCTGCTGTAAAATACAGCATTAGGGCGTCTTGTCTGATTTGTGGCACTACAGCAATAATAATGTTCGAGAAATCAATTTTTTACCTATAATATAATTATCTGCTGTTAAATACAGCATTAGCGCGTCTTGTCTGATTTGTGGCACTACAGCAATAATAATGTTCGAGAAATCAATTTTTTACCTATAATATAATTATCTGCTGTAAAATACAGCAATAGGGCGTCTTTTCTGATTTGTGGCACTACAGCAATAATAATGTTAGAGAAATCAATTTATTACTTATACTATAATTAGCTGGTGTAAAAGACAGCATTAAGGCGTCTTGTCTGATTTGTGGCACTACAACAATAACAATGTTCGAGAAATCAATTTATTACCTATAATATAATTATCTGGTATAAAAAACAGCATTAGGGCGTCTTGTCTGATTTGTGGCACTACAGCAATAATAATGTTCAAGAAATCAATTTATTCTCTTATTATAACTATCTATTGTAAATTACAGCATTATGGTGGCATGTCACCTTTGAGGCACAACAGCATCAATAATAATCAAGAAATAAATGAATTCCGCATAAAATATCTATCTGATATAAAATACAGCATTATGGCGACTTGTCTGTTTTGTGGTTCTACAACAGTTATAATATTCTAGAAATAAATTTATTCCCTATATTATAACTATCTGGTGTAAAATACCGCTTTAGGGCGACATGTCTACCTTGTGGCACTACAGCAGTAATAATATTCAAGAAATAAATGAATTTCGTAAAATATAACTATGTGATATAAAATACAGCAATTGGGCGACTTGTCTGCTTTGTGGTGCTACAACAACAATAATATTCAAGAATATATCTTTCTCTTTATATCATAATTATCTGATGTAAAGTAGAGCATTATGGCGAATTTTCTGCTTTGTGGCACTACAATAATAATGATATACAAGATATAGATTTATTCCCTATAACATAATTATCTTGTGTCAAATAAAGCATTAGGGCGACATTTCTGACTTGTTGTGCTACAACAACGATATATATATATGTAAAATCTGGTGTAAAATACAGCATTAGGGCGACTTGTCTGCTTTGTGGTACTACAACTGTAATCATATTCAAGAAATAAATTTATTCCATATATTATAACTATATGGTGTAAAATACAGCATTAGACCGACATTTCAACTTTGTGGTACTACAGCAGTAATAATATTCAAAAAATAAATTTATTTCCTATATTATAACTATCTGGTGTAAAATACAGCATTAGGGCGACTTGTCTTCTTTGTTATTCTACAACAGTAATATTATTTAAGAAATAAATGTATTCTCTATATCATTACTATCTGGTGTAAAATACAGCATTAGGGCGACATGTCTGATTCGAGGTACTACACCAAAAATAATAGTCAAGAAATCAATTCATTTCCTATATAATAACTATCTGGTGTAAAATGTAGCATTAGGGCGACTTGTCTACTTTTTGGTACTACAAAAGTAATAATATTCAATAAATTATGGAAGCGTTTATGGGACACCTTAAATGAACACGCCATCAGGGTGTCCCATAAACGCTTCCATAAGAAAAAAATTTATTCCCTATAACATAACTATGTGGCGTAAAGTATAGCATTAGGGCGACATGTCTGCTTTGTGATACTACAACAATATTTACTCCCTGTAACACAACTATCTGACATAAAGTATAGCATTATTGCGACTTGTCTCATTTGAGACACTACAACAATAATACTGATCAAGAAATAAATTTATTCCCTATAACATAACTATCTGTTGTAAAATACAACATTAGGGTGACTTGTCGGCGTTGTGGTGCTACAATAACAATAATATTCAAGAATATAATTTATTCTTTTTAACATAAATATCTGATGTAAAGTAAAGCATTAGGGCTACTTTTCTGCTTTGTGAGGGCGACTTAACTATGTTGTGTTCTATAACAGTAATACTATTCAAGAAATAAATGTATTCTCTATATCATTTCTATCTGGTGTAAAATACAGCATATGGGCGACTTGTCTGCTTTTTGGCACTACAGCATTAATAATATTCAAGAAATAAATTTATTCCCTATATTATAACTATCTGATGTAGAATACAGCATTAAGGAGACTTGTCTACTTTTTGGTACTACAGCAGTAATAATATTCAAGAAATAAAAATATTCCCTATATTATAACTATCTGATGTAAAATACAGCAGTGGAGCGACACGTCTGCTTTGTGGAACAACAGCAGTAATAATATTCAAGAAATAAATTTATTCCTTATATAATAACTATCTGGTGTAAAATACAGCATTAGGGCGACATGACTGCTTTGTGGCACTGCAGCAGTAATAATATTCAAGAAATAAATTTATTTCCTATTTTATAACTATCATTTGTAAAATACAGCAGTACGGGGGACAAGCATGTCTGCTTTGTGGTACTGCAGCCGTAATAATATTCAAGAAATAAATTTATTCCCTATATTATAAATACCTGGTGTAAAATACAGCATTAGGGCGACTTGTCTGCTTTGTGGCACTTCATCAGTAATAATATTCAAGAATTAAATTTATTCTCTGTATTATTACAATCTGGTGTAAATTACAGAATTAGAGCAACTTGTCTGCTTTGTGGTACAACAAAAGTGATAATATTCAAGAAATATATTTATTCTCTATATTAAAACTATCTGGTGTAAACTACAATATTTGGGCGACTTGTCAGCTTGGTTGTGCGACATCAGTAATAATTTTCAAGAATTTAATTTATTTCCTATAACATAACTACCTTTGGTTATATACAGCATTAGGGCGACATCTCTGCTTTGTGGTGCATCAACAATAATATTCTTCAAGAAATAAATTTATTCTCTATAACATAACTATCTGGTGTAAACTATAGCATTAGGGCGACATGTCTGCTTTGCGGTGCTTTAACAATAATATTCTTCAAGAAATAAATTTATTCCCTATAACACAACTATCTGGTATAAACTACAGCATTAGGGTGACATGTCTGCTTGTTGGTGCTTCAACAATAATATTCTTCAAGAAATAAATTTATTCCCTATAACACAACTATCTGGTATAAACTACAGCATTAGGGCGACATGTCTGCTTTTTGGTGCTTCAACAGTAATATTCTTCAAGAAATAAATTTATTCCCTATAACACAACTATCTGGTATAAACTACAGCATTAGGGCGACATGTCTGCTTTTTGGTGCTTCAACAGTAATATTCTTCAAGATATAAATTTATTTTCTATAACACAACTATCTGGTGTAAACTATAGCATTAGGGCGACATGTCTGCTTTGCGGTGCTTCAACAATAATATTCTTCAAGAAATAAATTTATTCCCTATAACATACCTATCTGGTGTAAAATAAAGTATTAGGGCGACATATCTGCTTTGTGGTACTACAACAAAACTAATAATTAAGAAATAAATCTATTCCCGAAAATATAACTATTTGGTGTAAAATACAGCATTAGGGCAACATATCTGCTTTGTGGTACTACAACAAAACTAATAACTAAGAAATAAATCTATTCCCGAAAATATAACTTTGTGGTGTAAAATATAGTATTAGGCGACTTGTCTGCTTTGTGGTGCTACAGTAACAATAATATCAAGAAATAAATTTATTCCCTAAAACATAACTTTGTGCTGTAAAATTATAGTATTAGGCGACTTGTCTGCTTTGTGGTGCTACAACAACAATAATATTCAAGAAATAAAATTATTTCCTATTACACAACTATCTGCTTTAAAATACAGCATTAGGGCGTCTTGTCTGACTTGTGGCACTACAACAATAATATAATCCAAGAAATAAATTTATTACCTATGATATAACTATCTGATGTAAAATTTAGCATTAGGGCGGCTTGTCTGGTTTGTCGTGCTATAACAACAATGATATTCAAGAAATAAATTTATTCCCTATTTAATAAATAGCTGGTGTAAATTACAGCATTATGGCGACATGTCTACTTTGTGGTACTACAACAGTAATAATATTCAAGAAATTATTTTTTCTCTATATTGTAACTATCTGGTGTAAATTACACAATTAGAGCGGCTTGTCTGCTTTGTGGTACTACAGCAGTAATAATATTGAAAAATAATTTTTTTCTCTATATTATAACTACCTGGTGTAAAATACAACATTAGAGCGACTTGTCTATGTTGTGGTACTATAACAATAATATTCTTCAAGAAATAAATTTATTCCCTATAATATAATGATCTGGTGTAAAATATAGCATTAGGGCGACTTGTCTGATTTGTTGTGCTAAAGCGATAGTAATATTCATGAAATTAATTGCTTACCTATATTATAGATACCTGGTATAAATTACAGCATTAGGGCGACATGTCTGATTCGAGGTACTACACCAAAAATAATAGTCAAGAAATCAATTCATTTCCTATGTTATAAATATTCGGTGTAAAGTATAGCATTTAGGCGACTTGTCTACTTTGTGGTACTACAAAAGTAATAATATTCAAGAAATTATGGAAGCGTATATGGGACACCCTAAATGAACACGCCATGCCATCAAGGTGTCACATAAACGCTTCCATAAGAAATAAATTTATTCCCTATAACATAACTATGTGGCGTAAAGTATAGCATTAAGGCGACATGTCTGCTTTGTGATACTACAACAATAATACTGATCAAGAAATAATTTTACTCCCTGTAACACAACTATCTGACATAAAGTATAGCATTAGGGTGACTTTTCTGCTTTGTGACACTACAACAATAACACTATTCAAGAAATAAATTAATTCCCTATATTATAACTTTCTGGTGTAAACTACAGCATTAAGGCGACTTGACTATGTTGTGGTACTATAACAGTAATAATATTCAAGAAATCAATTTATTCCCTTTATTATAACTATCTGGTGTAAATTACAGCATTACGACGACTTGTCTACTTTGCGGTACTACAACAATAAAACTTTTTAAGAAATAAATTCATTCCGTATAAGCCCGTGTGGTTCTGGCTAAGAACAGAATCACTGCCGATCGCTGCAGAGGGGTAGGAATCCTCCGAATGGGTGTCATGTTCATTTTATCATTTTTTGTCATGTTCATTATTGTGGTTAAATTATCAACCCCTGTGTGGTTTCAGGGAGCCATATGAGTGATGGCAAGAACAGGACTACTGTGATTCATGCATGTCGTAAGAAGCGACAATTTGAGTAAAACGATAGAATTTGCTGAAACTCTGCAGTTCTGCAGGTACCAAAGTTCTAGGTTCATTCTGCATATTCATTTGTTGGTGTATTTTTTTTTGAAATCTGTATTTTAATTTGTTGTTTTTGTACATGTAGAGTGAACCTGGAATCTTCCTTCCTGTTGGCGCCGAGTAACCTATAATGTGTTGGTACGCCGTAAAACCCTATTCATTCATTCATTCATTCATTCATTCATTCATTCATTCATTCATTCATTCATTCATTCATTCATTCATTCCGTATATTATATCTATCTGGTGTAAAATACAGCATTAAGACGACATGTCTATTTTGTGGCACTAAAGCAGTAATGGTATTCAAGAAATAAATTTATTCCCTATATTATAAATATCTGGTGTAAATTACAGCATTAGGGCGACATGTCTGATTTGAGGTACTACAGCAAAAATAATATTCAAGAAAGAAATAATTTCCTATATTATAACTATCTGGTGTAAATTACAGCATTAGGGCGACTTGTTTACTTTGTGGTACTACAACAGTAATAATATTCAAGAAATAAATTAATTCCGTATATTATAACTATCTAGTGTAAATTACAGCATTAGGATGACTTGTCTACTTTGTTGTACTACAACAATAAAAATATTCAAGAAATAAATTCATTCCCTATATTATAACTATCTGGTGTAAATTACAACATTAGGGCGACTTATCTATATTGTGGTACTACAACAGTAATACTATTCAAGAAATAAATTTATTCTCTATATTATAACTATCTGCTGTAAATTACAGCATTAGGACGACTTGTCTACATTGTGGTACTACAACAGTAACATTATTCAAGAAATAAATTAATTCCGTATATTATAAATATTTGTTGTAAATTAGAGCATTAGGGCGACTTTTCTACTTTGTAGCACTACAACTATAACAATTTCCAAAAAATAAATTTTATTTCCTACAGTATAACTATCTGGTGTTAATTACAGCATTAAGGCGACTTGTCTTCTTTGTGGTACTACAACAATAACAACATTCAAGAAATAAATTTATTCTCTATGTTATAACTTTCTGGCGTAAAAAATAAAGCATTTGGGCGAATTATCTCCTTTGTGGAAATACAACAATAACAATATTCAAGAAATAATTCTATTCTCCATATTATTACTATCTGGTGTAAATTACAGCATTAGTGCGGCTGGTCTACTTTGTGGTACTACAACAATAACTTATTTAAGAAATATATTTATTCCCTGTATTATAACTATCTGGTGTAAATTACAACAGTAGCGCGACTTGTCTACTGTGTGGTACTACAACAATAACAACATTCAAGAAATCAAATAAATCTCTATATTATAACTAACTGGTGTAAATTACAATATAATGGCAACTTTTTCTACTTTGTGATACTACAACAATAACAATATTCAAGAAATGAATTCATTCTCAATATTATAACTATCTGGTGTAAAATACAGCATTAGGGCGACTCGTCTATTTTGTGGGGCTTCAACAATAATATTCTTCAAGACATAAATTTATTCTCTATATTATAACTATCTGGTGTAAAATACAGCAGAGGGGCTACTTGTCTATTTTGTGTTACAACAGCAGTAATAATATTCAAGAAATAAATTAATTCACTTTATTATAAATATCTGGTGTCAAATACAACATTTGGGCGACTTGTCTATTTTGTAATACTACAACAATAATAATATTCAACAAATAAATTCATTCTCAATATTATAACTATCTTGTGTAAAATACAGCATTAGGGCGACTTGTCTCATTTGTCGTGCTACAACAATAATAATATTCAAGAAATAAATTTATTACCTATATTATAAATAACTGGTGTAAATTACAGCATTAGGGCGACATGTCTGATTCGAGGTACAAGAGCAAAAAAAATATTCAAGAAATAAATTTAATGTCTATGTTATACCTATCTGGTGTAAAATACAGCATTAGGGCGACTTGTCTGCTTTGTGGTTCTGCAGAAGTTATAATATTCAAGAAATCAATTTATTACCTATATTATAACTATCTGGTGTAAAATACCGCATTAGGGCGACATGTCTTCCTTGTGTCGTTACAGCAGTAATAATATTCAAGAAATAAATTTATTCCAGATATTATAACTATCTGGTGTAAAATACTGCATTAGGGCGACATGTCTCCTTTGAGGCACTACAGCACTAATAATAATCAAGAAATAAATGAATTTCGTAAAATATAATGATATAAATATAATTATGTAATGTAGAGCAGTATGGCGACTTTTCTGCTTTGTGGCACTATAACAATAATAATTATATACAATATATAGATTTATTCCCTATAACATAATTATCTCGTGTCAAATAAAGCATTAGAGCGACATTTCTGATTTGTGGTGCTACATCAACAATAATATTCAAGAAAGAAGTTTATTTTCTGAAACATATATATGTAATATCTGGTGTAAAATACAGCATTAGGGCGATTTATCTAATTTTTCGTGCTACAACAATAATAATATTCAAGAAAATTATTCCATATATTATAACTATTTGGTGAAATACAGCATTAGGCCGACATGTCAACTTTGTTGCACTACAGCAGTAATAATATTCAAAACATAGATTTATTCCCTATATTATAACTATCTGGTGTAAAATACAGCATAAGGGCGACATGTCTGCTTTTTGGCACTACAGCATTAATAATATTCAAGAAATAAATTTATTCCCTATTTAATAACTATCTGGTGTAAAATACAGCATTAAGGAGACTTGTCTACTTTGTGGTACTACAACAGTAATACTATTCAAGAAATATATTCATTCCCTATATCGTGACTATCTGGTGTAAAATACAGCATTAAGGCGAAATGTCTGCTTTGTGGCAATACAGCAATAATTATATTCAAGAAATAAAAATATTCCCTGTATTATAACTATCTGGTGTAAAATACAAGATTGGGGCGACACGTCTGCTTTGTGGTACATCAGCAGTTATAATATCAAGAAATAAATTTATTCCCTATATAATTACTATCTGGTGTAAAATACAGCATTAAGTAGACTTGTCTACTTTGTGGTACTACAACAGTAATACTATTCAAGAATATATATTTATTCCCTATATCGTGACTATCTGGTGTAAAATACAGCATTAAGGCGAAATGTCTGCTTTGTGGCAATACAGCAATAATAATATTCAAGATATAAAAATATTCCCTATATTATAACTATCTGGTGTAAAATACAAGATTGGGGCGACACGTCTGCTTTGTGGTACAACAGCAGTTATAATATTCAAGAAATAAATTTATTCCCTATATAATAACTATCTGGTGTAAAATACAGCATTAGGGCCAAATGTCTGCTTTGTGGCACTGCAGCAGTAATATTATTCAAGAAATAAATTCATTCCCTATTTAATAACTATCTGGTGTAAAATACAGCAGTAGGGCGACATGCATGTCTGCTTTGTGGTACTGCAGCCGTAATAATATTCAAGAAATAAATTTATTCCCTATATTATTACTAGCTGGTGTAAAATACAGCACTAGGGCGACGTGTCTGCTTTGTGGCACTACAGCAGTAATAATATTCAAGAAATAAATTTATTCTCTGTATTATTACAATCTGGTGTAAAGTACAGAGTTAGGGCGACTTATCTGCTTTGTGGTACTACAACAATAACACTATTCAAGAAATAAATTTATTCTCTATATTATAACTATCTGGTGTAAAACACAGCATTAGTGCGACTTGTCTGTTTTGTGGTACAACAAAAGTGATAATATTCAAGAAATATATTTATTCTCTATATTATAACTATCTGGTGTAAACTACAATATTAGGGCGACTTGTCAGCTTTGTTGTGCGACATCAGTAATAATTTTCAAGAATTTAATTTATTTCCTATAACATAACTACCTGGGGTTATATACAGCATTAGGGCGACATGTCTGCTTTGTGGTGCTTCAACAATAATATTCTTCAAGAAATAAATTTATTCCCTATAACATACCTATCTGGTGTAAAATACAGCATTAGGGCGACATGTCTGCTTTGTGGTACTACAACAAAACTAATAATTAATAAATAAATCTATTCCCGAAAATATAACTATTTGGTGTAAAATACAGCTTTAGGGCGACTTGTCTAATTTCTGGTGCTTCAACAATAATATTCTTCAAGAAATAAATTTATTCCCTATAATATACCTATCTGGTGTAAAATACAGCATTAGGGCGACATGTCTGCTTTGTGGTACTACAACAAAACTAATAATTAAGAAATAAATCTATTCCCGAAAATATAACTTTTTTCTGGCAACTTGTCAGATTTCTGGTCATACAACAACAATAATATTCAAGAAATAAATTTATTCCCTAAAACATAACTTTGTGGTGTAAAATATAGTATTAGGCGACTTTTCTGCTTTGTGGTGCTACAACAACAATAATATTGAAGAAATAAAATTATTTCCTGAAAAACAACTATCTGCTTTAAAATACAGCATTAGGGCGTCTTGTCTGATTTGTGGCACTACAACAATAATATAATCCAAGAAAGAAATTCATTACCTATGATATAACTATCTGATGTAAAATATAACATTAGGACGACTTTTCTGATTTGTCGTGCTACAACAATAATAATATTCAAGAAATGAATTTATTCCCTATATAATAAATATCTGTTGTAAATTACAGCATTAGGGCGACATGTCTACTTTGTGGTACTACAACAGTCATAATATTCATGAAATTATTTTTTTATCTATATTATAACTGTCTGGTGTAAATTACACAATACAATTAGAGCGGCTTGTCTGCTTTGTGGTACTACAACAGTTATAATATTCAAGAAATTCATTTTTTCTCTATATTATAACTATCTGGTTTAAAATACAACATTAGGGCGACGTGTCCGATATGTGGCACAACAACAATAATAGTCTTCAAGAAATAAATGTATTCCCTATAATATAATTATCATGTGTAAAATATAGCATTATGGCGACTTGTCTGATTTGTGACACTACAACAATAATAATATTCAAGAAATTAATTGCTTCCCTATATTATAAATATTTGTTATAAATTACAGCATTAAGGCGACATGTCTGATTCGAGGTACTACACCAAATATAATAGTCATGAAATCAATTCATTTCCTATATTATAATTATCTGGTGTAAAATATAGCATTAGGGCGACTTGTCTACTTAGTGGTACTACAAAAGTAATAATATTCAAAAAATTATGGAAGCGTATATTGGACACCCTAAATGAACACGCCATCAGGGTTTCTCATAAACGCTTCCATAAAAAATAAATTTATTCCCTATAACATAACTATGTTGCGAAAAGTGTAGCATTAGGACGATCTGTCTGCTTTGTGATACTACAACAATAATACTGATCAAGATATAAATTTACTCCCTGTAACACAACTATCTGACATATAGTATAGCATTAGTGCGACTTGTGTCATTTGAGGCACTACAACAATAATACTGTTGTGGTTCTATAACAGTAATAATATTCAAGCAATACATTTATTCCATATATTATAACTATATGGTGTAAATTACAGCATTAGGGCGACTTGAATATGTTGTGGTTCTATAACAGTAATAATATTCAAGAAATAATTATTTTCTTTATATTATAACTATCTGGTGTAAATTACAGCATTAGGGTGATTTGATTATGTTGTGGTTCTATAACAGTAATAATATTCTAGAAATAAAATTATTTTCTATATTATATCTATCTGGTGTAAGTTACAGCATTAAGGCGACTTGTCTATGTTATGGTTCTATAACAGTAATAATATTCAAGAAATAAATTTATTCTCTATATTATAACTATCTGATGTAAATTACAGCATTAGGGCGACTTGTCTATGTAGTTGTACTTTAACTGTAATAATATTCAAGAAATAAATTCATTCCATATATTAAAACTATCTGGTGTAAATTACAGCATTGGGGCGACTTGTCTATGTTGTGGTACTACAACAGTAATAATATTCAAGACATAAATTCATTCCCTATATTATAAATATCTTGTGTAAATTACAGTATTAAGGCTACTTGACTATGTTGTGGTTCTATAACAGTAATAATATTCAAGAAATAAATTTATTGTCTATATTATAACTATCTGGTGTAAATTACAGCATTAGGGCGACTTGTCTTCTTTGTTGTACTACAACAATAACAATATTCAAGAAATAAATTCATTCCCTTTATTATAACTATCTGGTGTAAATTACAGCATTAGGGCGACTTGTCTTCTTTGTTGTACTACAACAATAATAATATTCAAGTAATAAAGTTATTCCCTTTATTATAACTATCTGGTGTAAATTACAGCATTAAGGCAACTTGTCTACTTTGTTGTTCTACAACAACAACAATATTCAAGTAATAAATTCAATCCCTTTATTATAACTATCTGGTGTAAATTACAGCATTAGGGCGTCTTGTCTACTTTGTCGTACTACAACAATAACAATATTCAAGAAATAAATTCATTTTATATATTATAACTATCTGGTGTAAATTACAGCATTAGGGCGACATGTCTATATTGTGGTATTACAACAGTAATATCATTCAAGAAATAAATTTATTCTCTATATTTTAACTATCTGGTGGAAAATACAGCATTAGGGCGATTAGTCTACTTTGTGGTACTACAACAGTAATAATATTCAAGAAATGAATTCATTACGTATATTATAACTATCTGGTGTAAATTACAGCATTAGAGCGACTTGTCTACTTTGTTGTGCTACAACAATACAATATTCAAGAAATAAATTTATTCCCTATATTATAACTATCTGGTGTAAATTAAAGCATTAGGGCGACTTGTCTATGTTGTGGTACTATAACTGTAATAATATTCAAGAAATAAATTCATGCCGTATATTATAACTATCTGGTGTAAATTACAGCACTAGTGCGACTTGTCTACTTTGTTGTACTACAACAATAACAATATTCAAGAAATAAATTTATTCCTTATATTATAACTATCTGGTGTCAATTACAGCATTAGGACGACTTGTCTATGTTTAGGTACTATAACTGTAATAATATTCAAGAAATAAATTCATTCCATATATTATAACTATCTGATGTAAATAACAGGATTGGGGCGACTTGTCTATGTTGTGGTACTACAACAGTAATAATATTCAAGAAATGAATTGATTCTCTATATTACAACTATCTGGTGTAAAATACAGCATTAGGGCGACTTGTCTACTTTGTTGTACTACAACAATAACAATATTCAAGAAATAAATTTATTCCCTATATCATAACTATCTGGTGTAAATTACAGCATTAGGGTGACTTGTCTATGTTGTGGTACTATAATTGTAATAATATTCAAGAAATAAATTCATTCCGTATATTATAACTATCTGATGTAAATTACAGCATTAGGGCGACTTGTCTACTTTGTTGTACTACAACAATAACAATATTCAAGAAATCAATTTATTCCTTATATTATAACTATCTGGTGTCAATTACAGCATTAGGGCGACTTGTCTATGTTGTGGTACTATAACTGTAATAATATTCAAGAAATTAATTCATTCCATATATTATAACTATCTGGTGTAAATTACAGCATTTGGGCGATTTGTCTATGTTGTGGTACTACAACAGTAATACTATTCAAGAAATGAATTTATTCTCTATATTATAACTATCTGGTGTAGAAAACAGCATTAGGGCGACTTGTCTACTTTGTTGTACTACAACAATAACAATATTCAAGAAATAAATTTATTCCCTATATTATAACTATCTGGTGTAAATTACAGCATTAGGGCGACTTGTCTCAGTTGTGGTACTATAACTGCAATAATATTCAAGAAATAAATTCATTCCGTTTATTATAACTATCTGATGTAAATTACAGCATTAGGGCGACTTGTCTACTTTGTTGTACTACAATAATAACAATATTCAAGAAATAAATTTATTCCCTATATTATAACTATCTGATGTTAAATACAGCATTAGGGCGACTTGTGTACTTTGTTGTACAACAACTATAACAATTTTCAATAAATAAATTTCATTTCCTATATTATAACTATCTGGTGTAAATTACAGCATTAGGGCGACTTGTCTATATTGTAGAACTACAACAGTAATAATATTCAAGAAATAAATTTATACTCTATATTATAACTATCTGGTGTAAAATACAGCATTAGGGCGACTTGTCTATGTTATGGTACTACAACTCTAATAATATTCAAGAAATATATTTATTCTCTATATTATAACTATCTTTTGTTAATTATAGCATTAGGGCGACTTTTCTACTTTGTGGTACTACAACAATTACAATATTCAAGAAATAAATTTATTCTCTATATTATAACTATCTGGTGTAAATTACAGCATTAGGGCGACTTGTCTATGTTGTGGTACTATAACTGTAATAATATTCAAGAAATAAATTCATTCCGTATATTATAACTATCTGGTGTAGATTACAGCATTAGGGCGACTTGTCTACTTTGTTGTACTACAACAATAACAATAGTCAAGAAATAAATTTATTCCTTATATTATAACTATCTGGTGTCAATTACAGCATTAGGGTGACTTGTCTACTTTGTTGTACTACAACAATAACAATATTCAAGAAATAAATTTATTCCCTATTTTATAACTATCTGGTGTCAATTACAGCATTAGGGCGACTTGTCTATGATGTGGTACTATAACTGTAATAATATTCAAGAAATAAATTCATTCCATATATTATAACTATCTGGTGTAAATTACAGCATTGGGGCGACTTGTCTATGTTGTGGTACTACAACAGTAATAATATTCAAGACATGAATTGATTCTCTATATTATAACTATCTGGTGTAAAATACAGCATTAGGGCGACTTGTCTACTTTGTTGTACTACAACAATAACAATATTCAAGAAATAAATTTATTCCCTATATTATAACTATCTGGTGTAAATTACAGCATTAGGGCGACTTGTCTATGTTGTGGTACTATAACTGTAATAATATTCAAGAAATAAATAAATTCCATATATTATAACTATCTGGTGTAAATTACAGCATTATGGCGACTTGTCTACTTTGTTGTACTACAACAATATCAATATTCAAGAAATAAATTTATTCCCTATATTATTACTATCTGGTGTAAATTACAGCATTGGGGTGACTTGTCTATGTTGTTGTACTACAACAGGAATAATATTCAAGAAATGAATTGATTCTCTATATTATAACTATCTGATGTAAATTACAGCATTAGGGCGTCTTGTCAACTTTGTTGTACTACAACAATAACAATATTCAAGAAATAAATTTATTCCTTATATTATAACTATCTGGTGTCAATTACAGCATTAGGGCGACTTGTCTGTGTTGTGGTACTATAACTGTAATAATATTCAAGAACTAAATTCATTCCATATAAAATAACTATCTGGTGTAAAATACAGCATTAGGGCGACTTGTCTACTTTGTTGTACTACAACAATAACAATATTCAAGAACTAAATTTATTCCCTATATTATAACTATCTGGTGTCAATTACAGCATTAGGGCGACTTGTCTATGTTGTGATACTGTAACTGTAATAATATTCAAGAAATAAATTTATTCCGTATATTATAACTATCTGAGGTAAATTACAGCATTAGGGCGACTTATCTACTTTGTTGTACTACAACAATAACAATATTCAAGAAATAAATTTATTCCCTATATTATAACTATCTGATGTTGAATACAGCATTAGGGCGACTTGTCTACTTTGTGGTACTACAACTATAACAATTTTCAATAAATAAATTTCATTTCCTATATTATAACTATCTGGTGTAAATTACAGCATTAGGGCGACTTGTCTGTGTTGTGGTACTACAACTGTAATAATATTCAAGAAATAAATTTATTCTCTATATTATAACTATCTTTTGTAAATTACAGCATTAGGGCGACTTATCTACTTTGAGGAAATACAACAATAACAATATTCAAGAAATAATTTTATTCTCCATACTATTACTATCTGGTGTAAATTACAGCATAAGTGCGGCTGGTCTACTCTGTGATACTACAACAATAACTTATTGAAGAAATATATTTATTCCCTGTATTATAACTAACTGGTGTAAATTGCTACAGTAGCGCAACTTGTCTATTTTGTGGTACTACAACAATATTGACATTCA
Organism: Panopea generosa; assembly: GCA_029582155.1. Classification (NCBI taxonomy): domain Eukaryota; kingdom Metazoa; phylum Mollusca; class Bivalvia; order Adapedonta; family Hiatellidae; genus Panopea; species Panopea generosa. The sequence goes on along the minus strand of CM055896.1, from coordinate 69,430,336 downwards.
AGAAATGAAATAAATCTCTATATTATAACTAATTGTTGTAAATTACAATATAATGGCAACTTGTCTACTTTGTGGTACTACAACAATAACAATATTCAAGAAATGAATTCATTTTCAATATTATAACTATCTGGTGTAGAATACAGCATTATGGCGACTTAAAAAATTCCTTATAGCATAACTTTCTGGTGTAAAATATAGTATTAGGCGATTTGTCTGCTTTGTGGTGTTACAACAACAATAATATTCAAGAAATAAATTCACCCCGTATAACATGATTATCGGATATATAATATAGCATTAGGGCGAGTTGTCGGCTTTGTGGCACTACAGCAGTAATTATCTTCAAGAAGTAAATTTATTTCCTCTAGCATAACTTTCAGGTGTAAAATACAGCATTAGGGCGACATGTCTGCTTTGTAGCACTATAACAAAAATAATCTTCTAGAAATTAATTTATTCCCTATAACATAACTATCTGATGTAAAATACAGGATGAAGGCGACCTGTCTACTTTGTGGTACCACAATAATAAAAATATTCAAGAAATAAATTTATTCTCTATATTATAACTTTCTGGTGTAAATTACAGCATTTATATAGAGCGAGTTGTCCGATTGCTGGTACTGCAACTACAATAATATTCCAGAAATAAATTTGTAACCATATAATATTATTATCTGGTGTAAAATACAGCATTAGGGCCTCTTGTCTGATTTGTGACACTACAACAATAATAATATTCAAGAAATAAATTCATTATTTATATTATAACTATCTGGTGTAAATTACAGCATTTGGGCGACATGTCTGATTCGAGGTACTACAACAAAATTTATATTCAAGAAATAAATTCATTCCCTACAATATAACTATCTGATGTAAAACATAGCAATAGGGCGACTTGTCTACTTTGTGGTACTACAACAGTAATAATATTGAAGAAATAATGTTATTCTCTATATTATAACTATATGGTGTAAAATACAGCATTAGGGCGACTTGTCTGCTTTGTGGTGCTTTCTTTCCATATAACATAATTATCAGGAGTAAAATAGAGCATTAGGACGACTTGTCTAATATGTGGTACTACAACAATAATAATATTCAAGAAATAAATGTGGAACTACAACAATAATAATCATAAAGAAATAAATGTATTTTTATAAAATAACTACCTGGTGTAAAATACAGCATTATGGCGACATGTCTTCACTGTGCTACTACACCAATGATAATATTCAGGAAATAAATTTGTTTTCTAGAACATTAATATCTGGTGTTAAATACAGCTTAAATGCGACTTGTTTGCTTTGTGGTACTATAGCAATAATAATCTTCAATAAATTAATTTATTCCCTATAACCTAACTATCTGCTGTAGAGTACAGCATTAGGGCAACTTGTCTGATTTGTTGTACTACAACAATAATTTTCGTCAAAAAGTAAATTTATTTCCTTTAGCATAACTATCGGGTGTAAAATACAGCATTAGTGCGACATGTCTGCTTTGTGTTAAACAAAAACATCAATTATAATCTTTATGAAATAAAATTATTCCCTATAACATAACTATTTTGTGTAAAATACAACATTTGGGCAACTTGTCTACTGTGTGTACAACAATAATCATCTTCAAGAAGTAAATTTATTTCCTTTAGCATAACTATCAGGTGGAAAAAACAGCATTAGGGCGACATGTCTGCTTTGTGGTAAAAAAACAACAATTATAATCTTCAAGAAATAAAGTTATTCCCTATAACATAACTATTTTATGGAAAATACAGCATTAGGGCGACATGTCTGCTTTGTGGCACTACAGCAGTAATTATCTTCAAGAAGTAAATTTATTTCCTCTAGCATAACTTTCAGGTGTAAAATACAGCATTAAGGCGACATGCCTGCTTTGTAGCACTATAACAAAAATAGTATTCTAGAAATTAATTTATTCCCTATAACATAACTATCTGATGTAAAATACAGGATGAAGACGACTTGTCTGATTTGTGGTACTGCAACATTAATCATCTTCAAGAAGTAAATTCTACAACATAACCTTTTTGTGTAAAATACAACATTAGAGCGACTTGTCTGCTGTGTGGTACTACAACAATAACAATTTTCAAGAACTAAATCTATTCCTTATAACATACCTATCAGGGGTAAAATACAGCATTAGGCTGACTTGTCTGTTGTGTTGTATTACAACAATATTATCGCGTCTATAAGAAACAAGATATCGGTGGAACCGATGGATGCTCCCTGAACAAGTGCTTGATTGAATAGTAGCTGCATTGTTTGTAAAGGAAAAGGTGGTGTAAAGGGAAGATAATGTTTGGAAGAGATGTTTGGTTCTTCACTCTGCACCGCCACACATTGACCTCTACTTAATTATTCATGTTCCAAGTCTCATTGCACTTCCATGTTCTTAAAGATCAAGACAATGATGTGTAGTAATGGACAGAATCAAAGGGCCATAATTCAGTGAAAAATCATTGAAATAAAACACAAAGAAAATATACACACTTTCCACTTGGTAGTGATGCTTCCTGGCAAGTTTCATAAAATTCCAGTGCTACAATGAGAAATGGAGAGGACAAGGATATGGTAATGGATGGAATCTAAGGGCCACAACTCTGTAAAAAATCATCAAACGTAAACACTAAGAAAGTATGCATAACTCCACTTGTAATGATACACCATAGCTAGTTTCATTAAATTCTTATCAATGGTTCTAGAGAAATAGCATGGATAAGAATTTGGGAACGGACAGGCACGGCTATGTATGACAAGCATGTAAAACAACTTTCATAAAATTCCAACCTTTCCAAGCAGTTGTAGAGAAATAGCGCGGACAATAATTTGGTCACAATCTCAATAAAAGGGCCATAACTCCGTGAAAAATCATCAAAGCGGAACACAAAGACAATATGCGCATCTCCACTTGGTAGTGATGCATCCTAGAAAGTTTCATAAAATTCCAACGTGGGGTTGTAGAGAAATAGCGCGGACAATAATTTGGTCACACACTCAATTAAAGGGCCATAACTCCATGAAAAATCACCAAACCGGAACACAAAGACAATATGCGCATCTGCACTTGGTAGTGATGCATCCTAGCAAGTTTCATAAAATTCCAACATGGGGTTGTAGAGAAATAGCGCGGACAAGAATTTGGTCACCGACAGAATCAAAGGGCCATAACTCCGTGAAAAATCATCGAACAGGAACACAGAGACAATATGCGCATCTATACTTAGTAATGATGCATCCTAGCAAGTTTCATGAAATTCCAACCTGAAGTTGAAGAGAAATAGCGCGGACAAGAATTTGGTCACAGACTCAATTAAAGGGCCATAACTCCATGAATAATTATCGAACCGGAACACAAAGACAATATGCACATCTCCACTTTGTAGTGATGCATCCTTGCAAGTTTCATAAAATTCCAACATGGGGTTGAAGAGAAATAGCGCGGACAAGAATTTGGTCACCGACATAATCAAAGGGCCATAACTCCGTGAATAATCATCGAACCGGAACACAAAGACAATATGAGCATCTGCACCTGGTAATGATGCATTCTAGCAAGTTTTATAAAATTCCGACCAGAGTTTGTAGAGAAATAGCCCTGACAAGAACTTGGGGACGCACTAACGCACGCACGGACGCACGCACGGACGAAGCGGCGACTATATGCTTCCCCCCTTTGGGGGAGCATAAAAAGGTTAACACACGGAGTATGAATGACGGTCTATTTACAATGACATAAGCCTTGCTGGCCTTTGGTTAGTAGAGCTTAAACGAATGAAAATCTATTTCAAACTTTTCTAAAATAATATAGACATTATGTGACAATTTTTATAAATATATACGTTTCTTCGACTTATACCTTTATTTAGGGTTAAAAAATGATTAAGGGGAAATGTATATCTGAAATACTTAAGGGGAAATTATTAAGGCGAAAATTTCTCAAAATAATAGTTACATTAACAAAAATACATATTATTGAATGTTTATACAATAAAAAACTTCAAAATATTTATATCTTTACATTTACACTAATAGTTCTTTCTATATATTAACATTTATCTGTTTCTTCTTAATGTATATTTTTTCCTCATTTGTCCCTAAGTAGTAATCCTCGGGAATATATATATATATATATATATATATATATACGAATCGGAAATAGCTTGTAGAAAGCAACATCAATCTATGAAAAGTGTGTTATTACTTGCGCGATAGAACCATTTTAAATACAAAATGTCGGACAATATATGCAAAATAGAAGCTTTAAAATTTAAAGACAAAATTCCAATTAACAATGTTTCTCCATCGCTACAACGGTCGTTTGCTGTACATCCACCGGTTGTACTTTCCATCCATATTACCAACAACTTCTTAAGAGATCTTTATTTTGCACAAAATGAAACAAACTTGTCCTATATTGACATTATAAACTCACAGTTGGTAGGCTTTCAGTTGTAACCATCAGAACGTCTTGAGAGTAGATTTAAGGCATTATGTTACCGCGTTAAAAGTCAACTCAAAACAAAATTCAGAAATGGTAGAAAACGTGATATATTTTTGAAAGAACTGGTTAACGAAGCTGTCTACGAGAACGAACTTTTTAAGTGTCGCGATTTATCAAAAACTGTCGAGAAATTTAGCCAAGAAAAGTTAGAACTTTTGACGAAACAATCGGATTTGTATAATTCAATTCGAGATCTCAAATCAAAACAGACTGACTTGACTTCTGAAAACAACCAACTTGTGATTGATGAACAGTATGTCAAAAAAGCGAATGAGTATTTAAGCGAAAAAGTGAGTAATCTTACAAAAGCCAATACAGATCTCATCTGTGATCTTGTAAATATTCGTGACGAGGTTAAGCTTAAGAAGGAGAAATGAAATGAAAGTGACCAAAATGAACTACTTGAAAATCAAAATATTCATTTACTGAACTATATACATGAAACAGAATCGAAAGTTGGTCACCGTTCTAAAACAGTCACAAATACACCACGGTTATTGCGTTCATTCAAATCTGAAGCAGGAAAGGCGTTGTGTATTGCGGATACATTTGGGTTATTACCCAAATCCTTAAAATGCGAAACAAAAACGGGTGACGTTGTATCGGTAAATTTGAACACTTCCTACAGCGACAAAGAAGAGCAGGAAAAACAACAAATTAAGGATTTAGTATTCATATTAGACAAATTTTCTATACGTTACGCGGCCTATTATGAATTGTCTATGCTTGAGAAGGATCTACCCAGAAAGCATTTAATCGTTCAACAACGTTCTGATTTAAATAAATTATTTCACATAAAAAGGAGTCCAGGTAACATACCGGGAGCGTACGTTAGTATTAAGGAAGAGATTTCGACTTGCATCCAAACCAGCAACCTCAAAAACGACAATCAAATTAAAGTGAAACTTTCGGCAGACGGTGCCAAAATCAGTAGAGTGTCGAGTTTCTGACCCTTTCACTCAGCTTTCCGGGTATCGATAAGTGCAATTCTGCTACCAACAACATTAAGGTTATTGGGATATTTAAATGTAAAGAGTCGTACGAAGACTTACGCGTATGTGCAAATCCTGTTATCTCGGGATTTAATGAGCTGATTAAAAGCAAATTATTAGTTTCAAATGACATACAATATGATTTAGACATTTACTTTGGAGGCGACATGAAGTTTGTACAGATTTTTCTCGGGCTAAATGGAGCAACTGCGAATAACGCATGTCCATGGTGTCACTAGCACAAATCGGACAGAACGGACACATCGAAACCGTCAGACTTTTACGAAAGTCCAGAAATAGTCCGTACCCACGAATCGTTGTGTAAAAATGCATGTGTCAATAGATATGGTTCTAAACAAACGCCGTTAGTTAACATAGACCCATCTAAAGTCATACCCGACGAGTTACATTTAATGTTAAGTATATGTGACGTTCTATTAAAAAAACTCATCGACGATTGTCACGACAGGATTCTAAACTGCAAGTGGTAAATGAAAAGCAGCGATTTAGTGTTGAAAATAAGAGAGTGCGGTGTTCCTTTCCATATCTGGAGGGACAAGGTATCTGGGAAAATTCAACGGACACCGTTAACCGGTGGTAGCTACAAATTATCACTGAAACATTTACCTGATAAATTGTTCTTCGTTGTTACAAACGATACACACGGAGATGTGATAAATTCATTGCGTCAGTTCCGACATATACTCAACAAAATTAGTAAAACCAGTGAAATAACCGAACAGGACATGTTTAATGAAATTAAGAAGTTGGTTACACTTCTTCACTGTCGAGTAAAGGTAGATTAGGTTATGATAAGATAACACCTTATATGCAGTCTCTTATACCATGTCCAAAAAATTGTGCACAATGTAGGAGGATTGGGTCAGTTCAGTGGACAGGGTAATAAAGAAGATAAATGACGAACTCAAAACCATTCATCACAAACGATCGAATCAGTTCAATCATACCGTTGACGAATTAACCACGCGAAAGAGAATATTTATTTGTGAACGAGAAAAACAAAACTACACAAAACGCGACTCGGAATATTGGACAACAGGAAAAAGTGAAACATACAAAAATAAACGGAGACAAATAAATTATGAAATTGAAGAAGTAAACATGAACTAATTAAAATTGAACACACCTACGGGACCAAATTACATAGAACTAATGTCCGACAAAGAACTAAAGGAAACACTTAAAACGTTAGGCGTGAAAACAAAAGTGAGGAAGCGCGAAAAATTAATTCAAATACTTAAGGACCACACTCGTATATAAATGAATTTGCCAGTTGTATGGATAAAAGAATAATAACATAGGTGTTTAGTCAATGCACAGTTAATATACTATTTGTCAAAGATTCGTGTGTATTTACAAACTTTACATATATAGTGTTTATTAACTATGTTTATTAAATTATGTACACTATAAAAGTAACAATGATGTCAAATTCAGCTCAATTTAGTTTAAAAATCATCACATATTATTATTTATATTATGTAATTATGTCATTATCATTACCATAATGCTTTATATGGATATTTTAGTATTATTTGACTTAAGTCGATGTTTATTTGGTGTGATTATTTAATTATGTCGTATCAATTATGGTCAAATATCGGTTTAAACTTGATTAAAAACACATGCGCTAATACAAACCTGTTTCTGAGATGCATGCTATTTACTCAACTTGTTATGTGTTTATTTATTTACATGTTATTACAACATTGTAATTTGATGAGAAACTATGTATAGTTTAAATCAATAAAATATTCTTCTTCTTCATGAATTAACACTATGTGCAAATATGTTGCTTGATATCAATGAGATAACCAAACATCATTATCATAAATTATTATTATTATTTCTATTATTATTATTATTATTATTATTATTATTATTATTATTATTATTATTATAACACGTCACGCCTACTTGATCTTAGTGCCAGAGCGGAACGATACCTGTCTGTTTTATCACGGTCTAAGGGAAGTAATTGGATTCATTCCAAAATTACCAAATAGCGCAGCGGCAATTATCGGATAACTCTTGTGAAATGTCTGAAATAGTCCAGCATGTATTAAAAAATAGTTAGATTCTATATCTTTCCACCCAGTTTGTAAGTTTATGTAGATCTAGTGTTATTAAATGTTCACAGTACATTTTACTATAGGTTTATATCTTGAAAATTCCAGACCGGACCCTCATCCCGACCCCCCACACGCTGGATCCGCCCTTGGTGAGTCCTCGTCTGGCCAGTCTCCATAATGATTGATATACAACATTACGTCTCATTGTCATTTGTTGTTGCATGGTGTTTAGCGACACCTTCTACAATTTATCAATTGTGTATCGCAGCATTATTCCAAGCGCTGTCACAGTAGTCTCATTTTCATTTGTTGTAGAGCGTTTAGTGACATTTTCAACAACTTTTCATTTATATATCGCAACAGTATTCCAAGCGCTGCCGCAGACACATGGTACGATACCCCTCCCTGTCATGTGTATGTTGTACATGATGACTATGGTCCTCTTCCTCTCTCACTACATCAAATGCGTTTACAAGTTTCAGATTTTCTTCAGGTGAGCTCAAGTTGGGTTTAATTCCAAGAAGTTGGAGGGCTTGTAAGAATTTTTTTTCATCCTCCATGATTTCAACATGTCTTCCTGGTGCTATTCCTGCACTTTCCGTGTTGTGCTCCTTTTTTGATTCAGCCATAATTCAATGTCCTGTATTTACTGTTCTAAAGTATTCTATTTTAGCTAAGGACATTGATTACTAATTGTTAAATGATGGTGAATCTTTGTCAAAAAATGTGTTGAATAAGGTTAAATTTAGTGCAGTGACTGTTTTACCAGATTCATACTCCGTGGAAAGGATTATCAAAAAGAAAACGGCTGATGAGGTTAGTAAATAAACATTATAATTATTTAATGACATATAATTGTTCTAAGATAACTTCATACAGTTGAATTATCCATTTTGAAATAAATATTTTAACATGTTTCATTTTGTGCAATTTTATGTTTTATAGTCATCTCAGTGATACCATGCATGTGCGTGTCTTTTCGATTATATCATTTATGAAATAAATCGATTTTAAAAAATAACAGAGCTGTAATTTGAAAGATTATATTGGTTACAAGAGAGACTTGAGTGAAATGGGGGTGATTTACCAAAATGTTAATTGTAGGTAAAATAATCTCTTTTTTAAACTCTCAAAGTCTTAAATGACAAATTGGAGACATTTGCTTCATAAAAAACAACATTTTGGCAAGTTTATGCCTCAAATAAAGCATATATGTGCATATCTACATTGAAATTTCATAAAAAATCACAAAATTTTGAAGATTTTTTATTTTGGATAATTGAAATGTGCAATTTTTAGCATGTCGGTCAACATCTCGCGCCTGTTTATAATGATCATGTAAAAAGTGGTATTTTAAAAAATAAATCCAGTTTTAAATGCCTGCAACTTGGCAGTATTACTTCAAATTGATAGTACTTAGTAAAAAAGAGGTAATTATGAAATTAAAAAAAAAAGATAGAGAGAAATTCTTTGAATACTATGTATCTGCCAATTTCTCTCTATCTGACCATATCACCGACTGACCACTTACACACTCTCACTGTACATGTCTAATTGGCATGTGCTTTGCTTATTTCACGGGTGAATAGACAAGCTAACAAAGGAATATAAAAACCAATAATACAGGTGCGTATGAAGCAAAGGGTAAAATAAAGGGGTTAAAACAATAAAAATCTGTATTGTGACAGGCATAGTACCACCATTGCAAAAAGGAAGTGCTTCCAAGGGGTAGTCGCATAATGGCGGTTGTAAATAATCATTTCTTCTCTTTAAAAATGCATTTTCCTTATTTTAATGCTCATTTTTTTTATTTGAATAGCATTATTGATGTATTTTGAACATTTGATAGCATTGTCATGTTTGAATTGTGAATTTAGAAAAAAATATATATGTTTGGAAATTGGGGTATGAATACATGATTTCGGAAGTCTACTTTCACTTTGTCACCAGTGTACACACTGAGCAGAAAAAAATCTCTTATATGACACATGACCTCTACTTTTCTCATCATATTTGGATAGTGCAGAGGTTGACAAACAGTAAAATGTAGGTTTCACTTCTTTCATTTGGGTTTCTCTATGAATGACAAGCCTTAAAACTTTTACTATTTACTATAGAATAAAGAACAAAAATCAATGGCGGGTGTGTTTACACCTACAATGTTATAAAAAATAGTTCTAATATATAATCATCAAGACTTCGTTTAATTAATATTGATCATTTATGTGTACAAATAACAAGCATGTAATACTGTGTACTTACAAAAAAATAAATCAAAAACTAAACTACAACTCTGTTATCTTAAACATGTGTTCAAAATGGGATAAGCAAGTGTTTAAAAATTAAAACATTTATGACCTTAATTGCCACCTACCCCTGTCTCGAAGGCAAAATTCGTAATTTTATTGGGGTTATGATATCAGTGACTTAATCACATATATGCCTGTGATAATATAGTCTGCTAAAATGTGATTGAGTAATTATAATTCAACACAAGTTTTTTGTTAATCTTTTTTTAAAAGAAAAACAACTATTTGATGGAACTTCGATATTCAGATATATTTATAATAAATTTATTACGTATGTGGTATGAGACACATATGTTGTAATGACATAACTTTATGATATAAGTACACGAGGTACTTAAAAATCAAAATATCAATTATGGTCAAATATCGTTTTAGGCTTTATTATAAACACATGCGCTAATTTAAACATGTTTCTGAGATGATTGGCATACGACAGTGTATATTATTTCTGTAACTAAACTACAACTCTGTTATCTTAAAACATGTCTTCAAAATGGGACAAACCAGTGTTTATAACCTTAATTGCCCCTACCCCTGCACCGGAGGCATATTTTGTAATTTCATTGGGGTAATAATATTGTCGCTAAAATTTAATTTAGTAATTATATTTCAACTCAAGTTTGACAAATTTGAATCTGTTGTAACAACATAATCTTATAACAGTACAACAAGAGGTAATTAAAGAATTTGTTAAATATCTATTATGGTCAAATACCGTTTTAAGCTTTATTAAAAACACATGCTCTAATATAAAGATATCTGTTTCAAATAGATTTTATATAATTATATAACCGTAATTATTGTATTTAAAAAAAACAACATCATATATAAAATACCATTTGGACATCAGTGCAATGGTCCCGTTATGTCAGATAGTAATGAGTCCCAGTATCAGCACTTAGGTCGTGAATTCGAATCCCCGCCCGGCACCAGTCTTTGTGATGACTGATTTACTAAATTGTGTCTCATTGTCATTATGTATCAGTCTTTTAAATATAAGGTTATATAATTAAATAACTGTAACAATGTTATTTGGAAAAACAATTTAAAGTTTAAAATATCATTTGAGTATCAGTGCACTTGTCTCGTTAGCTTAGACAGTAGTGTGTACGAGTATTTACTCTGTGGTTGTAAATTCGAATCCCAACCCGGCACCAGTCTCTGAGATGATTGCCATACTACATGTTTTATCATTGTCATTCTGTCTGTTTTAAATATAAGTTATATAATCAATATTTATGATTTATGTGTTCAAATAATAAGCGTGTTATAGTGTGTACTTATAAGTTTAACTAAACTACAACTCTGTTATCTTAAACATGTCTTTAAAATGGGATAAACGAGTGACCTTAATTGCCCCCTTAATTATGACCTTAATTGCCCCCTACCCCTGCCCCGGAGCATAATTTGTAATTTCATTGGGGTAATAATATTGTCTCCTAGAATAAAAGAGTGTAATAGTATGTATTTTAAAAATAAATCGTACGTTTAACTCAACTACAACTCTATCATCTTAAACTGTTTAATTGTCATGATAGACCATTATCAAATGTTTACACATATTGCAGCATATTAATTTTAAACGTTTTCTTAAGATCAGTAAAATAATATGCAAATCTAATAAACCTTGTACATATATGAAATATATGAATCGATGTGCAGCATCACACATAGTCTTATTATGTAAATAGTTAATTGTATTTTGCATTGTGTGATTGTCTCTTGTAATTCATATATTCCAATGGCTATGTACATATATTGTATGATATTAATGTTATTGTAATTGCGATGTACAAAGATGAGACTGAAATAAAGATTGAAAATAATATATATGTTTCTGATAATACAGTTTGCTAGAAGGTAATTGGGTTATTATATTTCAACACAAGTTTGTTGTTCAGATTTTAAAATTAGCAATTAGATTAGGATTGATTCAAACCAACAAATTCAAATTTTATCAGAACAGAACAGAACAGAACATATATTTTATTAGGATTTGTACAAAGTACATCATCATACTATATACAATATACGATCAATATAAACATATAGTCACTTAACAGCAATGATTAAATTCATTAGAGTATATAACAAAATATTTAATGAATGTTAATAAATGAAATGAGGATGAACACTATACTTAAACAGTTAGCACTGTTTTTCTAATTTCTAATGCTTCTTTTATATATCTTGAAATATTATATAATATGGTTTTATTATGTGAATTAAGTAACTCTAAAAATTTGAACACAGAAGGTCTTTGATAGTAATACTTTTTCAAATACTGTTTTTGTAAATTATTAAAACAGGGACATATACATAAGAAATGAAACTCATTTTCTATATCCCTTGAATTGCAACATAAACAATATCTTTCATTTTTTGGAATTCTATTTCTGTCATATCGTCCAGTTTGTATTCTAAGAGGATTAACAGATAGTCTTAATCTAGTGTAAAATAATCTAAGATTACAGGGCAATATATCGAGATAATTCTCGTACTTAAATTGATGTTTGACAAGTTTATAAATTCGAGCACTGGACTTTTTTCTACTGATCCAAACCATTGTTGAATGAAATTGTCGATAACCTTTTGTTTAAAAATATTTGGAAATACTTTGGGATTAACAAAACGATTATTCTCAAACATATAGGTGAATCCATAATCATTTAACATGGTTTTAATATTTGATACCCAGTTCTTACAACCTCTATTACAGTCATATAGTTTTTTTATCAATATATTTTCCGTATAAATAACTTTACACCAATAGCTTATGATTCTTACATATCGCGATATATATAATGGATATCTCCCAAACTCTCCATACACACCCACTGTACAAGTATTTAATCTAACATTCAATAAACGTTTACAGAACTTTAAGTGTATTCTTTCGATTACTTTCGACTTGGTATATCCCCAAATTTCACTCGCATAACTTAAGATAGAACCAACAAATGCATCAAACAACTGGCATAGTAGTTTTGGCTTTAAATGGAATTTTTTACAATTAAATAAGAGGGTATTAAAAGTTTCAAAGATTTGCCAACCAAATGTTCCTGATTTAAATTAAAATTACCAGTATAATTAAATATTGTTCCAAGATAATTAAAATCATCAACAACTTCAATAATTTCTCCGTTATAAGTCCAAGATTCATTGGGTAACAACCCACCACGTTTTCTAAATACCATTATTTTTGTTTTCAATGTATTTACTTTAAGCCCCAATTATTACAATAAGTATGCAAACGGTTTAGATTATCCTGTAATTCAGAAGGAGATTTTCCTAAAATAGCCATGTCGTCCGCAAAAAGTAACATAATCAAAACAATATCATCAATATTTAATCCTGAATCAACGCTGTTTTGTAAATACAGCTCCAAGTCTTCCACAAACATAGAGAAAAGTATAGGCGGGATTACCTCCCCTTGTCTCAATCCCACAGCATATTCAAAATAGTCAGAATAACTATTACAACTCTTTACACATGATTTAACCTTCTGATACATGTCCTTAATAATACGTAGAAGTTTACGCCTAATACCAAGCTTATACAATTTTAGCCAAAGTGCATTTCTATATATACTATCGAAACACTTCATCATGTCAACGAAAACAACATATAAACGTTTATTATCATATAAATAATTCTGAATAATTGACATTAACACAAATATAGCATCAACTGTTGACCGTCCCTTTCGAAATCCAAATTGCGCATCTGAAATGATATCATTATTATCACAAAATGTTTCAATCCTTTTATTGAGTATGGTGGTAAACAGTTTAGATAAACAACTTACCAAGGTTATGCCTCGGTAATTATTAACATCACTCACACTACCTTTTTTGTGAATAGGGATAATCACTCCCTCTGTCCACTTATCGGGAAAAAAGCCTGAGGTCAAAATAGCATTAAAAATATCACATAAATGGGAGCCTAAAATATCAATACTTTCAATAAAATACTCATTTAATAAGAAATCGCTCCCAATCGATTTTCCAGCTTTCAAACATTTACTAGCGCTCAGTATTTCAGAAACAGTAATTGGCTGGTCTAATTCCTCGAATGAACAACAATTGTTATCAAAATCATTATCAGTACAAAAAGATTCGGCATCTTCATATGCTGTCTGAAATATATCATTACTTGAACTAGCAAAATAATTTCGGAATTCCTCCAATGATATGTCATTACTTCCGGCATGATTATTCTTTTTCTTAAAATATTTCCAAAATTCTTTAGGTTTACAATATTTTAAATTCTCTATATCTGATAATTTTTTTAATTCAAAACATCGCTTATTTTTCTTAACGGTATCTTTATATTCTTTTTTATATTTGCAGAAATGCTCCCTATTTAAATCTGATTTACAACAGGTGTATATACGTAATGCTTCTAAATATTTGTTCTTGGCAATAACACAATCCTTATCAAACCATGCCGCATGTTTTACAAATGACTGGTCAGAAAATGTGACATAACTTTTATGTATATAACTTTTTGAGAATAAAGGATCCGACACAGCACGAACTATATTGGTAAAATCATTCATAACATCGTTGACAGAATCTCTATTTGAATAATCAATATTCTTTGTCAATTTATTAAAATCAGACAATTTATTTATTAAACCTGAGCGAAAAAGCTCACGAAGCAAATTATCCCATTTATACTTTACGTCGCGCACATCTACAGGTATAGCTGAAGGTCTTTTACAACACAAAGAAAATTTAATGGGTGAATGGTCACTCCATTCATTAATAGGGTCAATTGTAAAAGTACTGATATGTGAAAAATTACTCTCATTTGTAAGTAAATAGTCAATCACGGATTCTCCGTGCTGTGACACAAAGGTACACACACCCGTATTAATACCTATTCTACCGTTTACTATGCGTAAACAAGACCATTTGCATAACTCAAGAAGTTTAACACCCTGACTATTACATGTTTTATCAAGCGAGGACCGGTACATGGGTATATCGGGAACATAATCAATATCATCTGTATAATAATTTACCTTGTCTTGTATAATAAAATCATGTTTAGTACCAACTCTGCTATTCATATCACCCATAACATACACCGACCCGAGACTTTCATAAAAAACTATATCATTTTCCAGAAGTTCAAATAAATCAACATTAGCAATATTATATGCAGGGGAATCTTCCCCCCATAAATAAATTCCACATACATATACATCATTATCAAAATTAAAGAATTTGTGATCAAGTTTAATCCAAGCAATGGTGTCCAAGCTACTTTTAACTACCTCAATACCATTTTTTAAAGATTCCTTGTAGTATAAAACAATGCCACCACTAGATCTTTTGGCATTACGATGTTTAAATTTACGGTAAAAATTATGTGAAACATATCCACTCAAGCTAATATCGCTATTAGTACATGTCCATGATTCATATAAGAATACAATGTCATTATCAGCAATAATATTTACAAAGTCACAATTGTCTATTTTACTCCTAGTAAGTCCATGAACATTCAATGACAGGAAACGTAGTTCACCCTCTGTGTAATCCTAGTCCCTCACTGGCCTACCGTTGATATATAGGGTGTCGTAAGCAATCCACGACGTGTCCCCTCTGTCCCTGGCTGCTCTCATCTTAGGTAGAAGCCTCTTCCTCTTCTCTACTACCTCTCGTGGAAATTGTTCATTAACAAAATGCGGTACCTTGTAATGTTTTCCACTGTTTACGTACGAGTTCTCTTTCTTTGAACAGCGTAAATTTTGCGACAATCGCCCTATTCCTTCCCATGGCCTTCACCCCCATCCTGTGTACTCGCTCGAGCCCGATATTGTCAACAATGTCCTTCGCTACCTTCATCTTCTCGTGAATAAAGCTACGTACTACAGCTTCTGCAGCTTCCGCACTCTCCCCCGAGGCTTCCGCAATGTTACTAAACACCAGATTGTTTCTCATGGACTGCGATTGTAGGTACACGATTTCATCCCGGATCACATCCCTTTCCTTCTCTAATCCCACAACTTTATTGTTCACAATCCCCATATTAAAATCTACACTTTCTGTCTTCTCCTCAACTCTCGTTATCAACAGATTTAAGATCGGGTTTTATTAATATAAAGAAATGTTAGCATTTTTCTAGAAATTCATGCTTTTATCAATCATGCAATTTCTTTATCAATTACATGTTTTGGTTAACTTACGTTAAGTTTTAAGTTCGAGTTTAATTTTTAAAAAATACAGCCTCTTGTATAAGTGGTATGCAACGCATATCAATCTCTTTAACAACAAAATCTTATGATATTATAACACGAGGTACTTAAAAATGAATACCGTTTTAGGCTTCATTACAAACACATGCACATGAATATGAAGGTGTCTGTTTCAAATACAGTTGTATATAATCAATAACTATTAATATTATTTAAAAACAACATAAATATTAAATATAATATGAATATCAGTGCACTTGTTCCGTTAGCTCAGACACTAATGTGTATTATTAAAATTATACAAAATTTAAATTGAACCATTTAAAAGTATCAATTAATTATCACTGCAGGGTAGAATATTCTTGGTTAAATGGTCTGGTTTTTACAGAAATGAGTCCACATTGGAGCCGCCTAACCACCTGCCTTCCATAACTACCGACAACTATCTCAACCCACTGGTAGATCCTGTCAGGTTAGAGACCGCTGCCTTGTCGTTTCAAGCTGCGATTCAACAGCGATTGTCAACAAGATCAACCAAAGTTGTGTTTAATCAACATTCAACTGTTTTTGTTTAATACAGATGAATCAGTACTTGAAGAGAACGATACTATGTTAAATAAGCTCGGTTTAAATGGTTCTACAAGCTAAAAGTCACTGGTCGTGGCACTCGTGTGTGTTTTATATTTAGAGTTACGCCCAGATTGTTTAATCGATGTATATATAAAAAAACAAAAACGGGTGACGTTGTATCGGTAAATTTGAACTCTTCCTACAACGACATAGAAGAGCAGGAAAAACAACAAATTAAGGATTTAGTATTCATATTAGACAAATTTTCTATACGTTATGCAGCTTATTATGAATTGTCTATGCTTTAGAACGATCTACCCAGAAAGCATTTAATCGTTCAACAACGTTCTGATTTAAATAAATTATTTCACATAGAAAGGAGTCCAGGTAACATACCGGGATCGTACGTTAGTATTAAGGAAGATATTTCGACTTGCATCCAAACAAATAAATTATAAAATTGAAAAGTAAACATGAACTATTTAAAATTGAACACACCTACGGGACCAAATTACATAGAACTAATGTCCGACAAAGAACTAAAGGAAACACTTAAAACGTTAGGCGTGAAAACAAAAGTGAGGAAGCGCGAAAAATTAATTCAAATACTTCAGGACCACACTCGTATATAAATGAATTTGCCAGTTGTATGGATAAAAGAATAATAACATAGGTGTTTAGTCAAAGCTCAGTTAATGTACTATTTGTCAAAGATTCGTGTGTATTTACAAACTATACATATATAGTGTTTATTAACTATGTTTATTAAATTATGTACACTATAAAAGTAACAATTATGTCAAATTCAGCTCAATTTTGTTTAAAAATCATCACATATTATTATTTATATTATGTAATTATGTCATTATCATTACCATAATGCTTTATATGGATATTTTAGTATTATTTGACTTAAGTCGATGTTTATCTGGTGTGATTATTTAATTATGTCGTAACAATTATGGTCAAATATCGGTTTAAACTTAATTAAAAACACATGCGCTAATACAAACCTGTTTCTGAGATGCATGCTATTTACTCAACTTGTTATGTGTTTATTTATTTACATGTTATTACAACATTGTAATTTGATGAGAAACTATGTATAGTTTAAATCAATAGAATATTCTTCTTCTTCATGAATTAACACTATGTGCATATATGTTGCTTGATATCAATGAGATAACCAAACATCATTATCATAAATTATTATTATTATTACTATTATTATTATTATTATTATTATTATTATTATTATTATTATTATAACACGTCACGCCTACTTGATCTTAGTGCCAGAGCGGAACGATACCTGTCTGTTTTATCACGGTCTAAGGGAAGTAATTGGATTCATTCCAAAATCACCAAATAGCGCAGCGGCAATTATTGGATAACTTTTGTGAAATGTCTGAAATAGTCCAGTATGTATTAAAAAATAGTTAGACTCTATATCTTTCCACCCAGTTTGTAAGTTTATGTAGATCTAGTGTTATTAAATGTTCACAGTACATTTTACTATAGGTTTATATCTTGAAAATTCCAGACCGGACCCTCACCCCGACCCCCAACACGCTAGATCCGCCCTTGGTGAGTCCTCGTCTGGCCAGTCTCCATAATGATTGATATACAACATTACGTCTCATTGTCATTTGTTGTTGCATGGTGTTTAGCGACACCTTCTACAATTTATCAATTGTGTATCGCAGCATTATTCCAAGCGCTGTCACAGTAGTATGCATGCTATTTACTAAACTTACTATGTGTTTATTTATTTACATGTTATTACAACACTGTTATTTGATGAGAAACTATGTATAGTTTAAATCAATAAAATATTCTTCTTCTTCTTTTTCTTCATGAATTAACACTATGTGCATATATGTTGCTTGGTATCAATGAGATAACCAAACATCATTATTATTAATTATTATTATTATTATTATTATTATTATTATTATTATTATTATTATTATTATTATTATTATTATAACTCGTCACGCCTACTTAATCTTAATGTCAGAGCAGAACGATACCTGTCTGTTTTGTCGCGGTCTAAGGGAAGAAATTGGATTCATTCCAAAATCTCCAAATTGACCCCTTCGAAATCCCGAATTTCCCCCCAAAACCGCTGGATCCGCCCTTGGTGAGACTTCGTCTGGCCAGTCTCCATAATGATTGATATACAACATTACGTCTCATTGTCATTTGTTGTTGTATGGTGTTTAGCGACACTTTCTACAATTTATCAGTTGTCACAGTAGTCTCATTTTCATTTGTTGTAGAGCGTTTAATGACATTTTCAACAACTTTTCATTTATATATCGCAACAGTATTCCAAGCGCTGCCGCAGACACATGGTACGATACCCCACCCTGTCATGTGTATGTTGTACATGATGGCTATGGTCCTCTTCCTCTCTCACTGCATCAAATGCCTTTACAAGTTTCAAAACTTCTTCAGGTGAGCTCAAGTTAGGTTTAAAGCCAAGAAGTTGGAGGGCTTGTAAGATTTTTTTTTCATCCTCCATGATTTCAACATGTCCTCCTGGTGCTATTCCTGCACTTTCCTTGTTATGCTCCTTTTTTGATTCAGCCATAATTCAATGTCCTGTATTTACTGTTCTAAATATTCAATTTTAGCTAAAACCTTTCCTATCAAGTATTACAACAATGTCCTAAAGACTAGGTACATGTGTATTGTTTACACTATAAAACTACAAAGGAGTGTTCCAATACTCCTATAAGAGGCTAATGTACTACGTCATTCAAGTTCCGTTACTATTTTAAAGTAGGCAATTCCGATACGTCACCAAGGTCAGATCCAATCAACCATTCAGAAACAAGAAAATTATTCACTGCTGAATAATTATGTAAAATGGCCCTGGAGTTTATCCGAT
The DNA here is from genome assembly GCA_029582155.1 of Panopea generosa. Lineage (NCBI taxonomy): Eukaryota > Metazoa > Mollusca > Bivalvia > Adapedonta > Hiatellidae > Panopea > Panopea generosa. The sequence continues at coordinate 69,410,732 of CM055896.1, read as the reverse complement.
GAACAAGTACCTTGCTGAAAGTAGTCCCCAGACAAATTGTACACGGACACAACGTAGTCCTTTTTATAAACAACAGAAAGTGAAACAAATTCTTCAAAGAACTGCATGAAATGGTTCAAAACTACATTGAAAACACTTTGCCGATAAGATTGACAACAACCTTTGTCAGTAAATCACTACTATGCACTCTAAGCAAGTCAAAACACAAGCACATGTGTTGACCGATAAAAGGAGAATTGTGTATATAAAAAAAACAAAAACCGATTCAGCTATTTTGAAACTACGACATTCTATTTTTAGATGGAACCTTCCGTTTTAGGGGTGTTTGTAGTATGATAGCAGATTTATCTGTTACATAAACTATTAAATATACTAGATGTCAGTATTAAATTCAAAGTCAAAATCATCCTAAACAATTTTGTCTGATCGTGGCTTCCGAGGAGCCTCCGATGCCGGTGACGACTTGCTGATGCGGATTACATCTGACGCAATATGTACGATAAAACATTGTAAATTTCCTCCGCGAACGTTGATTTTAACAAAAACTCGTTATATTTTATTAATTATGTAGTTGTTTTATCGGGCAATAGTATAACACAGTTAATATTATATATCAAGACACTCAGATACTATTATTGTAAATAAAAATGCAAATAAAAATTCGACATAGATACGGCTCGAACTCGCGACATTTGGGTTGACAGTAAAAACCGTAACCACTACGCTATCGAAACAGACAGTAGTACATACACTTAATATTGACTATAGTTTATTTTATAGTTGATGAAACAGATAAATACGATATAGTACTGCAAACACCCCTAATACGGAAGGTTCCATCTAAAAATAGAATGAAGTAGTTTCAAAATAGCTGAATCGTTTATATATATATATATATATATATATATATATATATATACATAGGTTCAATCGTGAAACATCGGGTATTTCCGTATCCTCCGTATAATACACCTCGTGTATAGCTCTAGAATACAACAACGCTATTCGCCTGTGTTACAAGTCTGTGTTCATTCGCGTGAAAGTAACAAATTATGTATCCGTCATTTAGTTGAATATATGGCGTTATTATATCGATTTTTTTATTAATACTCAACATGGGTTATGTTTATAGAGAAATTTAAAATATCAGTCTTGATTAACCAACGTTTATATTTTCAACGTACATGTATATAAGGTGGCATAAGGGGGCCGCCATTTCATTTCATCATGTGACTGAAAGTTGTTCCAAAATGGCGCCTTATTATGTCAAAGGTCAATTGCGTAGCATAAAGGCCGAGGTGATCAGATTGACAAAGTTTACAACCGAACAGTAAATAAAGTGACCGATTGTAGTTTACACTTGATATTAATTACCATCATGGAAGCCATTAACGGAAATGAAAACGGTGCTGAAGTAAGCGGCACACAGGAGATGAAACAAAGAGTTAGGGATTTATATACAAATATCTTGTCACCTCAGGAAATGACTGAAATTTACGACAAATGGGCACCAACTTATGATGAGGTTTGAAAATACGCATTATATATTACATTATTCTGTTTTAAGCGAAAATAAATATAAAATATAACTCGTAGAGAGTTTTATATACATAAATAAAATATGTATAGGAATATTATCGATAATATGTATTTGTTTTACACATCATTGAACACAGGTTTAAGTGCCATAGTTTATGTGTACCTTACAGGTTACACATATCGCTAACACACTATGCATTATCATTTGCTGTAGATTATTCAAGTCACGATGAAGTTGCAGTTACATTTGAATAATTTGGAAATATTTTGACGATAGCAATTCTCTCAAAAACCTCATATCTAAGATATCATATGAAACAAACGGTGTTAAACTAGTTCATTAATATGAGATTAAACAACTTTAAAGAAAAGAATTTGATATTTTATATGACTACGAATAAAACATCTAAAACGATATTTAATTTTAGTTGTAAGTGAATGATTTGGAATTTGAAATCCACAAAAAAACAAAATTTCAATCTGAGAGGTGAAATCCAAATTCTAAAAATAAATATCAACCAGTGAAATGCTTAGATTCAAATTCAATATGGCGGGTTAAGTTAAAAATTAATGCCACATTATATATTTCATACGTTCTAAAATATCATTTTAGGCCAATATAATGCTTAAATAGGAAATCACTGTTCAATATACCGATTTGGCATGATTTAATTTATATCCTCAAATCTTTTATGGCAATAAGGTATCGATGAATACATCTTAATATATTTATCTTAACTGAATGTAATGAATTAAGTATTCAGCTATGGTGTCCGATATGTCAAAAATTGAGGAAGCATAATGTCAAATCCAGACTGCAAAGATCGTCTGTATAACAAGAGTCATGTTATCTAAGTATACCTGAAGAGATTTAACTAGTCATAACAAAAGATGTGTAAGCACAGTTATAACAGCTCTGCTTGTTACTGCTTCACTGTTATCATCTTGCTGCATCGTCGACTACCAAGTCAACAACTACACAATCAAACAGCTCACGGTTTCTTATAGTAGCGGAAAAAAGAAACTGTGCATGGGTATAATATGCTATAACTTAGGAGATATATAAGAAATCGCAAAAAAAAAAATTCAACATGGTTTTATCTGACCTTTATTTAACACCAGCTCAGTTGATATGGTTATTGCATCAGCAGCGTCTTGGCTAGAGATCAGTTTTCAGAGACGTTCTCAAAACAAAGTTTATCTCATCAATACCGTGTATGTCCACCATTGGAATCGATGCATGCTTGGCAACGACGCCTCATTGATGCAAAAAGTGTGCTGAAAAATGCCTGGGGAATACCATTCCAGATTCTCACAAGAGCACGTGACAGGTCAGGCAACGTCAACGGCTGATTTTGGAGGCGACGTAAGCGACGCTGCATCTCATCCCACACGTGTTCTATAGGCGACATATCCGGTGACATTGCAGGCCAATGCAGCACATTCACATTGTTCTGGATCAAGAAGTCGGTGACGACCCGCGCGACGTGCTAGCGAGCGTTATCCTGTTGCAGCGTGGCATTACATTGCTGCACAAATGGAAGGACGTGAGGCCGTATGATTTCGATACGGTATATGATGCCTATAAGTGTGCCGTCCACAACCACAAGACCTGTTTTGCCACGGGATGAGATGCCACCCCACACCATGACTCTACCTCCGCCGAATGGACGTCATTGAATCACACAACTGTCTTTGAAACGTTTACCAACACGAGGGTACACTCTAGAACGACCGTCGCTGCTGTCGAGATGAAATCTGGACTCATCCGTGAAAAGAACATGTGCCCAGTCCTGTTGCGTAGTGTATGTGTCGTCTGCACCAGGCAAAACGTGCTACACGATGACGTTGGTTTTGTGTCTTACAAGTATCAACACTATGCTTTTACACTGGTTTAGGCGACAAACGTGTTTGCGATTGACTGCTGGCCGAAAAAAACGTGAAAACGAAGACGTTGGCCAGACAGACAAACTACCCGTGCAACTCATGCACTGACCAGTGTAAATGACCAAGAGGGATACACAACTTACCTGTGTAAAGTTTCAAGCTTTACTTTATAAAATTGACCGATACATGAACATTTTACACATGCACAGTTTTTTTTCCGCTAGTATATATAGAATATATTTACCCGAGTATAGCTCTGTGTTACATCATGCACATTTGGTGGGGGTGGTAGTTTAGAGGTGTTACTTTATCTTACACGGTAAAATGTATTATCTGACGTAGGAAAAGAGGCTCTTGTTTCATATTGTTTATTATCTGACGCAGAGGAAGAGGGTCTCATTTAATAGTGTTTATTATCTGACGAATTGGAAGAGGCTCTCTTTCATATTGTTTATTATCTGGCGCAGGGGAAGAGGGTCTCTTTCATATTTGTTACTATCTGACGTAGGGGAAGAGGCTCTCGTTTTATATTGTTTATTATCTGACGAATGGGAAGAGGCTCTCTTTAATGTTGTTTATTATCTGACGAATGGGAAGAGGCCTTCGTTTTATATTGTTCATTATCTGGCGTAGGGGAAGATGCTCCCGCTTCATATTGTTTATTATCAGAGCTAGCGGATGAGGTTTTATTTTCATATTGTTTGTTATCTGACGTAGGGGAAGAGGCCCTCGCTTTATATTGTTTATTCTCTGACGTAGAAGATGAGACTCTCGCTTCATGTTATTTATTATCTGATGTAGGAGAAGAGACTCTCATTTCATATTGTTTATTATCCGATGTAGGGGAAGGGGATCTCGCCTCATATTGTTTACTATCTGACAAGAGAGTATTTCAATTGTTATATAACTGCTATCAGTGCATCTTATCGTCATCCCTGGGATCAGCTAGGTACAAGACACATATTATATAATATACCATATAATATAGTTATGCAATTATACTTATACCCTACATAGTTGGATCAATATTATAAAGGACCATACCCGGTTTAAAATGTAGACTTAACCAATCTGTTTACACCAGATCCTGATCTGTCTGGACTGTGACATCCGACATTAAGTTCATGTTGAAGTAACATCCACTCTTGTACTTTTCATTACTAGTGTTATCGACATACTTCATGTGTATTTATCAGTTGTTGGGGTTATCTGAGGTCTAACTAACCCAGGTCGAGTAAAACTGGGGTGACAACTTCGGCTTGAATATTAAATGAGCCATTATATAGTGCTTGTTCATTCAAGCAGCATATGTTATCTGAGATGTCGACTGGTGTGTAACACGTATATAATGTCATACCTAAGTTCACTATACCTGTGCCCGTTTCATGTATACAAGGAATTATAAAGAGAAGAAAATGCAACTGATTGACAGTTTGTGAACGTTTGCGTATTCACGCAAAATCTCGCAATATCTCGTTTTCAATTATTTTGCCTTCAATTCTCATCAGGAACACAAATCAAAAGTCTTACATTGCAGAATGAAATTCTCATAAAAACAATACCATTCCCAACTATTTGTGTTTAAAATTGTTGAAGTGAATCTGATTACAAAATGTGTATACTGCAGCTAAAGTAACAACAAATCACGAGAAATTTTCCTTCAATCGTCAATGTCTTTAATTCAAGATCTTTTTGCATGATCGAAACACGTTTAAACATTTAAAATTACATACAAGTTACAGTTTATGTTAAGAAATCAGTTGCCTCTGAGTTATGAATGATTTTTTTGCCAAATAATGGATCCTTCGTGTGCTGTTTTATCAACATTTAGTCAGGAGATACAAGTTTCCTATCCTTTTATACAAGCCTTGATGTATTGTACTAAAGTATTTGATTAACGCAAACAGGTTTCTGATCTATATAACATCGGTACAGAGTTAATGTATGAGCTGCGTCCGTAAGTTGAAGTTGACGAAAGATACAGCATCTGTACAACACCAGGGCTGCGTTCAGCACCGTTAAACAGCAAACACGTGTAATGCCTGGTTCCCTAAAATTATCGCGTACTGTGCGCTAATACGAGGTTGAGTCAGTGTCCAGGAAAATATGTTAGCTAACGTTATCAAATGTTTAATCGAACTGAACGCAGCCCTGTATCTGCTTTATGACGTCAAACCGCTAAAAATTGTAACGTTTTTTTATATCACAATAAATTGACGCACAACAAATTATCCTTGAGGTTAAGATTTACCGTTAATAATCCTGCAAAACTATATTGAATTAAGAAATATGCTTATACGTTTATACTTGCTAGTATTTATTTTAACTCAATTCCTAAGAAAGCTTAAAGCTTATTTGGACCGCTCTCAAGTTTGCTTCTTAGATAGAAGCAGTACTGAGCGTTGTTGTTAAGAGGTATCGTGTCGAGAATCGGATTGAACCCGCAGCCATTGTCATGAGAGGCCAACAATCTATTCACTAAATCAATGCTTCGCTTATTGTGCTAATGATTATTTAATGTATTGGTCTTGGTTGTGCTTGTTTTGTATTTTGAATTCACGGATGACATTTGGCCATATATAGTTTCTTATTTTATTTTGTATTTGGAAACAGGATATGACAGAGTTGTTTAATGTTTGCATCGAAGTGTCCGATGGATATATTACACATATAAATGATTTCATCAATATATTCCATATTTATTTGCAAGTCAGTTCAGAGCGGGGACGATGCGTATACAGGATGGTCCGAGCTTGCTAAGGAGATTGGAAACCTTTACCAGACAAACAGAGATGTTGTGAAACTAATAGATATCGCTGCAGGAACTGGCCTTGTGGGAGAAACAGTAAGTGAGGCAATTGTTTACGTTTATAGTGATCTGCCAGATGTTAGACATATAAATCATTTAAAATGAAAAGTTTCACTTGACAACTTAAGTTTTCGATAACAATTTGCATACACATACACTGCCGAAATAAAGAAACGCCTCATCGCAAATTGGCGTTATTTTCGTTTCATAGTTTAAATTTGGGGGGAAATGTCAGAAATGTACATGTACTCTGACCGACAAACCCAACCAACCGAATTTCGTACGATTTTATTCAGCCTATTTTTAAATTCATATACCTGCTCATGATTTCCATGTGCAGCCTGTGCGTGTCAACCATGTGGTTTTATCGAGTGAATTTTAGACAGGAACATGTGTTAGTCGACATGCAACCATATTTTCAGAGATTTTCTGACAATTATCCAGTTTCTGATAATGCCGAAGCTAAATTTCGAAGAAAGTTAGTTTTGGCCATGATTGAATGTGGGCGAACGCAAAAACAAGTCGCCAGACATTTTATCGTCTCTCGTTAGACAATATTACATCTCGTCCGCCGTGTCAGAGACACGGAAACGTTTGTCGATAAACCACGTTCGGGTAGACCGCGTGGTGTAACGTCATTTCGGCAGTATAAATACATACGTCAGCGCCATCTGCGTGACAGATTTCTGACGGCTGAATCCACGTCAAGTTTATTGGTAGGTAACCGTTGACGCCCTGTTAGTCGACATACAGTCAGGAATCGGCTTAGAGAATGGGAAATTAGCTGCCGCAGGCCCTACCACGGTCTAGTTCATACGCGACGCCACCGTCACCAACGTCTAATTTGGGTCCGCAATCATCGCGGTCAGCGTTGGCAGAACGTGGTGTTTAGTGACGAGTCACGTTTCAACTTGCCGCAGCCGATGGACAAACCCGTGTCTACAGACTACGTCATGAACGCTACGCTAACAAATACGTTCGGCGGCACAACCGCTATTACGGTGGGGGCGTAGTTATGGTCTAGGCAGCCATCTACCATAGGTTTAAGTCCCAACTCGTCGTGGGCCAAAGTAATCTAACAGCCAGGCATTATATCAACCAGATATTGCGTCCTGTGGTTGTCTCTATGTTCCGCGCCCACGTCAAGGCCTGGTCTTCCAGCATGACAACGCGCCACCTCACGTTGCACGTGCCACCAGGAACTTTTAACAGACCAGCAACATTGACGTCTTGTCTTTGCCGGCGTGTTTACCTGACTTCAATTCGATTTTACACGCCTAGCACTAATTGGTATCTGCTACGTAACTGGTGCGGTTTCATGGGGCGACGTTTTTTTTTGCTGCGGTTGCCAGTAGAGATGACCACGAGCGCTACTGATTGTGTCAGTGAAATTGCTCTGAACAGTCTGTTGAAATTCAAAATTTGAAACATAATGCCACCTTGAAATGCTGTCTAATGAACCATCAATTCTCTTAAGTTATGAAATATGCGATTGGAATTGTTGTTTTTTTTCTAATTTTGAATCGCGGTGAACAAATCATTGTACAATGAATTAGAATGAGGTGTTTCTTTTTCTCGTCATTGTAGTATATTGAACTATATATATGTACGGCATATCATACATGTATATAGAGTTCGTTATACATGTATATACGGTATATTATATGAACAGTATTCGATATGTTATGTATATTTTATATTCGGTATATCATATATGCATATAGAGTACGTTATACATGTATATACGGTATATCATATATACGGTATATCATATATACGGTATATCATACTTGTATATAGAGTATGTTATACATGTATATACGGTATATCATATATACGGTATATCATACTTGTATATAGAGTATGTTATACATCTATATACGGTATATCATAATCTTACTGTAACATATATAGAGTACGATCATTGCATTTCGTTTTTCTATTTTAACTGACATGTTTTACATTAAAATTTAGAAATGCGATTCACCACATCATGAAAGACCATCGATATCACTCTTATAACAATTAAGCCTTTAAAAGATGCAAATTTACTCGTTTTCTTTCTCCTTAGTCACCTGGTTTTTGACAGGTGACCACAAAGTTTGTTTTTACAACACGCTCTCCTGTGTCCAAAATGTCTTTGTTTACCCGACGTTTTCAAACATTTACGACAACCACAAATCGGCTCGTTGATTATGTCGTAAATATTTCTTTGAGGCGTCTTAGATCTATGTGGTTATAAAGAGTGTGACAATAGAACAAAGATCATGGTCAGGACAGATTTGGTGGACGTAATACGGGCTTAGCGGGGTACCCATATCATCGGAGTTACTGACCAATGCATAAATAAGGAAAAAATATGTCCCTAAAATAAACGCCCGAAATGGTGGGGTGGTCTTTATATCGGGTTGGTCGTAATGTGGAGTCTTATTAATGTATATGAACTATTTAATTTAATTGATAAGAGAGGCAACAAACTGAAAAATGCTTTTTTTATATGTAACGCATGTAAATTATTCTATTATGGGAGAAGAGTATAAATTGATTTATAATCGGTTTAATACGATGCGCATGTAAACTATTTAATAACCATTTTCATTTTTATCTTCCACGTGCATGAGGAAATGCATATAGAAAGCGTTATCCTTCAATATGACAAGAATCATTTATATACCCAATATTATTTCACATTGATGATAATATCCTTCTTGTGATCCTTCCTGTTATATGATTGTAAAATTTTTCATGAGAATCATACATATATACATATATACATATATAAATATACATGTATCTTCGATAAGTGGCGTCATTCATATTGATACAGAATGAAATAAGTTCAGAATAAAACATACATGCAAGACCACATGGGGACGTCCAAAGTCCTACGAATACCTGTGTTGTCATTTAAATTACGAATGATGTGAATTAAAACTTATTTCTAATAAAATATATCAAAGCCAATAAAAACGACTTTGATTCTGATGTAAAGCAATTTCAAAATATGTTTTTAATTAATATGAAGGGAGGTAATTTACCAAATATGCATGAACTGTGGTAAATATTTCCGTAGCAAGTGTTTTGACCTTTTAATTCTACAAGATTTGAAAGGTATATCTTAACATTTAGCAAGCTTGCTTCATACTATTCATGAAAATAACTGTAGAGCCTGCAAATGTAAATAACGAAATCATAACTTAATACAATTTACAAATATGAAAGAAGCTTTTTATAGCGTTCGATTTAAGTAATCTGTAATAATTACAGTAACTTTCATTATGAACTCCGAACTCAAACCCTTTTTGCTAACATATCTTGTTCTTTGATATTTAAGATGTTGTTCTAGCTTTATTATTTGTTTGAATACATCTTTAACGGTTTTTATGAACTTCTTTAACGCCATGTATCTCGTATATCATTTATGATAAGTTATGATATATTTCAGTTATATAAGATGGGATTCAGAGACATGGACGCATTGGACGCTTCACAGGGTATGCTGGATATATGTAAAAAGAAAAATGTGTACAAGAACTTTTATCGTGAGTTTGTCACTGATAAAGAGCTTCCAATCACAGCAGGTGCGTCTGGCAGTTATACTCCTAATGTTACTGTTCATTGAGTCTTAGATCCCCGTGTTACAAGAGATGTACATGATATGTTTTCTTTATCTGGTCTATTATGAATAACCATGTTCTTGAACTATTTCATTTTCTAGTTGAAGAATTATGAAATACCGTTTGAAACATAAAAAAATATAAATGCACGAATTAAAAGATGGGTTACAGATTTTATATTGTACGACATTAATACGATTGTTTAAATATGTAAACATTTATTATAATTTTGAAGCATATATGATCTAAAACATTTAATTTAGAATTTTTTATCTAGGTGCATATTTTAGCATACGGTGTAAAAGTGACTCTTTAAACACGATTGTACTGGTAAATGCATTAATTAAACGTTAAAAACGATATTTTACGTAGGATACCTAGTGTAAGTATATAATTAACATAATCATAAGTCATACACTCTTTATCTTGATCTCTTTGTCTTAATCAAAACAACCTATTTGATTAATCAACAGGTAGATTATACACGACAAAGGCCAAACAAAGATCACACAGTCTTAATCAAGACGACCTTTTGATAAATCAACAAGTAGATTATACACGACAAAGGTCACACAAAGGTCACACAGTTTTGCTATTGTGTAAATCACTAAAAGTCAAGATGCCTATAATGTATATAAGCACAAATACTGTATCACCAAGATGTACCGACTATATACGAATCTATGTTATCAAATACTGTATCATTAAAGATGTACCGACTATATACGAATCTATATTATCAAAATGCCCTACAAAAGAAACGCATTTTAATCTGGAACAATCATTTTATATATATCTGACTGAAAATGAAAGCGTCACATTTATTTTAAAAAACAATATGATGTTATTTTATATCAGTCAATAATTCATGATTGTGTGATGTAAATAGTTAAGCGTGTAATGTTTGGTAAACGTTTAACTTTAGTGTGTGTGTGTGTGTGGGGGGGGGGGGGGGGGGGGGGGGGGGGAGGGGGAGCTCCATCGAACCGACACTGGTCAGTGGATTTCATATGAAAACTATGTAATACTATTAATTATGTAAGCTGATCACCATCAACTGAAACAAAGTTAACATCACTGACATTGACCTATTTAATGGACTTTCCTACCCGAGCCAAACCAAGACCCCCACCCTGCTGCCCATTTTTTTAAATATTTGTTTTGTATTAAATCAAATACTCTGCCCCATTTCAACTTTGTAACCGACCCAAAGACCCTCACCCCTACCTACCCCTAACCATCCCCATACCCGCCCATATTTTAATATTTTTTAAATTTTTTTTGTTGTTTTATTAAATCAAATACTCTGCCCCATTTCAACTTTGTTACTGACCCCTGGACCCTATCCCCCAATCAAATTCCCACTTTTTTTTTTTTTTAATTTTGTTTTGTATTAAATCTTGCAGTGCTCTTGTTTGTCTGTCAAGTCTGTCATAGGATGTCATTCTGTTTTAAAGTTGCCCCTGGAGAATGAAATACCCCATAATCTCAGGCTCATTTATATATATTAACTTATTATATATATGTATACATAAACATTGTGTATGACTATATGGCAGTATATGCTGGTAACGTATATCAGCATCTTGGCATCATTATATTTCATTTGTTATGATAACAAAACTAAATAATTTAATAACTAAAAAGCTTTTCTTTTACAATATTTCATTGACAATTTAAATCATATAAACTATTTATACAGTACAAAGTAGCATTTAATGATAAAATGTTCATATTCAATGTTCTTAATGCCAAATTCAGGGTTATCTCTCACAGAAACCCATATTGACCGATTATCCGATTACCGTTCGGTTGAACCAAACCGATTGTAACCGATTATCGATTGTAAAAATGTCACCCGATTCCCGACACTACTATTTGGCATACTGTCCTTCTTTGTAAAATCCGAAAATTCAATATGATACTTGCGTATTGAGTTTGTATAAACCTTAGGTTTGCACACACAATTCGATAATTATTTATAAAAACTAGATGCAATATAATTAAATATCACAAAATATTGAATATGGCGTTTGGTATTATTGGACATTATTTACTCCAGGAAGCTATGATTGTCTAGTAGTGGCCGGTGCTTTCAGCGATTCTCATATACCGACAGTAGCGATTAAAGAGATGGCACGACTCGTGAAACCAGGTAAATAACGACATACGATGTAGCATATAGACTCAAATACATGTGAAATCGTACCTCCAGTATCGCGTTTCACTTAATACATCTAGTTTAATCAAACGTGATTTCGTATTTATCCCAAGTGTTACCTTCCTTGTTCAGAAACATTAATCAATCTGTATTGTAAGATGTAAGCTTTAATCTCATTACAATAATTGACACACAAGCTATTTTCGAAAGGTTATTTGACACAATAAAACAAACTATACGAGTACGGTATCTCATAAATATTCATATAAGTATGAATATCTTTCTACCTTTATTTGTTATAAATGAACACTATTAAGATATCATCTTAAATGTTTGTAACCGTTATGTGACAATTATGGCCAGTGTTTTGTTGTGCATATTAAACTCATTAATCTATCCCAGAACCTGATATCTCCCGAATCAGGTATATTAACCACCAATGGAAAAAGCACGGAATTCTATGCCTGTCCCACAAATTATAGCAATTCAGCGCTTATTAAATTATGACATCATTCAAACTTTACCTGAAGCAACTGACTTATCAGCGTGCTCGTAACAAATGCTGTTGAACGGACCCAATAGGGAGAGCTGGATTCGTTCTACAAACCTTATGAAACTCATACGGACAAATGTTGATAATATACATGTATAAACAATGCCAATATATGAATATCTCAGATAAATATTTTATGATCATAAACATACTATTATACTGTTATATAAGGGTTATTTGTCTCTTTTCTATTAGTTTAACTCTTTCAATAATTTAGCATGGCTTATGATTGACCGTTTAGTAGTTTTTATCTTATTCCAAAGGTGGTTATGTGTGCAATGTTATGAGGGAGGAATTCGTTCATACAGCGGAAGACTACAAAAATAATCGACTGGAAGGTCTTATGGATCAGCTTGAGAAAGACCGGGTCTGGGAGAAAGTTTATAAAAAGAAGATGCCAAATTATATTTTAAATAAAGAAGGTGTGATATACCTATATAAAAAATTATAAATATATTGTTTCAAGTATTTATTCCAAGTTTTAGTTTCATATTTCCAGGTCTTAGAAGGTCCTGGCTCTTAGCCCCATGAGGACTTATTTTACATATACATGACGGCAAGCATAAATCAGTACATTAAAAATGAACGGATAGCATACATACATACATACATAAATGTACATACATGATTTAAGATTGTTTCAAATGTAATACATATCACTCATATACTTTATACATACATATGTATCCATATACGTACATAAATAACAATTGTAGTTGATGTATTTGTATTTTTAAATTGTTTAACATTGCACAATTAATACACAGTCATTTATTTCGTGTTAATAAATTAATGAATAGATAGTTTATGAATTTTGTTTAGAGCACATTGGCACCTAAGTTAAACGGATGTTTTAAGACGTATTCTTTTTTTGTGGCAATACACGATTTTGTTTATTATATATTTGCATATATTGGCATACTTGTAGTAAAATAAAGTAGTCACATGCTGCGTGTTGTTATAGTTTACTTTACAAATATGATTCAATCGGTTTACTTGGATATTTTATATGTCGACTCGATGCGAATATATAACTACATTTCTGTGCCAGTCTGTTAAAATAGATAGGCATGATACAGGATATAGGAAATAAATTTTTTTGCCAGATCTTAAATTTTAAAAATCATGATATACCTTTTTTCAGCATTATTTAGATTTATTAAACCGCATGCTTAATATATCAAAGATAATCGTGAGTACACGTTTTATGAAATATGAAATGTGTTTGTTTACTCAAACCAGCTTTTATTTAGAAGAAGGATTGAGAAAACAATCATAAGACGCACAAATGTACGTGTATACTATCATATGACCAAATAATGTTTGATATTTTAAGCTGGTTAAAATTCATTTTATCAACCATTAACGTTATCTCTCCATTTTCATATTTGTATTTGTTTATTTAACATGCTAGTAGTGGTGTCTTTATTTTTGTCTCCTATATCCATATATACTATAATAAAAGGCTTACAAAAACGTTAAACTTATACGTAGTCATTCTAAAAGAATTATAAGAAACAGTTTAAGCTTAAAACAAGCATACCAGTACAAAGCACAACTATTTGACAAGATAAAGCTGTGGAAAATAGTGATACAAACTGCAAGTTTTGAATTAAAGACTGAAAAAGAAAAATAAGTCTATAGCGCATGTCTTAATATACCGATTATCTCCTTTGATCAGATCAATTTATAACTGTTAAACAATATTTTCATAGATGAAATAAAATAAAATATATAATTGAAAAAAAGAATTATTTACATAGATAAAATACCTCGTTGCAATATTTAAAAACAGGTTTTGGCACATACTCAAATCAATGTCAGATGAGTAAATAGAGTGACTAGTGTCTTTAATCCTCATAACGGATACATTTTAAAATAACATGACTTTCATCCTCCATAACATTACAAAACGGGCATTTACGATTATTTTCTTTAAGATCTTCTTTCCTACCAGTTTTAATGCGTATTTGAGTTACTCCACATCTGAATATGCTGAAAGCTGATCGATGTCTTATTGGTAAATCATAGCGCAATACAATTCGTTTTTAAATTCATGTTAAAAAAACGATATGTTCTCAATATTTTTATATTGTTGAAAGCCAAGTAAGTCTAATCTGTCTTAACATCAACAAACCACTGTATGCTTTACTGTTTGTTATGTCGAGTACTACCAATTGAAGATATTCTGTGCTAGTAAGACCAACTATTTACTCATTGAGGTACTGTTGAAGGCTGCGAACCCATTTCCCAAGTGACAGCAGAGTTTGATGTATACTTTCCCACTTCAAGAAATAAATGCTATGAATATAAATTAAAATAATCTAACTTTTATGTGCATATAAGACTTTTTTTTTCCAAATAGTCAAAAAAAAACGTTCTTGTTATAATTAATTATTATAGTTAATTATTCGTGACCTTTATTCAAATATGAGAGCATGTGTTGGGGTATGTAACTCCTATTCCGAGTTTTTGAATGCGATATCGGTTTAAAACAAGGGGAAGTAATTTCTCCTCTGTTGTTTTCACTATTTTTAGAAGATCTAGAACTGTACTTGTGCGAAGATCCAAACTGTGGCGTGAACCTGGATGAATTTACATTTATCTTAATGCTTTTTGCTGATGATATGGTGATATTAGGTAAAAACCCGACTTATTTACAAAATAGTATTAATCTTTCACATAATTATTGTGAAACTTGGGGGTTAGAGGTGAATACTGCTAAAACTAAGATTGTTGTATTTCGAAAAAGGGGTCCTTTAAAAGCGATGAAAATTGGACTTTTAATAATCAACCTTTAGAAGAAGTAAATGATTTTAATTATCTGGGCACTGTTTTTCATTATACCGGTAACTATTCTCTTAATCAGGAAGCATTGGCTGGAAAGGGTCTGAAAACATTTAACATTTTACTGGCAAATATTCGTAAATATACATTGAAACGTAAAACTGTCTGTCAATTATTCGATGCATTTGTTGGCTCAATTTTAATTACGCCTGCGAAATATGGGGATTTTCTTAATCTAAAGAAATCGAAAGAACACATCTGAAATTGTGTAAATATTTGTTAAATGTTAAAACTTCAACATGTAATATGGGAGTATATGGAGAGTTAGGTAGATATTCCTTCTATATAAATAGATATGTTCGTATGATTAAATACTGGACCAAAATTGTTAAATCTGATAACATTATTGTTATTTATTTAATTCACTACTTATTGATTGTAATAAAGTTGGTAAGAATTGGGTTAAAGACATCAAATGTCAACTTAAAGATTATGGATTTTCATATATATGGTCAAGTACTGATGATGATAGTTTGTTAAAATTTGTTAAATTTGTTTTTTAAAGAGATAGAGTTTTATTTTAAATAAAAATGTTTAATGAAATCGAAAACAGTCGTTCGTTATGTACTTATAAGATGTTAAAAACTACTTTTGAATTCGAAAATTGTTTAGATAGGCTTCCAAGAAAATTGAGAATTCCTATGACAAGATTAAGATTATTATCACATCAGTTAAAAATTGAAACCGGTCGTTATGCTCGAAACGGAATGGAGCGTAATTTGCGTTATTGTGTTTTATGTCACTTCAACGACATAGAAGATGAATATCATTTTGTGTTCAAAGTAATATGTCCTAGTAATCAGAATATTCGTAAAAGTTTTATTAAACCATATTATTACAAGCATGTTTAAATTCCTTGAGTTAATGCAAAGTAAGAAGTATTCAGTTTTATTAGATCTTTGTAAATATTTTTATCAAGCTTTTGGTGTTCGTAAATCCTTGTATAATTAAAATGCATAAATGTTTTCACCTATCTGTTTGTGTTGATCTACTCAAGTATATAATGACAAAGTGTGTTAAATAGATTATTTGTTCAACCTCAAAAGTAAATATTTAATAAAAAGGTATTTAGATAACGTCATATATATAAATAATTGAATCTAACATTATTGATTATTTGTCTATGATCTACATGTCATGTGTTGAATTTATTATTTGAATTCGTATGTAATGAGAAACTTTATATGTTTAAATTACTGAATAAAATTATTTGAATATTGAATCTTGTTATATTGAGCGTGATTATTTAACAGTCTTCGCCTTTTAATTTGTTATGTTGCATTTTGTGTGCGTTGTGTATTTTCACCAAGACTTTGGTGTAAAATGTTAATGATACTGATTTTGAATATTATACTTATTGTCATAGGAAGTCGACTTATAGATTGTGTTGCAATGGGGAAACGTGTAATGATATCTCGTTAAAACGAGACGATTGCTATTGCGTTTTTTGACATATATTATATCTCTTTTAATTATGAAAGTCTATACATAAAAATACATCCTCATTTTGTTGACGGACCGTATTTATCTTTACTTTAATCGAAATATTAGACATATTTTTATGCATACAACGAATAGAACATTTTGTAGGTCTTTTATGAACCCAAATGTTTAATTTGGTTACATTTGGCTGTTGTAAGTTACTTTATTTTCACGCGGTAAGTTAACAAGCATATTGATATGAGGTAACCTGTCTCTGTGGCGCAATCGGCTAGCGCGTTCGGCTGTTAACCGAAAGGTTGGTGGTTCAAACCCACTTAGGGACGGTACTTTTTTGATATAACAAACAGAAATAGCATATTAATATTATTTAGATAGTCGGGGTAAAATGTCTGTCAATTCGCAAGAACATGAATCAGCACGTATAATTATTTTCGTTTTAACCAAATGTATGTATATATATACTGTTGTTAAAAAACTATATACTGTTTCATGTTTTAGCGAATCCAACCCAAACTACTCTCTAAATGATACTATACAATGCTATATATGTTTAGCATATTTCGGTTATGAGCGAAACAAAGAAAGTAAGACGTCACGTGACCATTGGCAAATATACAAAATTACGCTCCCGACTGGGCGACTATATTTGCTCCGGATCTATAAGAATCACCAGAGTGACAAAATATTCGGAGCAGTATCTCTTTGAATTATAATGATATTGTTAGTATGATTAGCATACGTTTTTAAATGCTGATAATGATAATGAGTTGGTGATTATAAATTAGTGAACAAAATCATATGGTTTATTATATAAGATTTGTTTTATAGGTAGTATATCAGGGAAAAAAACGCTATAAATGTCTAGAAAAATCAAATGATTATTAAAATGGACAAAAAGCATCTCATTATTATTAACAAATAAAATTCAAATGGTTTGGTATGTCAATTACAACTAAGCGTAACAAAATTAATATTTAGATTTGAGCTGTAAACCTAAACCGAACTATCATCACTCTTAAAATAGACATCACTTAAATACTGCCGGACTTTTTCCAAGATGAACCAGCTTTTACTTCGTACGTGTAAGCCTGTATCAATAGCGGATCTACTCTTTAAAAAAACCGCGTACGCTCCGCACCCCCCATCCCTTCCCCGACACCGACATCATCACAAACTCCCACAAACTCCATTAAAATTCACTATATGTTTAATGAAAAATATGCGTGTTTGTGTTGCGCCCTTTTAAACTGAAATCCTAGATCCGCTTCTGTGTAAAACAGATCAAATTGAAATCAAAACGAAATCACGTAACTCATATAATATGTCATTATGTTGCACTTTTAAGCGGAAAATCTATTTAAGTCTACCCAAGTTATGAAATCCCTTTTCAATATATTATTTTGGTATGTTTGAATATTTATTCATTTGACAATACGGTGTCAGTGAGTATATATGGGCAAGATATATTGAAAAAAAAAATGTTTTAGCCAATTTTATAGACAAAAAATTGTGATAAATTCCCTTTAAACCGGGAAAGAAATACTGACATATCCTGGCCAGGCGGCGGCGAATATACGTACGTCACTCGGATGATCCTGTTTATAATTTTTAATTAGCCTTTTTTCTTTAATTGATTCGACATTTTAAAAAAAGATAATGGTATATACCCGAAAAAATTACCTGTATTAAAAATATGTAATAATTATTATTAAATGGTTAAGTAATGTTATTAATAACAAGATAAAATACTTTAATAGCATATTAATTCAACATCATATGTTACTGTGATATAAATAATGAAAAATATGTTAAATCTATCGCATCTTCTATAACTGTCGTGAATACTGTAAAAATGTGTTTAACCTAAGTATCAACTTGAAAATGTTTTAATGTGAGTTTAGTATAAAAAAATGTTATTGGTTCATTAAAATAAGCATATTTTGATGATGGTTAGTCAAATTGAATTTCTGTTTAAATTGTATACATGATTGAATGGCCGAGTGGCATAATGGATAAGGCGTCTGTCTTCGAATCAGAAGTATCGTCGTGGTCACATTTTTTATTATTTCATAATAACGAAATGCGAATGTGGAATTAACAACTAATCTCCAGGCATAAGCTGAACCTATTGTATTGGATCTGATGGGGATTTAAAGTTGCGGCAAGACATCACTAAAAAGTATCTGTTGAACTAAAGCAAACAAGTTGGTGTATCATCTTATAACATTGGTTATCTCGGTTAAATAGTCTGTAACATGCTAATTCCATCTAATATCATATTATATCATTGTTTATCTGGGTCAAATAGTCTGACACATGCTAATTCCATCTTATATAATCTTTTATCATTGTTTATCTCGGTAAAATAGTCTGTAACATGCAAATTCGATCTTATATTTTCTGATATCATTGTTTATCTGGGTTAAATTGTCTGTAAAATGTTAATTCCATCTTATATTATCTTATACATGTACCATTGTTTATCTCGGTAAAATAGTCTGCAACATGCTTATTCCAGTTTATATCATCTTATATCATTGTTTATCTCGGTCAAATTGTCTGTCACATGCCAATTCCATCTTATATCTTCTGATATCATTGTTTATCTCGGTCAAGTTGTCTGTAACATGCTAATTCCATCTTATACGAGGGGTTATCCAGAAGTTCGTGGACAAATCTCATAATATGAACATGACATGTCTGATTTATTTGGAGTTTTACATGTATTATATTTAATCTAATGGCACACTGTATGCAAAGTATGAAGAAAATATATATTCAAATAAAACAGTAACATGTATTTTAAATATGTCATGTACGCCTATCTGCCGCAGGCCAGATATACGTTACGTCGTTGCGACGTCAATTTATTTTACAAGTAATTTTCCTACTCTTACTCGTGGCTCCATTTATACTCGTTAAGCAACTGCGGAACCCAGTGCGCACTACAATGCATGCTATTTTATCTTAATTATCGTGTGCACTGTATTGTAACCTATACTTAGTTTGCAGCATAGTTCTTGAATTGTATTACGGCAATCCTTATTAAGGCAGTTTTTACCATGTTAACGTGACATTGACGCGATTTTGACACAGGGCGACCACATATGTTATCATCCATTATTGTTTCTCGTTCCTCACTGTACCGTTTGTGTCATCTGCAGACTACAAAATGCACTACAAATAACTTTCTCGGAGCATAAGTAAACATATCTATCGTCTGAATCAGTGTTTTGCTAATATTGACTTAAACTGTATTACTGCTCGTTGTTTCACCTTTTCATCAGATGCACTATTTGCATATGAATGCATTTATATTTTCAATAGAATTTGAATTAAAATCCTAACACCTGCGTGCAATGCTGGAATGACATTGTCATGCGGACATTGATGCCGTGTCCTCAATAATATATACAATACAATACAATACAATACAATCCTTTATTTCGTAAATAAATATATATGATGTACCGCGAGTGTTACGAGAAAATGATTGTTATTATTCACATATTTGTCTGTCGCATTGTTCAACATTTTGAGCTGCGGCACTTATCATGTATGTATGTTGCTATGAATACCATAACATTATTACTGACATAAGAAATATACTTAAACACCGTACATCGATGACAAATACACCAATACTTAAGTTGTGAAAAATATAGCTATGCACTTGCATAAATATAGATTTTATTAAATTTGTCCACGATCTTCTAAATAACCCCTCGTATAATCGTATATCATTGTTTATCTCGGTAAACTAATCTGTAACGTGCTTATTCTATCTTATATAATCTTATATCATTGTTTAATTCGGTAAAATAGTCTGTAACATGCTAATTCCATCTTATATCTTCTGATATCATTGTTTATGTCGGTAAAATTGTCTGTAAAATATTAATTCCATCTTATATTATCTTATACATGTACCATTGTTTATATCGGTAAAATAGTCTGTAACATGCTAATTCCAATTTATATCATATTATATCATTGTTTATCTCGGTAAAATAATCTGTAACATGCTAATTCCATCTTATATAATCTAATATCATTGTTTATCTCGGTCAAATTGTCTGTAACATGCTAATTCCATCTTATATCTTCTGATATCATTGTTTATCTCGGTCAAATTGTCTGTAATATGCTATTTCCATCTAATATCATCTTATACCATTGTTTATATCGGTAAAATAGTCTGTTACATGCTTATTCCAATTTATATCATCTAATATCAATGTTAATCTCGGAAAAATAGTCTATAACATGTTAATTCCATCTTATATAATCTTATATCATTGTTTATCTCGATAAAATAGTCTGTAACATGCTAATTGTAATTTATATAATCTTATATCTTTGTTTATCTCGGTAAAATAGTCTGTAACATGCTAATTGTAATTTATATAATCTTATATCATTGTTTATCTCGGTAAAATAGTCTGTAACATGCTAATTCCATCTTATATCTTCTGATATCATTGTTTATCTCAGTCAAATTGTCTGTACTATGCTAAGTTTATCTTATATCATCTTATACCATTGTTTAACTCGGTAAAATAGTCTGTAATATGCTAATTCCAATTTATATCATCTTATATCATTGTTTCTCTCGGTACAATAGTCTGTTACATGCTAATTCCATCTTATATAATCTTATAGCATTGTTTATCTCGGTAAAATATCATTGTTTATCTCGGTAAAATAGTCTGTAACATGCTAGTTCCATCTTATTTTTTCTGATATCATTGTTTGTCTCGGTCAAATTGTCTATAATATGCTTCTTCCATCTTGTATCATTTTATATCATTGTTTAATTCGGTAAAATATTCTGTAACATGCTAATTCCATTTAATATCATCTTATATCATTGTTTATCTCGATCAAATTGTTGTAACATGCTAATTCCATCTTATATCAATGTTTATTTCGGTAAAATAGTCTGTAACATGCTAATTCCATCTTATATCAATGTTTATTTCGGTAAAATAGTCTGTAACATGCTAATTCAAACTTATATCATCTTATATCATTGTTTATCTCGGTAAAATAGTCTGTAACATGCTAATTCAATCTTACATCATTGTTTATCTCGGTCAAATAGTCTGTAATATGCTAGTTCCATCTTATATCATATATGTAGTTCGGTCAATTAGAACATCATGATAATAAAATATTGTACATCATATTGAATTCCATTAAATTATTCTGTATCAATGAGCGATTGGCCGCGTGGGCTAATGGATAAGGCGTCTGACTTCGAATCAAAACATTGCGAGTTCGAGTCTCGTCACATTTTTTAAAATTATTTCATAATTGGGAAATACGGGTGTGCAATTAATAACCGGTTTCCAGACAAAAGTTGTAATACTGGAATATATATTATCCACGCGGCATCACCGAAAATAAATAACAAATGAATGTTGTAATAACGCATAAGTCGATGGACAAATTGTGTAACAATAGATAAAGTATACACTTTGAAGTACATGTCTTTTAAACAAGACATTTTTCCGGCCTTTTTCACTCATATCAACTTACTCTTTTGATTATGTTGTTACCATCTCTTTCACGATAGTGATGGAACAACAATACGATAGCACGATGGTGATGGTACGATGACACGATGGTGATGGAGCGATGGCACGATGACGAAGACGTGATAACATGATGACACGGTGGTTTAAATAGTACGATGGCATGATGGTGATGGAGCGATGGCACGATGACGAAGATGTGATGAAATATCTCGTCTCCGCCATCGTGCTGTCGTAGCATCGCTCGGTCACCATCATGCCATCGTGTCATCGCGTCATCGTCATCGTGCCATCGTTCCATCACCATCGTTTCATCGCGCCATCACCATCGTGCTATCATTCTGTCGTGCCATCACCATCGTGTCATCGTGGTATCGCGTATCCCTGTTGACAAAGCGATAGCACGAAGGCCGTAACGAAACACCGTAACAAATTGAATGTTTTGTAGTGGTATTTGTAGTGGTATTTTAATTTAAGCATAAGTCAGATAGCCCTCCCAATGTATTCCCGAGGCTCGTAACTGCCCGAAATTGGCAAAATCTTGCGTGTGTCGGACGATTCTTTCGAGCCCCGAACGTTTTTTTTGCCTAGTGGAGTGTTGCGATGGTTTTAATTCGGAGTTTAACTTTTTTCTTGAAATCGTAGCATCGCGGGCCTTGGAAGCATCGTAGACCCCTCGCACGAGCATCGGTAGTAAGTACAACGTGCGATGTTGCCATACCCACGATTCATCGTAGCCAAAAATATCCTACGAGCCCCCTCACCCTATCTGACTAAGACTTTAGCTATATAAAACAAGAACAATGGTCGTTAGTATACGTGTTCTCGTTTAGATCATATAATCCAGACCGCGGCGTGGTCTAGTGGTAGAGCGTCCGCCTCGCATGCGGAAGGTCGTGGGTTCGATCCCCGGCCGGGTACTTTAAAAATGGTACTAGAAGCTTCCTCGCTTGACGCTCAGCATTTAGAGGAGTGTTCTAGGTCTGGTCGGCCCGGTGTCAGTATAATGTGACTGGGTGGGGTATCATACCATGTGTCTGCGGCATGATACTCCAGTGTGACAGCGCTCAGAATACTGTCTCAAGTAGACACCGTCGCGATATGACTGAAAAATTGTTGAAAGCGACGCTAAACACCATACAACAACAACAACAACAACAACAACAGATCATATAATCCAAGTATATGTGTGTATGATAGAATAGAAGAAACATACATAATTAACTGTTTTGAAAAATTGAGAAAACATAAAATAACAATCGCCCAGCGTGGGGATCGAACCCACGCCCCCTAGATTAAGAGTATCGTGCTCTACCGAATGAGCTAGCCGGGATGTCATTTTATAATAGCGTTTTTTTGGCAATATCCTATCGATACCGTATTGATTTATTCTTTTGGGTTACTTATATTTGTGAACAAGCATATATTTAAAGTGGTATTCATGTTAAAAGTAATACCAGTGTTATGAGACGATATCACTTGTTTCTGTGGCGCAATCAGTGAGCTCGTTCAGCTGTTAACCGAAAGGTTGGTGGTTCAAGTCCAACCAGAACACAAATATAACAAGCACGTAGCGTAGCATACTCAGTTACTCTGCTGAGGCCGGACCCGATTAGCGCGGTCGTGAGTTCGAATCCCCGCCCGGCCACACTTTCCGTGATGATTGTTATGCGACATTGTGTCTCGTTAGCATTCATCTCTCACCGTTGATTCAAGTGCGAAAGTTATCAGTTACTTACGGAGATGGGATGCGCTCGAGTACTGGTTAATAGTTATCAATTCGTTAGAATAGTTACCAGTATAAGTTTCTTCGATAATTAGTACATACACGCTTACAAATATTTGATTTAAACGACATATCGTTCTCATCATGAATATACATGATCAAATCTTTTTCACCATCAGTATTGCTTAAATCGATAAAATAGATTTATATCATGTTAGTTCGACATTATATAACTAATGAAACATGTACCACTTTTGTTCATATTAAATAAAATTGATCACCGGTTAAAAGGTTCTATACATATCAGCGATTGGCCGCGTGGCCTAATGGATAAGGCGTCTGACTTCGAATCAGAAGATTGCGAGTTCGAGTCTCGTCGTGGTCAAATACTTTTATTATTTTAAAAATGATCAAACAATGTCTGGGCATATGTTAAAACAGCATTACCAGTATCTGAGAATATATGTTTTATATGTCTTGAGACAGCACCTAAGATCACTTGGCCACGAATCACCCTCTCTCTTAAACACGGCTAAATAGTGTTTTAAATCTTAATTTACTGATCAGTTATTAAAATAGTCTAAATAAACTGCTTCGCTGACTGACATTAAATTATAATTTCAGATTCAATCGTATACCTTTTACCAAAAAAAAACGGGACACAAATCGGTATGTAAATTGGAGTTGTAAACTTAAATCGAATTCCCCATCCTAAAAATAGACAGGACTTAAATACTGTTTGACGACCTTCTCTTCGTCATTTTGACACTTTCAAAGCTAGAACAATTTTTATTACGTGTAAACCTGTTTACCGGATCCAATTGAAATAAATATGAAATCAAGCGAATCATTTAAAAATATAAGCGGGAAATGTATTTTAGTTTAACATTGGCGTGTAGACCAAGTTAGGAAAGCTCTTTTCAATATATCATTTTAGCATGTTTAAATGAATATATTTTAGCAATACGTGGTCAGTGAGTATATATAGGCATGGTTTATTGGAAAGAAAATGTTTTCAGCCGATTTTAAATCCTGATATATTCTTTTTATGATATCGGTGTTTTCCTAAGCACCCCACAAATGTGGAAAATAGAATAGACACTAATGAGTGTATTCATCTGGATCTTTATTCTACAATAATTTTTTAAGATCTTGGTTGATGTGCCTTAAACCAGTCTGATACAATTTAAATGTTCGGAAGAAGCGATGGAAGAGTTTACGATTAATGCTGGATCAGAACATTTTTGGTATGGTTATCTTGCGGAGATTTTTGGATTGGCTTTCAAAGTGGCTAGGTACTGCATTATTGTCAGACATTCCACTTTTAGTATGGTGCCGGTGTTACGTGAAATTACTCGGGGGGGGGGGGGGGGGGGGGGGGGGAGGGGGGGGGGGGATATTGCATAATGAGGCAATGGTTACCATATTGTAAGAGGTCCTGGTTACCATTTTGAACAGTTTAGTAAATCGATATGGGTAATGGCAGTATTTTTCAGTAGATGATGTTTATATGAATAAAGATGAGATAAAAAGTGGCTGCTACTACCATACCATCAGGTTGTCTAAAACTGATTAAGCTGGCAAGAGTGCTTCAGTAAAATTAGAAAAATTGGGCGATCCAATATACCACTTTGCGATGTCAATCGAGCATTGTTTTGGGTTGTTTAATGCTTTATAACGCTGATCATGTGGCGGTTGACTCATTTCGCAGGTCATCAGTACTAACTGAACTACCTGCCGAGTCCATTTGGCTGTCAGCGAAATATTAAATGTGAAATAAAACTGGAAAGAATATGACTTGTACAATTTCAACTAATATGTGATATTTTGTCCCATGAAGGGGATTGTGGTTTGTGTGATTGTTTTGTCCCATGAAGGGGATTGTGGTTTGTGTGGTATTTTGTCCCATGAAGGGGATTGTGGTATGTGTGATATTTTGTCCCATGAAGGGGATTGTGGTTTGTGTGGTATTTTGTCCCATGAAGGGGATTGTGGTTTGTGTGATATTTTGTCCCATGAAGGGGATTGTGGTTTGTGTGATTGTTTTGTCCCATGAAGGGGATTGTGGTTTGTGTGATATTTTGTCCCATGAAGGGGATTGTGGTTTGTGTGATTGTTTTGTCCTGTGAAGGAGATTGTGGTTTGTGTGATATTTTGTCCCATGAAGGGATTGTGGTTTGTGTGAATTATTTGAGGATTGTGCATTATATTAACTATTTGCTCATGTTTTGTTGACGGCGCCTGACATATTGAGCCGTGGCCAAACAATGCCAAACTTAAAATAAAAAACAATTAACTAACATCAGTCTTTTGCATTATCCAATAAAAGCTGATTTGAATAATCCATTTTTCATAAAACTTATATTTTTGTTTTAATTAACGTATATCTTTGATATATTATATTTGATATTATATTGATATATATATATATATATATATATATATATATATATTCACTAAGCATAAAGGATATCTATTTTAACAGACTGTAATTATATATTCGCATCGAGTCCAATTGTCAAAATAATGTCAAAAGTGCACTGCGACAAAGATTCTTTCTAGCGATAGGCTTTCGGAAGGCTTGTATTTGAAACTAAAAGGAATAATTATTGTGCTGGAACTTGGGATTGTTTCATGCACATTAATTTAATCTGAACCGTTCTCAAACATAACAGGTTAGTTTTGTACTGGAACTGGAATTTTATCTTAGTTCGAAGACTTAGGTTTGTAACAGTCTCCAAACGTATAAGTGTATATTTATGCTGGAACTGAGCATTGTTCCAAGCATACAGTTTTGTTATTAGTTTGAAACCGTTCTCAAACAATACCTTTATTTTTGTGCTGAAACTTGGCTTTGTTTCATGATATTTAGTTTAGTTTGAAGACTAAAGTTTGAAACAGTCTTCAAACATATAGGTGCACTTTTATGCTGGAACTGAGCAGTGTTCCAAACATACAGTTTTGGTTTGAGTTTGAAACAAGTCTCAAACGTATGCTGTCCAGACACGTTGTCTGAACCGCTGGTCTCATTATTAAAATAGTGTTGAACAACAGTAACTCTACAGGGTTTGAAACATTATACTGTAAATAGTTGATTGATATGATTGTCTGTATGATTTCTAAATATAAGAATCATTTTATTGTATTATTTTTGTTTGAAGTTTACGAATCATGAGGCAAGAAGCCTGAGGAAAAGTAATACATATTTTATAGTCTGAACAAAATTACTTAACATAGTTTCAAGCTAGGCTGTTTCACAGCTTAATCCAGTGAAGACACAGTCGCCTTACAGAAGATCCCGTTTTAAGTTCAAGATATTTACCCAACATCTTGACACCCACATATCCAAGTATACCCGATTGAATCATAGTATTATTACATAAGTTGTATAATAAACTGTTACAACACATTTTTGTCACCCATTTATTATGTTACAGGTAAGCCAATATATGCCAATATATGACTAACTCATGTCTTACCTACATAATTAATATATTACTAAGAGTAAACATATTTGTTTAACTTAGGCACCAAAGTCGTTTATCTATTTATTCCTCAATTCATTTTCACGAAATAACTGTTTATGTATTAATTCAATATATTTATCATTTTTATGTAGGTATATCACACCATTGTTATTAAGAACATAATTTGGCATCCGTTTTTTAAAATTTTTCTCCCAAACCCAATATTTTACAAGCTGATCCACAAGACCTTCTAGGTCCATAATTGTAGTCTTCCACTGTATGGACACATTTCTCCCTCATAACATTGCACACATAACCACCTTTGGAATAAAACAAACAATAATAAACTGTCAATTATAAACTATGATCAATCATTGAAAGAGTTAAAATAATAGAAAAGAAAATCGTAAACATTATATAATATAATAATACTATTTTAATGATGATGAACTATATCTGGTATACTTGTATATTGGCATAGTTTATATATATATATATATATATATGTATATAAATATATATATATATATTATTAACATTTGCTCACATGAGTTTCATGGAAATTTCATGTTGAACAATTTTAGTAATGTGTAGGTTCATTTCACACTAGCAAAGGAGAATTGTGTGGACATAAATCAGAGCTTAGATTTGTCACCAATCTTTATACCAGTAGCACACGTTTTAGATGTTGTCTCAGTAGTGTTTATTTATAGCAAATTAGTGTGGAAACATATCTGTAATTTTACAAATAATTATGTGATACCATACGCGTATATTGCAAGTATTTGCGTCATATAATATATGTTTTAGAAAATACTTTATGCGGCAAGTATTGTAATAAGATGGTTTAAACATAAAACAACTTAGATAAATCACGCTCGAAGTCCTCCTGGGTAGAACCAACCAGTATTAAACATATGCGATAAAGGTGTCATGCTCGAGGACACCACACAGCCGTGGCGGAGGTTCGAACCCACGACCATCCGATCATGGTACAACTGGACCACACTGAACTTAGCTTTAACAGTTTAAAGATGCGCAGTAATACACCGTAAACAATGGGCAGAATTGTCAAAAATGAAGAGGTGTCATCAAACCATCGAAATTGTGAAAAAGAAACCTGGTCAACCCCATGTTTTTTCTGTATAATTGAACCGACAGAGGACAATCTTTGGACACAAGGGACGTTTAGAACCATTAGTAATGTGTCCAGTGTTCCAGAAGTGCATGTCCCTATATGTAAAACAGTACAAAATTAATTGCTATGTGAACTGTTCAAAAGGTAGCAGTAACTGGTTTTACCGCTTTTATAACCGCTATCCAGCCATATTGTTAAATAGTTTATATCATGGGGATTTAAAGTTCCCTTATTTACTTACATTACATTGAACTATGCACAACACCGTTGTATTTAACATATCAGAAACATATATCTGTATATGTTTTGAAGAATAGATAAAACAAAATTGTGACAATCGCCCAATGCGGGGCTCGAACCCACGACGCCGTGATTTAGGGTCTCTTGCTCTACCGACTGTGCCTGTCGGGCTGTTATTTTTTCCTTGCCTCAGGAATATTCTACCGATATTGATTTGTTCGTATGATCTACTTGTGGCTAGTGCACAATCATATCTTCAAACTAGTTTTCTAATTAAAATCAACATCAGTGTTATTAGTCGATATTCCCTGTCTCTGTGGCGCAATTTGCTGGCGTGTTTGGATGCATAACGAAATTTGGTTGTTCTAGCCCATCTTCGACGGTAACATAATGTTATAACAAATAGAAATATTATTATATTAAATTATTGGATATGGGCCAAATATTCTTTAGAATAATTTAGAGACTTACTATTGGATTCGAACTCACGACTCATAACCGATCGTCAAGACTCACTACTGACAGAGCTAACTTGGCAAAGCTGCCTTATTATCCAAATGTTATATGTGATATAAACATTTAAATCAAAGTATTATGTTGATTGACTGATTAACTGATTGAATATTTAGCGTCGTTTCTATGTCATCGAGGTCTAACAGACGAACAGTTAACCTAACCACTGTTTTCTGGGACCCTGAAAGGTTAACTAGTACTCGAGCACACCCCATTTCCGCAAGTAACTGATAACTTTCCAACTTGAATCAGCGGTGAGATACGAATGATAATGAGACACAATGTCGTATATTAATCATCACGGAGATTTGAGCCGGGTTGGGATTGGAACTCACGACCATTGGATTGATTGTTAGACGGGTTACTGACTCAAAGTACTTTGTAAACAAGAAACTGAAATGATCAGTATTGAAATGTTCAGTATACAAAGCGTGGTTTGCCATTTGACTGTTAGTTCCAGTGGTTTATTAAGGTATTTCAATGCCGAAAACCCCTCACAATATTGCTTATCTGGGACACTGCTAGTTACCCAGTGATATTTCTTACATGTTTGTACACAAATTGACTGTAATCTAGACATTCATGTGGGTTCCCCCTATGTGTGTATGTAGAATGATAGGATTTCCTTGAATGTAAGACTGGAATATTCATAAGTATTGCCGCGGTTGTACATTCATACCAAAGCCTATTGAAAATTCATAACTCAACTGGCATCTAAACAATATTAGCATACCGTTTCAGCCAAAGAGTTTTCGGATGTTATCAAGATAATTCAAATAAAACATGTATTTAGGGGTCAGTCTTTTCAGTAATAACTTGTACGTTTTACTATTTTAAAATAGATGTAGGAAATCTACTTTTAAAGTAAAGACCTTTTTGAAAGAAAAAATCAGTGCATTATAATGTTGTCAAATAAACGCAAAGATTTTGTTTGTTTGAATATTTGGCATCACCTTTAAACTTTCGAGGGCAAACATACGTTTGGTTTATCAAATCAACCTTTCCTGAGATCCTGTAAGGGAAACTGGTATTTAAGCAAACCCATTTCTGCAAGTAACGGATAACTTTCCCACTTGAAATAGCGGTGAGAGACGAATGGCAATAAGACGAATGATTCACGGCTGAAATACTCACCACCCCTGGATTGATAGTCAGACGCGCTACCAACTAAGGTAACTGGGCTGGGCCCGAAAACATGTTAGTAGTATACAATATACCACTTTCAGGACACTTTTCTTTCACTCAAAAATAACCAGCTAACCCAAGCTCGCTGATCATTTTTAGGTGATAGAAAAGTTTTGCTGAAAGTGGTATATCGTATACTACTACCCCTCCGTCACAGACACGGATCTAGCACGGAATGTGTCTACTCAATAGTGTCTTTGACTGATGACACTGTATCCACGGCGGTTTTATATTAGTGGACCATCAGCGGTGTTTTGGTTTTGACTGTTTCCTACCTTGAAACACCATAGCTGTTGTGGTTATGTACATTATGAAATTGTTATAATTTTTTTCTTTTCAAATAATACGTACATGTATGCCTTCCGAAACCAAAACAAACACAAACGAAGACTTCACATATATTTTCACGAATACATGGAATATATAATGCTGCACGGATCACGGACACGTACCACGCATCACGGACACGTACCACGCATCACGGACGAATGTAATAACGGCCTTAATTGTAAAGCGATCTAGATAGTTGACATCGATTATATTATAACTAGTTCAATACATATAAAGTATCTGCTAATCTACTGAGCGCCTTTACAAACGCAAGTTTTATATTTTGTTCCAGATCTGCTATCATTTTCGTGGGTTTATACAGGTTATAAATCAATCAATTTGTTAAATTTGTGTTTTCAAGTGAATGGAATAGTTGTAATAGCATTGAAAAACAAAAAGCAAGGCGTTGACATAGTTTACCATTTATAATATAACCGCTAGATTTGATACATTCATTTGCTTGAATATTTATTGTCATTTTATGCCATCGATGGCTAACAAACGATCAGTTAACCTAACCACTGTTTCTTTGGATCCTGAAAGGTTAACCAGTACTCGAACACACCCCATTTCCGCAGGTAACGAATGATAATGAGACACAATGCCGTGTACCAATCATCACGAACACACCCCATCTCCACAAGTAACGAATGATAATGAGACACAATGCCGTGTACCAATCATCACGAGCACACCCCATCTCCACAAGTAATGAATGATAATGAGACACAATGCCGTGTACCAATCATCACGAGCACACCCCATCTCCACAAGTAACGAATGATAATGAGACACAATGCCGTGTACCAATCATCACGAGCACACCCCATCTCCACAAGTAACGAATGATAATGAGACACAATGCCATGTACCAATCATCACGGAGACTGTTGATTTGATACAATACATTTTAAAGGTGTTACGTATATGTGACACATTGTCCTTGTATCATTTTACTTGAAGTATTACATCAACGTGTACTTGAAATTTTAACTTGAAATTTTGATCACAAGCTACATACGTGTTATACGGACAAAGATTCACCCGGATTGTGCTATCAGTCTGCACTTATTTTGTTGTAGATATTTGTTTGCGTTATATGTGTTTCTTAACTGCTTTATATATACAATAGAAGTATAGAAATACTGTATGTATTTGTGGATATATGGTTGTTGTTGTTGTTGTTGTTGTTGTTGTCACAGACCACGGTGTGTACTACTTGGTGATGTTGTTTTGGAAGCGGAAACGTCACGTATTTAACTGACTAAATATCTAACAAATGTATTTTCAGTAACATGTAATCTGGCATTTATGGCTTCACACATGGTGCTGATTGTTTTTACGGTCCCGACACAGGCTTATAATCATACAAAGGTGTATGCTGCTAATTTTTATCATAAAACTGTGTTCTCGTAATGCAGGGTTTGAAATTGTTACACAGATGTCACTGATTATTTTATGTGATAGTGACAGGTACATTATAATCGCCAATATACCTAACTTATCATATGTCGTATGCGGTTAAATTGTAGCCAAGTAACTTGTATTCTTAATACAGGACTCAAATGGATTCACACATGGCGCTTATATTGATTTTATTTTCTTGTTCGGGGCTCGGCACCACTAATATTTCCTTTTTTTATACTCCGAACCTACAGATGAAGGAGGTAGAAGTAAAATTTTGGTTCTATTTTGCAGTGGTTTATTTTTTCCTACCGTACGTTAATGGTCAGTATTTTAGAAATCATACTGAAAATTTGATTCTGATACTTCCTAGGCAATTCTGTGTCATTTTAAAATTGATGGTTCGATTCACATCGTGGGCGAATAGTTAACATATTATTACCGACATTAATAAAAGTAATTGTTGTTGCTGTAGATTAGAACAGCTCAAATTTGCCCCGACTAAAACATTCAGGCTGTCAGTACATTCAATGTCGTTTATGCCTTACTAACGTCGGCATGAATCTGCGCTGATTTCAGTAACATCAACTACTTATCCTGCATTTAATGATAGTTTTGATAACAGCAGCTAGATTTATACTTAATGATTATGATTTTACAAGCAGTGTTGCCCAAATGTTTTAAGTCCTAAACTGGCAAACTCACCATCAAAGAAGAATAAATACATCACTTAGCTTACTTTATAAACTATCAAACAAGCTAGTTGCTGTAGGTCACCATCATCTCATCCAAATAAAAATATCAACTTTTCTGTTTCCTTTTTCTCAAACCACATATCACCAGAACTAGTTTTTCCTAGAACGATTAGAAATTGGAAGAAACTCCCAAGTTATGTTAATGTCAGTATCAGCCTCAGTCCGTTTACGGCTGGTCTTGCCACAGAAAAGTTATTGACAAGTCTCGTTTTTAATATTAGAAATATAGTTATTTTAAATGAAAATATATGTATAACTTTGTTGTTATTAAACCAAGTTTCAGTTTTACAATTTCTTGTTGCTGACCCCCAACAGCTCACCCCAGTAATAATCAGAAATTGAATGTTTAGAGCAGGGCCGTAGCCACACTGAGGTACTTGTCTCCTGCAAAATTTGCGGAGGTTCACATGTTTATTAATTGTTTTTTTCTAAAATATTAAAAGTGTAAAAGACATCCCCAAATTATGAATTACTCTTACAAATATATGACATGTCCTTCACATATAATATTTTCAGTACGAATGTATCATAATGTCCAGCAAATACTTGCCGTACAATATATTGCTAAGAGTTTATATGTACTGTTAAGTCGGGTCTAAAAATCTACCAACGTGTGTTCAATTTAATAGTGTACAAACTGGGTAATTGTATAAACTGCAGTTTGTGTTATAGATTTGAACGTCTTCAAATGTCTCTGAAATGCCTGGAGCTAAATATTTTTAGTGGGAGCATGCCCCTTGACACCTCTAGCAAAGTTGGGACTGTGCCTCCTGTAAAATCAAACTTTGGTTACAGCCCCGAGGAGTAACATGTAGATGTAAAAATGTCAACTGAATTAAAGCACTCGTGTAGCAAAACTAATTGTCGTCTGGTTGGGTTTCATTTAATCACGTGACTTGAAGTGAAAAGTACAGACAGCAACACAGTAGTCCACTTTTCGTTTTATTTCACTGTAGTGTTTATATATAAATTAACATGTCTTACTTAACTGAGCACAGTCATGTTTGCATAGAAGGTAAACTGTAAACGGTTTGGAAAAAAGACAATATTACAAATTCGTTTGCATTTTTATTGTAAAATATTGAGGTAACAATATAATAAAATCGAGAACTTACATGTATATACAATGTAAAGTATATATTATACAATATACTATTAAAATATGTTTGTATTAAAATAAATAACTTATTTCCAAACAAAATCTACAAACAAAACGGACATTAAAACAAAATGCATAAATTACTTAATTTTATCAGAATAAACATATGTATGTAGTGGTGTCAAAATTAAAGCCTTGGCAAAAGGAATTCCAGTCGTGTTCCCAGAGACATATAAACAGAGATAGGTAGGCACTTGGCTAAATTTCGGGTGGCACATTTGGCATTTTTTAAATCTTGTAATAACAGCTGCTCTGAACCAACAAACAGATTGTTGTGATTTTGGCATCGAAAGAGCTGCAAAGATTTTATTTTTGGGTGGTGAACTTTTCTTTTTAAAATTAAATAAAAAACATTTTGATGTTTACAGGTATTTGTGTGACCATTTTCTCAGTTTTAGCCCGTTTCTAAAGTAACAAATCTTTTTAAATATTGATATGAAACTTTTGCCACCCGTTTTTTAAACTAGTGCACTACTTTTTTGTTAAAAAATACATATTGTATACAAATCCAAATACTTAACGTTTTCACGCTTAAATAATTTTCATTCATATGAAAAATATCTAATAATTTAAAATTAGAAATAGTCAACATTTTCATCAGCTTTACCCAAAATTATTAAATTCATTAAATTTATATAAGCCTGCTTGTCACTGAAATTAGGTCACTGGTGTTTCTAATCGCACTAAATACCATCTCAGTTTTTATGCAAATCACACTAAAAACGATACAGTCTCAATTTTATCCACATAACACTTTGAACAATATACAGCCTCAGTTTTGTCCAAATCACACTACAAACAATATACAGCCTCAGTTTTGTCCAAATCACAACTTAATAATACACAGTCTCAATTTTGTCTAAATAACACTGCAAACAATAAAGTCTCAATTTTGTCTAAATCACACTTAAAAAATATACAGTTTCAATTTTGTCCATATCAATGAAATCTCAGTTTGTTTCCCATATTAAACTACAAACACTATTTTAAGAATAATACAATGACACAATCAATTAATACAGAATAATATTATGCTTAATTTATCATCAACATGATCAGATCATTTTCTTACTGTTCAGTTATCAAATCAGGCTCAAGTTGAACATTGCAAAGTTAATATATAAAAAATAAAATATAAAAAGTACAACACATCCAAATACCATTACAGGTGCTACAAACATAATGTTTTAAAATGGTTGATGGATATATATGTGTGTGACCTTGCACTTTTAGTAACTGTCTTGCACAAAACACATGTCATGTTATTGTGATCAGTTGTACTATGGTGGAGTTAAAATCCTTCCATATTTGACGAAGCTACAGACCAGACATGAAATGTAGAATGGACAAATGGGCGGACGTTCTAACAAATTGGTATTTAAGTGGCTTCTTTAAGCCCAGTTTATTTTTTGTATGGCTAAATTCTAACCATGCTAAAGAAACAAGCCACAGAATTTTTTTAACTGTTTTTCAACCTTCCAAAAAAATACTAACCCTAAACCCTAGCCACTTAACTACCTATTCATGAATGTGGCATGACAAGAAGACGAAAACTGCAACTTCTATATGCCACCCTTTGGAGGCTTAAACAGAACATTTCATTGCAAATGGCAGTTTATATAAACACAATTTTTGATGTGAGTGCTTATAGTCCTATCCTACATTAAACATTAACAATATTTATGCAGTTGAAGTCTGACACATGAAACAATTTACTCATATGCCACATACGAGTTCCATGTATGTGCCTCCTCGAATCCATTCCTGCCATACTGATAGTCCTTCTGGGTTTCCATAATTTCTTCCTCGCTCGTCATCACAAATGGCCCTTAAATTAAAAATGTATCTCACAATTTGGGTTCACTGAAATGTGTGCTCTCTCTCTACACCCCTTCTCTCTCTTTCTCTCTCTCCCTCAGCAAACATGTATAAGTGGTCACCTCTTTATAACAGTCACATGCCTTAACAGTCACATTTGTGTTATTTCCCATATTTATGCTTTCAGAGCATAAAACCTGTATTACGGAACAACCTGTCTTAAAAGACCAATTTTGCTCCTTCCCTTGACTAGCTGCTTAAGACAGGTGTGACTGTACTTACATTCACACTACTTGATTTTACAACTACTGTAAAAATTATACTGTAGACTCAGATAAAAAAATTATCAGTTTTACAGATAACTACTAAAAGTAATAAGAAGCAGTTTACGATTCACATTTAAGAAGAATTCTGTTTTCTTTATATGTTTAAAGATGTGTGTATGTATCAAATGTATCTAGAAACAATTACGATCATTTATTTGTAAACACGTTTGTATAATTAAAAAATCAGTTGTAAAAGTGAAATGCTAATTGTAACACACTTTCATGGGAACATGACCAGTTATAATATACAATCAAACCTGTTTTAAGCAACCACTCAAGGAAAAGAGCAAAATGACCCCTTACGACAAGTGGCTGTTTAATACAGGTTGATTAAAACAAAAATTATATAACAGTAAATAGAAAATGTGGAAAAGAGGTTGCTAAATAGAGGTGACCTCTAACACAGGTTTGACAGTTATTTGTACAGGCACTTTAGTTGCTACATCAACATATATATTTAATTTAGCTGTTGCCAGAACATGACTCCCAATTTTTGGCCTTTTCAAATCCATTCTGCCCTGATCTATAATCCATCATAGCCTCTTGAATTTCACGCTGTTCGTTCATAACAAAAGGTCCTGAAACAAATTTAAAGGAAGTCTATCAGGATTTTTTAAACTTTATAATTGGCAATAATTGTTGTTGTTGTACAGTGATAAGTAGCACTGCCAACAATACTTCAGTTATATCACCATGGTGTCTACTTGAGACAGCACTCTAAGCACTGTGACACTGGAGTATCTTGCCGCAGACACATGGTATGATATCCCCACCAAATTACATTATAGTTTATACAGACACTAGGTAAACCAGACCTAGAACTATCCCCTAAATGCTGACTGCAAAGCATGGAAGCTTCTAATACTATTTGTCAAGTATTTGGTTTGACCGGACTGAGGATCAAACCTGCTTCCATGCACATGCGAGGCAGATGCTCTATTGCTAGAACACCACTGTGGTTTCAGATTTGACAACAGAAACATTGTTTTCCAAGATTTACTCATGTACACCCACTAAGTCCTTAGTATCATTTCGATATCTATAAATTTTATTGAAAATCATGAAGTTGGTCTGCATGCCCAGGGTAGACTAAAATGTTCTTGTTTAAAATCACAAAGTCTATTGTGACATATCAAATAAATCATGTGATGTATTTTTGACTGTGATCTTATTCATCATATTGAATTTGGTTATTCTTACAAAGAGTCTGAATGACAAACTGAAGGTCTTCAAGCAGTGAGTATGTGATATTCATTTTTAGAAATGGAATTTCACTTCACTTTTACCACTGATTAAAATATTGTTTTTCACAGATGTTGACGGATTTTAAATTTGTAATCATTGATATTTTATTTATAAATATTAAATGATAAGATATGTATTCATTTTAAAAATAACTTTCTTTTCTTAGACATTTATTGCAATTTCTCATGAAGTTTACTGCCTTTAAAGACAAGACATGAGAGTACATGTATGAAAATATTAAAAAATTACTAACTAAAGGGAGGCTACTCATTCAGTGATTTGTTTGCAAGTGTTCTATCTCCCATTGTATACATTTCAACCTGGTAATTTTAAATGACCATATATAAGTTAGTAACCTTCATCTCGGTATGAGCTATCTATGTACAAAGTTTCATTCGGACTGACAAAAATATAAAACTTAACCCTTTACTCCATAGATACGCATTTCCCCGCACCAATCACTGAAGGCCTTTGAAAACAGTGCAGGAAGAGTTCAGATTGCTCATAACGAGCATCTGAACACTTCCTGCACTTTTTTCCACTCTGTCAGTTAATATAAACCTAATTCAACCAATAATTTAAAAGCATTCTATATTAGGTGTCAAAAGGCGTCTATATTAGAGGTGTCCAAAGGTGTCTATATGAAGTAAAGGGTTAAACCAAGGTCTCACTGAACAATTACCTCCCTTGCATGACGGTAGCAAGATTATTACGCCCAAGAAATTAGAGCTGTGTAAAGCGGTTGGGTAATTTTTTTTTTAAAAATGCATAAAATGTCATATTTCTTTGTGCATATGGGAACATTGGAACATTTTCATGATTTCTGCAAAGTTTGGGTGACCCTGGTAACTGTTTGATGGTGCTATAACAGTTTAAAGATGCGTAGTGATACACTGCAACAAATGGGCGGAATTGTCAAAAATGAAGGGGTGCCATCAAACCATCGAAATTGTGAAAAAGCAACCTGGTCAACCCCATGTTTTTTTCTGCATATTTGGACCAACAGAGGACTATCTATGGGAATAAGGCACTTTTAGAACCATTGGTAATGTATCCAGTGTTCCAGAAGTGCATGTCTCTATATGTAGAACAGTACAAAATTAATTGGTGTGTGAGACGTTCAAGAATCAGATCATTTTCGGTAGACGCTGGGAGGAAACTGCATCTTTGTGATTCAGATTTACTTTCTTTTTGAAAATATGTCACTTTCTATGGGAAATACTGTATTTGAAACCTCTAAATGGAAAAATAAATGTATTTTTGTGAAAAATGGATGACTTTGAGTGAAATAGAGAAGTGTCACACAGGCAAAACCAAACTTGAAGCTAAAACAGTAAAGCAAATAGGGCAATG
The DNA here is from genome assembly GCA_029582155.1 of Panopea generosa. Taxonomy (NCBI): domain Eukaryota; kingdom Metazoa; phylum Mollusca; class Bivalvia; order Adapedonta; family Hiatellidae; genus Panopea; species Panopea generosa. The sequence goes on along the minus strand of CM055896.1, from coordinate 69,371,680 downwards.
ATACTGAGCAGCTGAAAATTTGTCATGGAAATGTTGGAATCAGGATTTATTCAATTCAATGGAAGGAACAAAAAGTGAGATCATCTATTTAACTGAAAAAGAAATGATCATGTATGCAAATATGCTTTGCTGCATCATGTGATAAGACTTGATTTTAGCCATCTGTCTCAAAATCCTGGCTAAAATGAATAGAAGTTTGCACTTAAAAACACTTGAAAGTCACACAGAGAGACAGTGATGCTAATATATCACAACAAAAGCTTGTCTAGAGCATTCACTGCATCCAGATTTCATGATTCATGTAAGTTAAACCATTTTTTTGTGTTAGAAACTCATTATTTGTGTATAATTCATACCCCACCCACATAAAAATGGTAACATTTGTCGCGATACTGTTTCCACTCTTAAGCGCATGCTTTTTGACAATACGGTTGGTCGCGTATGAGCAATATTGTTTTTATGTCGCTGTTTATCAATTAATATTATATTGATCATGAATTATGGAGAAATTTCCTGTTTCATTATTTTGTCATTGATATTTGTTATCAACAGCTCTGTATCCAGTTTTCGATATACAGACCGCCAAACTGTCGCGTTTCATTTTAATGGTATGGCGTATGACTGCCATTTTTGTTTTACTGTCATTTTTTTCTCCTCATTGTTGATACTTATGCGGCTGGGTCTGGCTTATACACAGTATTTACCTACTCTTGGACATTCAGGTAAATGGTAAAATGCGACATCTTTGAAATGACGCGAAACAAATTCGCGTAATAATTTCTCAGCGTTTAGTTAACCTGTGCTTGAAACTTTTGTACCATCATCTGATTTCTTTCGGTTGTTCTTCTTACTTTTTTTTCAAATAAAAATACATGATGCTTGCTATAGAATATAGATTTTTCTCATTGAAGATGATGTTTTTTCAATGTCTGTTATTGAATGTGTACAATATTTTTCTCCACATTCAACAGTATAGCATTCTCAAATATGACAATTTCTAATTTTCATATAATTATTGCAACAACTCTATTTTAACTGACCATTTTTTTATGCCAGTTTTGGAAAATCTGTAAAGTAACGAGTCATCTCGCGACAAATATTTCTTATAGCTATATTCTTTGATATATTTATTTCAAACTAATTTGTCGTAAAGAGATGCGCTTTAGCAAACCGTCTTTTTGCAATGAGCTTATCGGTCCAGCCAAATATGCTGTATCCATATTTTGTCTTATTTTCATTCATTGTTTCATTTTCTTGCTTTAAAGTGATTTTCATGAACACTTTACTTTCATTTGCTATTTTTATTGATAAAATAAACAAAATAGTATTGGAATTTAATATATGCCTAATAGATACCTCAATTGGTAAGGGATATATTCTTAGTTGATAATGAATCTAATGCATGTACAAAAGTATGTTATTCATTCATGTATTGAAAAAGGGGGCATGGTTAGTGTCAGTGACCTGCAAATTATTGCTGGGCACCTTCAAACATTAATATTTGTTTGTTATAGATATAAAAAAAAGTCAAATATATAGTTTTGCAACAAAACAGAGCATTATTTGAAGCAAAAACAACTATTTATCCATATATGGTCACGTATTTTGACACTTAAGTTATGTAATGTTGCATATACAATAAAATGAATATGCAGTCAGATAGATACACTATAGGAGGCAATACAAGGACATTTTCAAACTATTTCTTTTTCTAGAATTATTTTTATTAAGGTACAATGGCTAAAAAAATTTGGCAGTTTTTCCTGTTTTCGAGTCGTCCGAAACTGATTTATGCATGTGTGACCCCCATCTTATTTTGGTGCATGAATTCGAGAACAGTTGCGCGTTGAATTCAAAAGGCGTACTTTTATATTTAGAAAATGGTAAAGGTTTGTTCGACAAAAATTTCAGTCACATGTCACGACAATTTCTACTCTTCAAGGTCTCACTGAACAATTACCTCCCTTGCATGACGGTAGCAAGATTATTACGCCCAAGAAATTAGAGCTGTGTAAAGCGGTTGGGTAATTTTTTTTTTAAAAATGCATAAAATGTCATATTTCTTTGTGCATATGGGAACATTGGAACATTTTCATGATTTCTGCAAAGTTTGGGTGACCCTGGTAACTGTTTGATGGTGCTATAACAGTTTAAAGATGCGTAGTGATACACTGCAACAAATGGGCGGAATTGTCAAAAATGAAGGGGTGCCATCAAACCATCGAAATTGTGAAAAAGCAACCTGGTCAACCCCATGTTTTTTTCTGCATATTTGGACCAACAGAGGACTATCTATGGGAATAAGGCACTTTTAGAACCATTGGTAATGTATCCAGTGTTCCAGAAGTGCATGTCTCTATATGTAGAACAGTACAAAATTAATTGGTGTGTGAGACGAAAATGGTCTGCGAAAGATATTATCTTTGGGTCAATTAAATATGTTAGTGTACTAAACAGATTAATACTGCATGCAAAATATTACATTTATAAGTGCAAGTTAGGTGGAAGACAGCTAATTTTCAACAATGACAAACCACAAATAAAATATCAATACCAAACTGAAAAACTGAATGCAACAAAAAATGACATTAGCTAAATTTGAAAAATACTGGAAAGGAAATAAATCTTTATTGTAGTAATATTGTTTCTTTTTGCTTGGTTGTTGTTTTCTAAAAATATTTTAAACATGGTCAACTGTTACTTATAACTGTTACCTAGAACAATCATCAAACAAATGAAATATGTTTATACAAACAGCCAAATGTTCTCCCTGCTGTTCCTATTTTCCTTTTTCATTCTCATTTGAAAATGTGAAAAGAAATATTTTGCCTTTTTTTAATTGCTATTTTTTGTACTGTATTCCTTATATAATTTGTATTGTTAAACCGTTTGAATACCTGGTAGAAATATAACTGTGTATAATAATTTTTTTACATGTGATATTAAAGGCTGAGTTTTGCAGGAAAAAAATGTTTTTATCCCTTGTATACCTAATACTGCGATATACCTATTACCGCGAATGCCCGTATAATAACAATCTGGGAAGACATGCCCAAAGCTCCAACTTCTGTTAGCGTCGGCATTTGTTTGCATTTCATATCAGCAACTGGTTTTTTACTCTGCACACTTAAGTAACCTTATTACTGTTTATTATTGATGCCATTCTTTACATGGTTGAAAATAATTTAGTATTAGGTATGACCAGTATACTTTTACTTGGTGAAAAGCCAATTGTATGAATTGAAAATATCTCTGTATCATTTTTTGTTCGATTTGATTATTTATATTTAATATCTTAATATCTTATTCTTCTTGCCACTTTTGTCTTTTGAATAATTTAAAACTGTATCATGAAAAAAATGTTAAAATTAATCATCCTGGTGGAGATTTTCTGTAAAACTGTAAAGACATAAAAAAAACTCCCCATTTATACAGCTCTTATAATATGCATTTAATTTTTTTACTCCTGGTTATACACATTTGTAAAATATATTATAAACAAACATGCATGGAACTTATTTGTATGGTTTGTTATGGGATGGCCTGATCCCGACCCCCACAGACCTATTACAGTGTGAATAAAGGAGTGCATATATTTGATGACTGAAATTTAAAAACAAAAATAAAGGAAAATGTTTCATTTGGATCAAAATAACTAAGTTTTAACAAAATGAATTGAACTGAAACTATCTGTTTAACATACACTCCCATCAAACGACATCCATCAAATCACATACAAATATATGTGCTCTGTTGTATTGAGAATGATATTTTTCTGGTGATCTACAATAATTGACCTGTAAAAGTTTGAAAAAGCAATAGCAGTCTCTCATCACTGATTAAAGTTATCAGTTACTTGCTGAGATTGATGTCCTCAAGCACAGGTTAACCTTCCAGGATCCCAGGAAAAAATGGTTAAGTGAATTCTTTAATGGCATAAATATGATGCTGAATATTCAATAAATATATCAATCTCTCAATCAAATTCCACTGAAAAAGATTGTTTGTGGTAAAGACAACAAAACATAACTATGTCAATACTTTATAAATTCATGAGGATGGTAATAATACTCAGTACTCTGAAATACTCAGTACTCTGAAATTCTTAATGCCCTGAAATACTCAGTACTCTGAAATACTCAGTACTCTTGGAATATTCAGTGCCCTGAAATACTCAGTGCTCTTGGAATATTCAGTGCCCTGAAATATTCAGTGCCCTGAAATACTCAGTGCCCTGAAATATACAATGCTCTGAAATACTCAGTACTCTTGGAATATTCAGTACCCTGAAATACTCAGTGCTCTTGGAATATTCAGTGCCCTGAAATACTCAGTGCCCTGAAATATACAATGCTCTGAAATACTCAGTACTCTTGGAATATTCAGTGCCCTTAAATATTTAGAACCCCGAGTACTGAGACAGGTGAGACAAAATATGTAAACCTTCAATCAGTACATTAAACTTGTGTAAAACTAAAAATCTATATTCACATTCTGTCTAAAAGTATATATAATTATGCTTATATGGCCTGACAAGACAGAATATGGCAGGATCTAGTATCACGGTTGTTTCATCAAACCTTGTGTCCCTTCTCCAACAGAATTCAGTAAAAACAATGTCACTCACCATACTGAACGATTGGTTCATTTAACGGTTGTCCGGCTATCAGTACAAAATGGCACATCTCTCCACCCTGTCATTTAATAAACACATCTAACTGTAATATCTACAATTGTTACAACTATATACATTTTCATCAAAGGTTATTCTAATTATCCGTATGTTTGGCTGTCATAACTACTGATGATGTATCATTTAAAACAATTCTAATGGGGTATCCCCATTTTCAACACATGAAAAGTTGTATAACTTGATCTACATGTAGCTCATTATTTTAAATGTACAATTTTACAAGGAAATAGTGTAACAATGAATTTCTAAATAATGATACACATATTTTGTAGGACACGACTTCTCTTATCATTTTAATGCTTAATCAAGGATTTTCCAGTTAATAATTTAATTCATATCCAACATGCATTTAACATAACATATTTATTTAACAATTTGATTCATATTTCGCCACAAGAGTGTTATTATTTTCTTTTATTTAAAGCCAGTTTACAAAAAAAATCAGATTATAATGAGAAAGGAGTGGTAGTGCAGTGGATAGAAACATGGTAAATTATGCCAAGTTACTGGTTAGGTTACTGGTTGGTTTGACCCCACGCACAAACTGATGACCTCTTAAAAACAAACTTAGTACTGGTTCTACCCGGGAAATGGAGTTGAGAGAGATGTATATACATTCTGAAGTAACTTCATTGTCAAGCTTATATAAATATTATATAACTGATGATAAGGGAATATTATACATGTAGCTCAATAATAAACAGCTGTCTGACTACCAATCAATGGGTCATGAATTCGAATCCCTGCCCGACAACAGTGTCCATGATGATTGATATACAACATTGTGTCTCATTATCATTTGTCTCTCACTGCTGATTCAAGTGGGGAAGTTATTAGTTACTTATATAGATGGGTTGTGCTCGAGTACTCATTGATTAACCTTTTAGAATCCCAGATACCAGTGGTTAGGTTAACTGATTATCTGTTAGCCCTCGATGGCATAAAAATGATGCTAAATATTCAATCAATCATTTTCATTAGTTCAGTTTATAAAGTAACATATTTGGAAAGTATTTTTACCATGGAATGATCTGTGACAAGCACTTACATTATTATGTACTTTTAAACTGTTCCCTGGCCCCAGTACCAGGGTATGATGGGCTGCTCCTTGCTTGGCCTTGCTGGATTCACCTGTTGAACAAACAATTAAGTACTGTAACAATGGTAGCATTATGTTTATCAATGTAACAATTTACTACTTGCCAATTTTATTGAATGGAGGTTCAACAATATGGGAATATATTGTACGAGTATGTATTGTGGTGAAAACCATATTGTTTTCACCACAATACATACAAAAATCTGTAAAATGATCTCTTATTCTATACTTTAATCTGAAAGATCAAAAGCATAAAGAAAAATCAAAGTTCAAACAGTAGACAAAGGAAGTTGCAGTAACATTCAGATTTTCTCAACGTCATCGTCATGCAGAATATTTTGTCGGTTGTTTGTTTTTATAGTTGAAATTCCTACTACATTTATTTGCTTTTTTTTTTAATCGCCATCTTGAATGTTTAATTGTACAATATAAAAGTTACTGGATCCAATAAACTTCTACATATTGTACGATCACATGGTAACACCTAGAGTAGGTCATTAGCTATACATTTATAATAATAGAATAATAGGTTATATATGCATATCAGTTTTATTGGGAGAGATACCAAATAACCAATCTTACTTGAAATAGAACCACAGTCTTTCCATAAGTAACCGGTAACTAATATAAAGTTTGTTGACCGAGTTAGGCTCAAACCCATGACCCCAAGAATAGGTTTGTGGTCATTAGTCTACAGCACCATAGACCAGTCTTGCTCCTTTAGAAACGGGTGACACTAATTAAAGAGGAGACTTTAATGGAAAATGTGGTCAATTCAATACCTCAAAATTAACACATAATAATTATTATCTATGCAAGAAAAAAACATTACAGTTTCTACTTAGTTCAAACCAGATATACAACATTGCATCTCATTATTATTCAGCTCTCACCTCTGATTTAAGTGGGGAAACAATCAGTTACTTGTGAAGATCGGTGTGTTCAAGTACTGGTTAATCTTCCAGGATCCCAATAAAAAGTGGTTTGGTTAACTGATCATCTCTGTAAGGGATTATATTGGCAAGTAACACAAACACGCTGTTAATCCAGACTTTTCCTGTATGCAGTGTGCACAAACTAATGCTTAATTATTGACGTATAACCTCTTTTTACTTGAAAGTAATCAAATTAACAGTAATTGAATATTGGCCAAAACTTAAAAATGTGGCTTCAAAAATCTGATATTTGTAATAAAGAGGTTATGCAATTAGACACTGTAGACGCGTATATCTCTAAGTTGTAAGTGTATCTTCATGCTGGGCGTGTATATTTAGGACAGGGAATTGATGGTAATATGCCAATATAATCCCTTTAACCCTCAATGGCATGAAAATGATGCTATATATTAAAACAAACCAAACAATGCTGTTCCAGCTAGGACATACACAAAGCCATTCCACCCGTCTGGTACTGCCTGGTTTAATGTTGCATCTTTGTCCAGTTTGAAATCCAAATACATGGTAGGAGTAATGGTGTGAACTGGTGACTGAAATAAAATAGTACATTGTATATCATGTTTACATGGTTGGGGGCACACAAATATCATCTCACACTGATGCCATGCTCACCCTGTTGACACATCATAATGTAATTGTTCTGCTAACATGTGGGCACATCAGCATTTATTATAAAATATTGATAAAGTTTTTCAACTATATAACATTACACTGAAATGCTGACACTGATATAATCTGTTATTTACTGTGTAGGCATGCTACGTGTTACTCTGACATATATTATATACATTTAGTAATGACATGGAAACATAGAATGTGATTTACTGGATAAACGTTGTAAATAAAACATACAATTATGTTGTCTTGTCAACACTGAAATAACACAATTATGTTGTCATTTCAAGACTCAAATAACACAAAAATGTTGTCATATCAACACTGAAAAACACAATTAAGTTGTCATACCAACACTGAAATAAAACAGTTATGTTATCATATCTACCCTGAAAAAACAATAATGTTGTCACATCATCACTGAAAAAACACAATAATGTTGTCTTATCAACACTGCAAAAAATACAATTATGTTGTCATATCAACACTCAAATGACGCAGAAATGTTGTCATATTAACACTGAAATAACACAATTATGTTGTCATATCAACCCTTAAAAAACACAATTATGTTGTCAAATCAACACCTTGATAACTGCTCACTCACCTTGATAACTGCCTGCTCACCTTGATAACTGCCAACTCACCTTGATAACTACCCACTCACTTTGAGAACTGCCCAGTCACCTTGAAATCTGCCCACTCACCTTAGTAACTGCTCACTCACCTTGGCAACAGCCCACTTACCTAAATAACTGCCCACTGAACTTGATAACCGCATTTTCACCTTGACAACTACCAATTCACCTTGAAAACTGCCCACTTACCTTGATAACTGCCAGCTCATCTTGATAAATGCTCACTCATTTTGAGAACTGCACACTCACCTTGGTAACTGCCCACTCACCTTGGCAACTGCCCACTCACTTTGATAACTGCATACTCACCTAGATACCTAACCACTCAACTTGATAACTGCCCACTCATCTTGAGAGCTGCATAATCACCTTGATAACTGCCAACTCACCTGGATAACTGCCCACTCACCTTCATAACTGCCAACTCACCTTGGTAACTGCCAACTCACCTTGGTAACTGCTCATTTGCCATTACAACTGCCAACTCACATTAAGAACTGCCCACTCACTTTGATAATTGCATACTCACTTTCATACCTGCCCACTTACCTCAATAACTGTCCACTCACCTTAAGAGCTGCATACTCACATTGACAACTGCCAACTCACCTTGATAACTGCCCATTCACCTTGATAACTGCCCACTCACCTTGATTTTTGCCCACTCACCTTGATAACTACCCACTCACCATGATAACTGCCCACTCATTTTGATAACTGCCTATTCACCTTGATAAATGCCCACTCACCTTGATAACTTTCCACTCATATTGATAACTGCACACTAACCTTGAGAGCTGCATACTCACCTCGACAACTGCCAACTCACCTTGATAACTGCCCACTTACCTTGATAACTACCCACTCACCTTGATAAATGCCCACTCACCTTGATAACTTCCCATTCATATTGATAACTGCCCACTCAACTTAATAAATGCCCACTTACCTTGACTCCAAGAGATTCCCCAGCGATCACCTTCACTGTCACTCCATCTTTAGTTTTCTTGGGAATGTCTTTGTCAAGAAGTTCCTGATATTTTGGTTGAACCATTTTGTTCTTCTTTGCTAGATTCACCCACAGTTGTAGACCATGCCCTATCTCGTCTCCCTCTGGCATCTCACAGTGCACAATACCCCGCCCTGCTGTCATCCACTGTCAATACAGAAAGAAGTCATTATGATACTGGGCCAATGTTTCAACATTATCTGATAGCTTTTTGTTATAAGTACAGCCAGGTCAAGTTAGCTCAGTTGATAGCATATCTAACTATCAATCCTGGGATTGGGAGTTAGAATTTTCACCAGGCCACAGTCTTTGTGAAGAATGATATATGAATGACATTGTGTCTTAGCATTTGTCTTGCTGATTAAAAAAAGTAGGAAAGTTATCAGTTACATGCGGAGATGGGTGACCGTGTATTTTAAAGAAAAGGCTAACCTTCCCAATCCCAGGATGTAGTGATTAGACTGACTTATCATCTGTTAGTCTTCGATGGCATAAAAAGGATGCTAAATAAAACATTCTGTATGTATACAGATAAGAAACTGTGTTGTATTGTAGAATTTACTGTTGAATCTAAAAGAAACTAAATTGTGATACTATCCATAACTTAATTTGTTACCATGACACAACCAATATACATGTATATGTTACGATCAATCAATGAATAAAATAATTAATTTGTAGAAAAATAACTTATATCTAAGTCCTGAAATAAATGAAAAGCTGCATTTTATGTGCATACATCCTATTGAATTGAATACAATTTGACTCAAGCATACACTGAATTGAAAATTACAATTCATCTGCAGTTACCTGCAGTAGTTTTATCTTATTTATTTTAAGTCCAATTGAAAATTTTTACAACTTAGACAAATAATTTCCAACTCTTCCTGGGTAGAACTGGTACTGAAACATTTCTTGCTAAAGGACACCACACATAACCTTAGCAGAGAACAAACTCACGACCCTATAATCCTGGATCCAATGCTCCACCATAGACCCACTCTCTCTCCACTCTCTCTCCACGCACTCTCCACTCTCTCTCTCCACGCACTCTCCACTCTCTCTCCACGCACTCTGCCACCAGTTGTGTAGCTGTCTTTATGCATAACATTCGGGCTTGCACATTTTCTTGCAAATGCATCATTATATCTTCTAGAAATCCCACCGGAACACACTGAATGCATCCTAAAAGTATTTTTTTCTGGGAGAGCAGATCCCCTAGAACCTGGTGGACATGCGCATCATTTTAGGGTCAGCAACACCACGGACCACCATTCTTTTTTGTCATGAATTATGAGCAGTTTATTTATGCTTGTACCAAATTTGAAAGTAGATCATACATGTACAGTGTATTAACAATATGGGTATAGTTTACCTGTTTAGCCTAAAATTTGATATATATATATATGTATATAAATCAGTGTAGCTAACCTGCAAGATTACAACAGAAAAGTTATATTACCTGCAAATCTCCTGGGTTAATAACACCTTTATGTCCACAGAAATCTTCATGTCGAAATGAACCACTTAACATGTAAGTTACCTGATTAAATATATAAACAGGAAAATAAACCAGATTATTACTGTGTAATGTGTACGAGATATTGTATATCTGTTACATGTAAAATGTACAATCCATAAACAATTATAAACTAAATATAATAAAAATATTCAACTTAAAGAAACATGACCTATAACTTTCAGTTCAGTAAATGATGGAAAGTTTCATTTGTCAATGTTTGAGCATAACTAGGGGTGGAATTAACCAATCATTCTTAATATGACCCCCAATACTGGCAACTGAGTGTCTTTATCATGGGCCATGATTTATTATTTGGTCAACAAATTCAAAGAATTTTATACTACGGAGACAAAATACAATAAAAGTTATAGAATAGAATATCCATAATGTTTTATATACACGTGTAGCTTTACTGCAAACATCGAAAAAATATTGGTGAAATATGTGAGGTTAAAACTGACAATAACTAAAATGTGTATAGTAGCTAAAATTCAATTAAAGCATTTATAATTAGTTCCTAAAAAGGTTTCTTTCTTTTAGAACCTAAACATGTATAAATACAAAGACAGCAATGATTAGAAATAAAAACACTCCAGATTGTACTTACCTGACAGATGTACCGTATTTATAATAATAATTTCAATCTTTACAACTTTTATAAATTCGTAATAAAACATTTGTCAATTTTAATATTATTTCTAAAATAAACTTGATCATTGACAGAATCAAAATGACTTACATACTGTCAAACCTGTGTATATGGTGACTTGTCTTAAGCAACAACAATTGCTGTATTCCATTTTTATGATTTCAGTGCAAATTCACCTGTATTAAGCAAAACCTGTCTTACAATGCCACTTTTGCTCTTTCCCTTGACTGGCTGCTTAAGACAGGTTTGACTGTACATAGCTTAATCCCAGTGCAAGACAACATTAGTTGTGTACCGGTAGCCGTATTATGACAGCATTAAACTCTTCTTAACTTTGTATATATATAAAACTGACTTCATTAAATTTAAAATATGGTATCAGTTTGGCCTCAATATGATTCATTTTGAGGTAATTTGCAACCAACAGGTCTGGGAAACCCCACTGCATTTGAAGTCTTCCAAATAACTTTATTTGCTGATCCACAAATTTTGAAATGTGCAGTTTGACAAAATCTTATTGAAATTGTTGATTAATTATTTTTAATGAACTATAATTTTATGTAACATACCGTCTCAAAGCCTCTGTGAGGATGATCAGGGAATCCCGCAGGTTTCTTTACGCTAAACTCATCAAGTAGAAGGAATGGATCAAGGTTTTTGAGTTGGTGACTCCCTATACTCCGCCTAACTTTGGCACCCACTCCTTCATCTTGCTCCTTATTTTCAATCACCTTCTCTATTCCCCTGGACATGACAGCTGGCAGTGTCTGTTTATCCAGACCTGCAGTTTGTGATAAGTCTGAGAAACAGCTGTCAGTTGTACAGAATTCCCTTGTGCTATCTCCACACACACACAGATGCAAGCAATGTTGGATGAAGATTAAACATATGAGATTCTCAAACAACCTGAAAAAGTCCAAAATAACAAAATTATAAATAAGTATTATTCACCGTTCTTTATCATGGTAAAATTAAAGTAGTTTTAATTGAATCATTAAACAGATATGTGTTGGGTAATTAAGCACATGTTATGTACAAGTCTCTTTCTTCACAAATGAGATTAAATAAATTAGTATCAACTAATTTAAATTGCTTATCTTTTAAGCTACTGTAGACCAATACCTTTGAACTACAATGATGTACTGTGCAAACTTTGAATTACGAAACTGAATAAAAAATGTATACATACGCCTGCTGTTTTTATAATATTCCCGGAGTCCGAGATAAAGAAAATTTACACTCCACTAATCGAATAATCAGTCACTGGTATATAAAGCGTACTGTTTCGCAACTGTTCTAGTTTATAATTTATAAGCAAAAGTAGGACACACATATTATGGGACATCTGTTCATTCGCTGTCAATGCAAAACAAATAATCACGTGTGTTGAAAGTGACATGCATTAATTTTATATAAATTTTGTATGATTAACAAGTTTAGCATCAATAAAATTGTAAGTAACCTGTTAAGAAACATCAAACTGTTTCACTCTGTTTATATTTAGTCGCTACCTCTCGAACTTCTCGTATTTGGGTGATACTAAAACTCGGTCGGGTTCCGGGGCTGACCGGCCACATTCCGGCTAAAAGGAAAGGTCTGAGTCAAGTGGTAACATGTAGAAACAACTAAGTCACTGATTTTTCGAAACTAAAGATCTCGATTTCTCTTCGTCTTAATGAGTATTAAGACCCATTGCACATATAATGACTATACAGAACTGAAGTCGTATTAAATCGCAAAATATTTGTAAACCATAAATGCAATCAATTCAACATTACTTAAATTCAAGGAATTATATACACAAGTCCTTGTTAAATTATAGCATTTCAAAATTTCGAGTTGATGAAAATCTCAAATTGAGATGTTAAATGAAACTGGCCAATGATACACGAAGTTGCTTTAAAACATCACCCTAATTAGTGTCCTTTTTTTAACTGGTTAATTGTATAAAAAAAACATGATCATCAGATAAATTACACATTCATGGCATATTTTAAACTACAGTTTTGACCATTTCATTGTATAAAGAGTAACTAGTTTGATCTTATAATATAGTAATAACACAATAAAACATGAACCAGATTTTTTACAATGTTTGTGTTAATTGTATACGTTGAAAGCATATTTAATCTGCAGAGGGGTAGGAATCCTCCGAATGGGTGTCGTGTTCCATTTTATTATTTTTTGGCATGTTCACTGTTGTGGTAAAATTATCAACCTCTCTGTGGTTCCAGGGAGCCATATGAGTGATGGCAAGAATAGGATCACTGTGGCTTACGCATGTTGTAAGAAGCGACAATTTCAGTAATACGATAGAATTTGCTGAAACTCTGCAGTTCTGCAGGTATCAAGGTTCTAGCTTCATTCTGCATATTCATTTGTTGATGTAATTTTTTAATCTGTATGTTAACTTGTTGTTTTTGCACATGTAAAGTGAACCTGGAATCTTCCCTCCTGTTGGCGCCGAATAACCTATAATGTGTTGGTACGCCGTAAAACCCCATTCATTCCTTCATCTTAGAAAGAAGTAAAATGACAACTGGTAAAAGTTTTCAAGCTGTATTTGCATGCTGTATATTTTTAGAAAGGTGATTTCATGTCAATCTTACCACTCCGGTTAAAATCAGATTTTTTGGTCATATTTTAGCAGATTTGAAATCCCAAATCATCTGTATTCGATAATAACAGCCCTTGATTATGTACATGTATTATGTTATATGCAAGTCATGTGACTATCCGAAGATGTTTGAAATTAGACTTCATATAACTGATTTTGTAAATTCCAATGCACAAACTGTTCCCACCACCCTACATAATCTTTGTTTATAAATGTATTTATTAAACATGTTTTATCAGTTGATATTATTAATTCTGTAGATAACTCTTGGTAAATATTTCAGCTATACCTCTGTGGGTATATATACCTCTACTATCAACCACAATATTGTATGTTCAGCTAATGTGTTTTGACTTTTATCAAAGCAGGGCCCGATAAGCTTAGTCAGTTATGCGTTTGAGTATCAATCCAGCGGTTGTGAGTTTGAATCCACTTCTGGCAACAGTCTCCATGATGATAGATATATGACATTGAGTCTCATTATCATTCGTCTCTCACCACTGATTCAAGTGGGAAAGTTATCAATTACTTGCGGATATGGAGTGTGCTTGAGCACTGGTTTACCTTTCAGGATCCCAGGAAATAGTGGTTAGGTTAACTGAACGTCTGTTAGCCCTCGATGGCATACAAATGATGCTAAATATTCAATCATTCAATTGTTTATCAATTCAATTTTATAGCTTATACATTTGTATAAAGATCAGGTATCAGGAGGTAATATTTTAGTGACACATAAAAAAGAATATCGGTCTAGTGAACTAATTTTTTAAAGTCAAAACTGATTTCGAATTGGCAAAGTTGATGCACATTCTAAGTGTTTCTAAAACAATATACATCAAGGTCATGTTCATTAATTTTATTCATTGATCACATTTTGCCATGCTTATTATTGTGGTTCCAAATTACCAACTGATGTGTTGTTCCAGGGTGCCTTACGAGTCTGGTAACAAACAATAAGACCACTCTGGGTCTTACATGTTGTAAGAGGTAACAAGTCCAAGGTTGGTCGTGAGGAAACAGAAAATTAAATACAAACAAGATGTAAATATTTTAATTTGTTTTTGTTCAACAATGATGAATGTTTTATTTTTGTCAAGTTATGAAAATAGAAAACCCATTTACTGTATTTATTTTCTATAACAATAAAAAAAATACATGCAAGCCATTTCTTTTCCAAATTTTACTTTTGTCAGGGATCGAACCCGAGTCTTCTACAAAATGAGTAGATGTGTTAGCCAGTTACACCACAAAAGTCTAAAATTTGTACAGAGAAAATGGTCTTAAATGCTAACATTATTTTACCTGGACATGTCGGTTCTTTTTACAACCAAAACAACCATCATGACATTTCTAACAACTGGATGTCCACTGTCAAATTGTTACCATTGACTTTACTACAACTAACAAAGTCATCAAACATTTCTGAGATAAATGGTTTCCCATGCCATTTTTTTACCATCAGCAATGACTACAACTCAATGTCCACTACCACATGCATTACCGAGATAACTGGTTCCCCATGCCTGTTTATCATGTCATACTGATTTTCCTTAAAAAAAAAAAACATAACCATTTCATACATTCAAGCCATTTCTTTTCCAAATTTTACTCTTGTCAGGATTTGAACCCGAGTCTTCTAACAAAAGAGTAGATGTGTTTGCTAGCAATGAAAACAGCAATCATAACATTTCTACCACAACTGTTAGCCTAGGCCAGTTTATCATCAACTATCATCATAACTATAACACAGCCGCAGTAAATATTTGTAACATAACCGGTTGCCCAGACCAGTTTGTTCTCATAAGCTATAACTAAAACCTGCACAGTCAACATAAACATTTCTAACATAATCCATTGCCCCTGAACAATTTGTTCTCAACAGCTATTACTACAACCTGCACAGCCACCATAAACATTTCTAATACAACCATATATCCCTAAACAATTTTTTCTCATCAGCTATTACTACAACCTACACAGACACCAAAAACATTTCCTACACAACCGGTTGCCCCTGATCAATTTGTTCTCGTCCACTATAACTACAACCTGCACAGCCATCATAACCAGTTTCTTACATAACCGGTTGCCCCTGAACAACTTGTTCTCATCTGATATTACTATAACCAGCACAGCCGCCATAAACATTTACACAACTGGTTGCCCCAAGCCAGTGTGTTCTCATGAGCTATTACTACACCCTGCAAAACCACGATAAACATATCCAACATAACTGGTTGCCCCTGAACAATTTGTTCTCATCAGCTTTAACTACAACATGTACAGTTACCATAAACATTTACACAACTGGTTGTCCCAAGCCAGTGTGTTCTCATCAGCTATTACTACAACCTGCACACCAATCATAACCATTTTCTTATGTAACTGGTTGCCCCAAGTCAAGTTTGTTTTCAGGAGCCATTACTTCAACCAACAAAACCATCACAAACAATTCTACCACATGTGGTTGCCCAATACCAGTATATTTTCATCAGCTATTTCTTCAATCTACACAACCACAGCTTATTTATCAGTTCTATTGTTTCACCACAACTTTTTTTGTTTTACCAGTTCTGTTATGCTTTAAAGATCTGCTTTATTTATCGGTTCAGCTATATTAATATCAGTTCTGATTTTTATACCAGTTCCGCTATTTCTGCTGTGCTACTGATAGCCACTACATGTTCTTACAATAATGATCTATCTCGAAGTTGAAGCTTTCCACCTCTGCACCACTATAAGGTCCAGCACATCTGACTGACAGAGGGAGGGTCTCAAATGTCACCTTATAAGAAGAGACAAAATTGCTACATTACAATTTAAGTAAATATTTGTACGAGATGCCATGTAAATAGAATCTTAGAACATATACAGTCTCCATTTCATGTATCATTCTTTCTTTTAAATTTTATCTTTCGGGTTATTAGGAACCATGTACATGTACCATAATATTTGCTCTATATTATTGGACTCAGCATATTGCAGACGGTGTCAACAATCAAAAAATATTTTGATCAAGCTCAAATGGGCTAGTAAAACTCGACTTTCATCTTTCTGGTTTATATGAGGGTTCATGCACATGTACCAAAATATTTGCTTTGTATTACTTGTCTCTCAGCATATTGCAGAGACGGTGTCGACAATCAAAATTTTTTTCGATAAAGTTCACTTGGGCTAGTGAAACTAAACTAAGGTTCTGTCAGACCTTCAGCCGTCAACACATTCCAGCTATTAATTTTACACAAAGCAAATTGAATCTTGGAATATATACAAGTCTCCATTTTATGCATCAATCTTTCTTTTAAAATTTCATCTTTTGGGTTTGTATGAGGGGCCATGTACATGTACCAAAATATTTGCTCTGTATTATTTGTCTCTCAGCATATTGAAGAGACAGTGTCAACAATCGAAGCTTTTTCGATCAAGTTCACTTGGGCTAGTGAAACTAGATTAAGGTTCTGTCAGACCTACAGCCATCAACACATTCCAGCTATTGATTTTACACAAAGCAAATTGAATCTTGGAATATATACAAGTCTCCATTTTATGCATCAATCTTTCTTAAAATTTTATCTTTCGGGTTTGTATGAGGGGCCATATACATGTTACAAAATATTTGCTCTATGATTTGTCTCTAAGCATATTGCAGAGACCGTGTCAACAATCAAAAGTTTTTCTGATCAAGTTCTCTTGGGCTAGTGAAACTAGACTTAGGTTCTTCAGACCTACAGCCGTCAGTTATTGATATTACAAAAAGCAAATTGTATATTAGAACATATACGTATCTCCATTTTATGCATCAACCTTCCTTAGTTAACATTTATGCTTTAGCCTTTCTCAATCAATATTTATGCTTCAATCTTTTCTTTGAAATTTCAACTTTCGGGTTTGTACGAGGGGCCATGCACATGTACCATAATATTTGCTCTATATTATATGACTCGGCATATTGCAGACGGTGTCAACAATCAAAAATATTTTTGATCGAGTTCAAATGGGCTAGTAAAACTAGACTTTCATCTTTCGGGTTTATATGAGGGATCATGGACATGTACCAAAATATTTGCTTTGTATTATTTGTCTCTCAGCATATTGAAGAGACAGTGTCAACAATCGAAGTTTTTTCGACCAAATTCACTTGGGCTAGTGAAACTAGACTAAGGTTCTGTCAGACCTTCAGCCGTCAACACTTTCCAGCTATTGATTTTACACAAAGCAAATTGAATCTTGGAATATATACAAGTCTCCATTTTATGCATCAATCTTTCTTTAAAATTTTATCTTTCGGGTTTGTATGAGGGGCCATATACATGTTACAAAATATTTGCTCTATGATTTGTCTCTAAGCATATTGCAGAGACCATGTCAACAATCAAAAGTTTTTCCGATCAAGTTCTCTTGGGCTAGTGAAACTAGACTTAGGTTCTTCAGACATACAGCCGTCAGTTATTGATATTACAAAAAGCAAATTGTATCTTAGAACATATACGTATCTCCATTTGATGCATCAACCTTCCTTAGTTAACATTTATGCTTCAGCCTTTCTCAGTCAATATTTATGCTTCAATCTTTCTTGTTTAATTTAAACTTTCTGCTATATTATTTGCGCTGTGCTGCCGTTCGCCACTACATGTACTTACAATAATGAAGATTTATCCCAAATTGTTGTAGTGTTCACCCCTGCACCACGATGAGGTCCAGCACATCCGACTTTGGCAGGGGGGTCACTTATGTCATGCTATAAGAGAAGATGCTATAGTTGTATGACCATTAGAGATAGTCATGTTATAAGAAAAAGAAACTATAGTTACATGACATGTAGCTATACACAACAGTGACCAAAAAATTTCGAAAATCTGCTTTTTACCAGCTTTATTTTTATGCAATTTCCTTTTTAGCAAATATTTATGCATCAACCTTTCTTTGTAAAATCTCTCTTCTCTTACCAGTTTTTTTAAAATATGTGCTTTTGTGTGATTTGATTTGTCTCTTAATATTAACCACAGACAGTGTCATTAATCGCAGTTTATAGGATAAAGTTCACTTGGGCTAGTGAAACTAGACTGCACAGTTGTCAGCCGTATATACAACCATTGACACATACCAGTAAAATTTCACACTAAATAGCATATTGTAACTTAACACATATATATCTCCATTTTATGCAATTTCCTTTCTTAGCAAACATTTTTGCATCAACCTTTCTTTGTAAAACTCCATTTTATGCATCATTTATATATCTTATATGTATCTACAACCACCATATCCATGACAAACATTTTTGAGATAACTGGTTTGCCATGCCAGTTTTTTATCATCAGATATTCCTACAACCACCACATCCACCACAAACATTTCTGAGATAACTGGTTTGCCAGGCCATTTCTTTATCATCATCAGCTATTACTAGAACCACCATATCTGCCACAAACATCTGAGATAACTGGTTTGCCAGGCCAGTTCTTTATCATCATCAGCTATTACTAGAACCACCATATCTGCCACAAAAATCTGAGATAACTGGTTTGCCAGGCCAGTTCTTTATCATCATTAGCTATTACTAGAACCACCATATCTGCCACAAACATCTGAGATAACTGGTTTGCCAGGCCAGTTCTTTATCATCATCAGCTATTACTAGAACCACCATATCTGCCACAAACATCTGAGATAACTGGTTTGCCAGGCCAGTTCTTTATCATCATTAGCTATTACTAGAACCACCATATCTGCCACAAACATCTGAGATAACTGGTTTGCCAGGCCAGTTCTTTATCATCATTAGCTATTACTAGAACCACCATATCTGCCACAAACATCTGAGATAACTGGTTTTCCAGGCCATTTTTTATCATCAGATATTTCTACAACCACCACATCCATCACAAACATTTCTGAGATAACTGGTTTGCCAGGCCAGTTTTTTATCATCAGATATTACAACAACCACCATATCCATCACAAACATTTCTGAGATAACTGGTCTGCCAGTCCAGTTTTTTTATCAGATATTACTACAACCACCACATCCACCACACACATTTCTGAGATAACTGGTTTGCCAGGCCAGTTTTTTATCATCAGATATTAATACAACCACCATATCCATGAAAACATTTCTGAGATAACTGGTTTGCCAGGCCAGTTTTTTATCATCAGATATTACAACAACCACCATATCCATCACAAACATTTCTGAGATAACTGGTCTGCCAGACCAGTTTTTTTTATCAGATATTACTACAACCACCACATCCACCACAAACATTTCTGAGATAACTGGTTTGCCAGGCCAGTTTTTTATCATCAGATATTACTACAACCACCATATCCATGAAAACATTTCTGAGATAACTGGTTTGCCAGGCCAGTTTTTTATCATCACAGATTTTACTACAACCACCATATCCGTCACAAACATTTCTGTGATAACTGGTTTGCCAGTCCAGTTTTTTTATCATCAGATATTACTACAACCACCACAAACATTTCTGAGATAACTGGTTTGCCAGGCCAGTTTTTTATCATCAGATATTACTACAACCACCATTTCCATCACAAACATTTCTGAGATAACTGGTTTGCCAGTCCAGTTTATTATCATCAGTTATTACTACAACCACCATATCGACCACAAACATTTCTGAGACAACTGGTTTTCCAGGCCAGTTTTTTATCATAGCTATTACTAGAACCACCATATCTACCACAAACATTTCTGAGATAACTGGTTTGCCAGTCCAGTTTATTATCATCAGTTATTACTACAACCACCATATCGACCACAAACATTTCTGAGACAACTGGTTTTCCAGGCCAGTTTTTTATCATAGCTATTACTAGAACCACCACATCTACCACAAACATTTCTGAGATAACTGGTTTGCCATGCCAGTTTTTATATATCTTTTATGTATCTTTTTAATAAGCAAAGTGTAGTATCGTTTCATAAATATTATCTTTCGGGTTCTTCTTCATGTATATACATCCAATATCCTTCTTCTTCTTCTTTATTCTTCTTCTTCTTCATCTTCTTCTTCATACTACTTACTAATACTTAATACTTCTACTACAATCTACTTCTTAATACTTCTTCTACATACTTGTATAATATACATCCAATATCCTTCTTCTTCTATATTCTTCTTCTTCTTCTTCTCCTTCATCATACTACTTTCTAATACTTACTACAACTACAATAATCTATTTCTACCTCTAAATACTTCTACTACATACACTACACTAATAATAGTAAAAACTTTTTTTTTTGTTTTTTTGTGTTTTTTTTTTTGGTTAGTAACATAATATAACAATATCACAATAAAACCTACAAGTACTACTGAAAGTACTTTATATAGACAGCCACTCTGAGCGATGGTCTCCCTGACCTAAGTCAGGGAGTATCGCACACACAAGCCTCATACAAGATCAGGCCCCATATACAGGGTAGACCTTACCTATCCAATCTAGTAGGACAGCCTGTCTGGACGGCGGACTACCCGACCCGACCTGGTACGAACCTCCAGAGGAGCGTTCAGTACAGGTTCCTCAACTCTCCTAACAGGGACATCGGTGTACCGGACAGGTAGTCTAGGCACTCTGCCAGAGCGTCTCACAGGCACAGGTGGGGACATTGGTTGGTCAGGTAGTACCGCACAAACAGGCGCCATACAAGGCACAACGTACCCCTCAGCTGCTGGAAGGGCATCACCGGCAAACTGAAAAGAGAAAATGAAATATTGGTAAGAATAAAACTTTCAAAGTCACGCTTAATTTCCATAAGAAAGCTTACTGCAATAAACTTGAAATGGGACAGGGGCAGAGTATTTTATTTAATGTACATACAAAACAAAATTTAAAAAAGAATTGGGGATGGCAGTGGTACAAAACACAAAAAGGGGGAGGGGTAATTAAGTTGAAGTGATCAGAGTTTTCGTTTAACACAAAACAAAAAATCCAGAGGTGCGGGGAAAAGTGGAATTGGTTGAAGTTGTAATGAACTTTCAAAGAATCAGGGTGGGTGTATGTGGGAGAGAGAGATTATGAAGTTGAAATGGGGTAGAGAATTCTTTTAACGCAAAACAAAATAAAGAAAACGAAAAACAGGAGCACTGCAAGCGGGTGCTCGTCTTTTTTAAAATCTATCTATTACTAAGGTCAAAGTCAGTGAAGTAAACTTTTTAAATTTGATGGTGATTAGTTTAAAATAAACAGATTTGAAAAAAATCACAAAAAAAAAAGATGTGGAAGAACTGCGTTAACTCGACTATTCTAGCCTTGTCGATCACGGAACAGTATATTATAATATACCATCAGAAAAACAGATATATCTGTATGAATGAAACTGTTTTTCATATTAGCAAAATAGTAGATACATGTGTATGCAAGTAGGACTATTAGGGCAGAATATACACTATGTCTATGTCTGGCTAAGGCTAGCTAGCCAGTACTTCAGCTGAAATGTATTTAATTTAATTTTAAAATCTGGGTGTGGATGTGGGGGTGTGTGTGCTAAAGTTTAATAAACAGGAATGTTTAGTTTAATACAATAAAAAAAAAGTTGGAGGGAAAGTGCGACTTTGGGTTGGTAACAAACTGAAAAGGTGTTGGTAACAAATTTGAAAAGGGACAGTGTATCTACTTCAATACAGAACAAAATTTTAAGAAAACAATTTGGGGGGGGGGTTCTTCGGGTTAGTAACAAAGTTGAAATGGTGCAAAGTTTTTAATTTAAAACAAAACAAAACTAAAAAAAAAAAAAAAATGGGCAGGGATGAGGGCTTAGGGTGGGTTACAAAATTCAAATGGGGCAGAGTATTTGATTTAATACAAAACAAAATTTAAAAAAAGGGGGGCGGGTATGGGGGGTGGGGGGAAGGGGGTGAGGATCTTTGGGTTGGTAACAATGTTGAAATGGGGCAGAGTATTTGATTAATACAAAACAAAATTTTTAAAAAAAAAGGGGGGGGGACGGGTATGGGGGGTGGGGGGGGAAGGGGTGAGGGTTGGGTTGGTAACAATGTTGAAATGGGGCAGAGTATTTGATTCAATCTGAAACAAAAATTAAATAAAAAATGTGTGTGGGGGTGGATGTAGGGGGGAGGGTCTTTGGGTAGGTAATAAAGTTGAAATGGGGCAGATTATTTGATTAATACAAAATAAAATTAAAAAAAAAAATGCACAGGGATGGGGTGTGGGGGAGGGTAGGGATGAGGGTCTTTGGGTTGGATACAAAATTGAAATGGGGCAGAGTATTTAATTGAAAACAAAACAAAACAAACAAAATCAAAAAAAAAAAATGGGCAGAAGGTAGAGGGTCTTGGTTCAGCTTGGACAGGAAAGCCCATTAAATAGGTCAAGGTCAGTGATGTAAACTTTTTTTTAAAAAAATTTTACAACTCAAAACTAAACAAAACACTTTAACCTAAGGTTTTAGAGCCCAATGTATGTAAATTTAGGTAAGTTAGCTATATACATTGTTTATATAACATGATATGAATGCGTTTATGAAGTTTAGAAACCGTAACATGAACCATTTGTTCACGGACGAGGACGCGAGGGCCATGACAATAGCTCTTGTTTTTTTTTTTCAAAAAAGACATGCTAAAATCAAAATAATCGAGGTGGGTGGGGATGGGGAGTTTAAATGTGCCAGAGTATTCTAATACAAAACAAATCACTAAAAAAAATAAATATTTTTTTAAAAAATAATATACTGAATCAAAAGGATGTAATGTACTACATGTATATGATACACATTAACAAAAACAAAGAGGCCCAAGAGTGCCTGATTTGCTCTGCTTGCAACAGATGAACATTTCAGGGGAAAGATTCAACAAATCTTTTAGGAGACCATTATGCAATCCTACACGTAAAATATCTACGGTCTAGGCCTTGAACTTTCAGAGAAAAAGTTCGCATAAGTGTATTTATAAGCCCTTTGGCAGGGGCATTTGTCGTTGAATCAAGCTGGTTCAAGAATTTGTTTGCTCTTGTGGTTACATAGCTTAGTTAAGATTCAATGAAAAATGAAGGTGCTATCGCGTCTACACATTTTCTCTACATCACTATATAAAACAGTGACCCTGTGGTGGCCCAGAATCACACTGGTCCAAAAACTTTAACGAGACCTTGTAATTACTTAATGGCTGTGCAGGTTTGGTTAAGATTCAATGAAAAATGAAGGTGCTATTGCATCTACAAGAAAAAGGTTATTGGAAGGATGGACGGACAAATACGGACGACGGATGACAATACACTTTACCATGACATAAAGCCTGCTGGCATTTTGCCAGAGTAGAACCCAAAAAATAGAGTCAATATTTGGTTGAATATTAATATAAATCCTGAGAAAAAAAGAATCGCAATACAAAAGGAAAATTAATATATACTACTTGTTCCTAAACGTTAACATTTAATGACACTGTACCCATTGATTTCTTGAATATACTTCATACATGAATTTCACTCATTTGTCTATACACATATCTATATACTCTTCCTTGAACTGTGCAACATTGAAATGTGTTTGAAACTGAAGTATATGTAGACTTGGCCGGTTAACCATTGGGTAAATATTTGACGTCTACCTCTGGGCCGGTGCGGGTAAAGCATGGACAAGGTTTCTATTTAAATCAATGAAAGGATCATTTATCCAAAATCCCACAATGACATGCACAACTGGACTTCATATTAATTTAGGTGTCATCAAAATCCATTGTGCAGTAAAGGAGAGGAAGCGGGCAGATTTTTTTTTATTAAAAAAACACTGAAAGGGGAACAATTCACTTAGAAATTATCATTCCAAACTGCACAACATTCACAATTAGTCCTCTGACATACTGATACTTCCAATAAAGTTTGATCAAAATGCATTTTATAGCAAGGAAACTACAGAGAGGTTTAAAAACATTGAAAGGGACAGAACTCTGACAGACCTTTTTTAATTTATTAACAAAGGACAATAATCCACTACTTCCAAATTGAAAAATTTGTTATTTTTCTCAACTGAGGTAAAACAAATCCCAAAATAAAAACAAAGTCTTACATTAGGTTTATAAAAAACAATGGATATAAATACATGTACCATTGTAACATCTGGAATTAATAGTTAGAACATGATCTTATACTAGGTTACGCTTAATTTTCCAGTTGAGGTTTTTTCCCAATCTCGAAGTCTCTTCCCAATTCCAGGATAAAAGCTTGGTTTGAGAGACAGACAGACACACAGAACAACAGTAAGTCACCCTCAGAAAGGCAGATACCTAATTACTTGTATACTACTATATTGGGGAGAAACACTGATTTATAATACAGTCTGAAGTGAAGTTTTTAAAGTATTTTTGATGGCGGTATGCAGCATCTGTAAACAACAAAACTTTATTTATCTTAAACACAGCTTGCTAGGAAAGTTGTAATTTTGTGGGGGGCAGCAGGCACAACTTGCTAGCAATGCTGTGTTTTTGTGGGGGCAGCAAATATAACTTGCTAGGAATGCTGTGTTTTTGTGGGGGCAGCACACACTACTTGCTAGGAATGCTGTGTTTTTGTGGGGGCAGCACACACAACTTGCTAAGCAATGTTGATTGATCGATTGAAAATTAAGCATCGTTTTTATGCCTTTGAGGGCTAACAGACCACCAGTTTACTTAACCACCATTTTCTGGGATCCTGAAAGGTTAACCAAAACTGAAACACACCCCATCTTCGCAAATAACTGATAACTTTTAACTTTCTCACTTGAATCGGCAGTGAGAGACGAATGATAATGAGACACAATATAATATATCAGTCATCACCGGGCGTACCACTATCAAAACATGGACAGGTCTATGTGTAAACTGGTATGAGAATGTTGTGCATGCGCGTCCTGATACCTTATAGGTTACAGGTAGAGTAGATAGAGTATCGTCTGTGCATGTTAAACAGTTATATAACATGACTTTTTTTTAAGTTTAATGATTTTCACATTTCATCTTTTTATACAAACTAAAACCGGGTATATATCAGTGCTATTATTGCAGTGTATGTTTGTTTTCAAAGATGTTTTCTTCAAACTACAATATTGCCTCACGAAAAATTATGAATGTGATCATAATCGTCTATGCATTTGCATCAATACAGGTAACCGCATGACAGGGCATTCCCTGAATCAAACCATGTGATCTGTTAAAGGCCAGCATTGTAAAATTAACTCTTGAAAGCAACTTGTAGATTGTAGTTAAAAAAATATGCATAATTTGAATTTCTGTACTTTTAAGGTTGCGTCGTAGTAGACGCCCTGAACAAACTATGATTGCGTCAAATGATATTTCATTGCGTTAAAAACGCAGAAACGTGCTGTGGAGAAAACACTATTTTCAAATATGAAGTTTCTGATAATAATACTTGGATATTGACATACGTGTATGGGTACACGTTCAAAGAGTAATAAAAAAAGAGCCGATGAATATAAACCCACAATTGGTACTTCAAGAAATGTCAATGGGCTTACATGGGAGCCGATGAATATAAACCCCCTATTGGTACTTCAAGAAATATCACTGGGCTTACATACGAGCCCTTGAATATAACCCCCCTACTGGTATTACAAGAAATATCACTGGGCTTACATACGAGCCCTTGAATATAACCCCCCTACTGGCAATACAAGAAATATCACTGGGCTTACATAGGAGCCCTTGAATATAAACCCCCTATTGGTACTGCAAGAAATATCACTGGGCTTACATACGAGCCCTCGACTATAAACCCCCTATTGGTACTGCAAGAAATATCACTGGGCTTACATACGAGCCTTTGAATATAAACCCCCTACGGGTAATACAAGAAATATCACTGGGCTTACATACGAGCCCTCGACTATAAACCCCCTATTGGTATTACAAGAAATATCACTGGGCTTACATACGAGCCCTTGAATATAAACCGCCTATTGGTACTGCAAGAAATATCACTGGGCTTACATACGAGCCCTCGACTATAAACCCCCTATTGGTACTGCAAGAAATATCACTGGGCTTACATACGAGCCCTCGACTATAAACCCCCTATTGGTACTGCAAGAAATATCACTGGGCTTACATACGAGCCCTCGACTATAAACCCCCTATTGGTACTGCAAGAAATATCACTGGGCTTACATACGAGCCCTCGACTATAAACCCCCTATTGGTACTGCAAGAAATATCACTGGGCTTACATACGAGCCCTCGACTATAAACCCCCTATTGGTACTGCAAGAAATATCACTGGGCTTACATACGAGCCCTTGAATATAAATCCCCCATTGGTACTGCAAGAAATATACTGGGCTGACATGGGAGCCGATGAATATAAACCCCCTATTGGTACTTCAAGAAATGTCACTGGGCTTACATACGAGCCCTCGAATATAACCCCCCTACTGGTAATACAAGAAATATACTGGGCTTACATAGGAGCCGATGAATATAAATTCCCTATTGGTACTGCAAGAAAAGCTATGACAAAATTTAGAAGAGATCTGTAAGGAAAGATAAGAGCTTACAAGCCAAAATGGGGTTAGGTGCTGATGCTAAAAAATTGTGAATCTTTTATAAGAAAGTTCTTCCCAGTGTGTTGATCTTGTATTTTTACAAGTAGGGAAGGGTGTAAAGGTAAGAGGAAAACCTCACAAAAAATGAAAAAATGAACATGAATTATTATATGATCCCCACTTTTTCACAGACACTTTTAAATAAAACATGTGAGAATTCTGCTAGCATCTACAAAGATTATAGAAAGAAAGCTTAAACAAGGCAAATTTAAACACTTCTTTCTTGTTTCTTTATGGCATTGTTGGATAAATGTTATAATTCATTCCATTTATTTCTTGTTGTTTTGTTGAATAATTTCATGTAAGTTTCTTTATATTTGTGATGGGAGTTATTGCAATTTTGATAAAACAGTGACTGATAAGCGTTATTATGCGGAGTATTTTTTAACACTTTATAACATTTTGGGTAATGTTGTAAATCTAACATGTATTGTACTGGTCACTTTAACAAATAAATTGTAAATAGGTATAGTAATCGCCGTACTAAAGTTATTATTGATCACTGTTATAGTCGCAACAAATTTCAATATTTATTGTTAGTTAGTCATTTATAAATACTGAAAAAAGTATGTTATATCATGCTTTTCCAAAAAGTATTGTGATGTGAGCAAGGGAGTTGTGTGTTAGGAGTAATGTGTGGCGTGTGGATGTGCAAGTTTATGGCTCTGTTGTTATATTTATTATTGTACTACTATAATAGACATACAGATTGGGATGAACATGTATATATTTATGCTAATAAAGTCTAGACTGGACTTGAATAAATTTAAAGGAGTTCCAGAGATGATGTAAGTTCAGTAAGTTAGTTCCAACAAAAAAAATGTAACATTTCAGAGATTCCCAGTCCTGGTGTCCAACAAATCAGAAATATATACCGACCATTGCAATATTTATAGAAAAATGGTTTCCAATACCCAAAGATAGATACGATGAACATTTTAGAAATTCCCAGGTCCAACAAATCTTCAAAATATTCAATAAAGTAACAGTTTATAGATAACAAAGAGTCAACTAATTTCCAAATATACAGCGTGTAATATTTCAGATAATAGATCTACCACAAAGACCAACACAGTAAAAATAAACAGCATGTAACATTTCAGCACAAAGTCCAACACAGCCCAAATATACAGCATATAACATTTCAGATAAAAGATTTATCACAAAGTCCAACACAGTAAAAATAAAAACAGCATGTAACTTTTCAGATAATAGATCTACCACAAAGTCCAACACAGTAAAAATAAAAACAGCATATAACATTTCAGATAATAGATCTACCACAAAGTCCAACACAGTAAAAATAAAAACAGCATGTAACATTTCAGATAATAGATCTACCACAACGTCCCAACACAGCCCAAATATACAGCATGTAACATTTCAGATTATAGATCTTCCACACAGTCCAACACAGTTCAAATATACAGCATGTAACATTTCAGATTATACCAAAAAGTCCAGTATCTAACATTTAAGATAATACCATAAAGTCCAAATATACAATAATAGAACATTTCACAGAACCCCAAAAAGTCCATTGAAGTCCAAATATATAGTCAAACCTGTCTTAAGCAGCCAGTCAAGAGAAGGAGCAAAAATGGCCTTTTAAGACAGATTGTTGCTTAATAGAGGTTAATTTGCTCTTAAAGCATATCAATTGGAAATAGCAAATGTGGCAGCTTAAGACAAGTGGCTGCTTAATAGAGGTAGCCGCTTACACAGGTTTTACTGTACTTAACATTACATTTCAGATACAGCAGACAAGTCCAACAAAGTCCAAATATACAGTATGTAACATTTTGTAAAATTCCCAGAGAGTTCAACAGATTCCAAACATTAAATAATTATGTTTTAATTTTTATAGCATCTCATTGACCAATTAAATGTTTAAGAAGACCAAAGTATGGCCACGATTCCTCTATAAATCTGCTAGTGTGACCTATTCTTTGATTAATTTTAAATTTAACTGTACATGTGCATTTATTTTTGAGGTGACAACTGCGTTTTACTTTGTGAAAACATTTTGGGCGCCGATCTACATACACACTAAAACCTAAAATTGTTGGACAAAGTATAACAGATGCATATTTATCAGAAACATCCTCATAGAGTATTTCCACGAGGATGTTCACATATACACAGCATAATAGGTAAAAGGTGATTGATGGATAATGTAGAACAGGTACAGACTGATCAGAAAAGCACACAGTGAGCCTTTGACTCAATGGAGCTACAATTTATTGACAACTGCAAGGGTGTAAAATTCCATTTGGGCACTATTACGTTTGTTAATTTTTTGTTTAGAGCAGAAATATTTTTAAAATTTGTATTTTTGAAACATTTAAATATAAAATTTCAAAGCCAATCGTTTATGGAATTGTTCACCCCTGAAAGTAGAGAGAAACATTCAGATATGATGTTTGAACATTCTTTGTCCTTACCTCCTGAGCCTGAGCTGCCAAGCGACCCCTTCCCTGCAACTGGACACCTACAACCCGGACCGGAGACTCCACAGCGACGACAGGAACCGCAGGCGCAGCAACGGGAATCACAGCCAAAACGACAGGATCCACAGGCACCGCAGGAACCACAACCACCACGGACGTCTACAATAAATTTTTATAACATTACATATAGTGCCAATGCCTGTTCCATACACAATCTTGAAATGGTCATAAATTCTTTGAAACTGGAACCTTCATAAATTTACATCATTTATATACTTTCATAAAAATACTATAGTAATACAGAACTAATTAGAGTTTGAATATCAAAATTATTTTTTGATGGATTCAACCCGAAAATGTATGTGCTAAATAAATCCATTTCGTAAGTGCGTTTATATGAAAATTTATTAATACTGTGACATAGAAGAATGTGTCTTATTACTATTTATTCATTTGTATTTAAATTTAGCCACCTGCAACAGTCTGCACTTAAAAACTAACTCTTCATAGCATTTTAAACCATTATACAAAACCATTAAACACCAAACACACTGGGTATATATTGACTATGTACCACACATAATTAATCCAAACTTAATTATTACTCACGTTTACTCTGTCAGACACACAGTAAGTACTGAACAGGGAGATGAATTCCATTATTTGCTTACATGCAATAGCATCCATGAAAGTCATAAACAATATTTACAGAGATATCATTATGTTAACCCAAATATATATAAGTTTGAACAATTACTGAATACAAAAAACAAAACAGCACTCAGAAAACTATGCAGCTTCATCGGCCTAATTTTGCTATTGGTAGATTAACTCTCCCAAAAATGTCAATTATTACTACATGGGAGGTAACTCTAAAATTTACTGTCTAATCTGTAAAATAAATTGTATACAATGCTTAGTGTTCGAAACAACCATACAGACATGAAAACTAGTCTATTTGAGTATATGCAGTTAGTATGATTATGTGCATTATAAATATGACACCCGTGTTTACCGTTATCCAATTCTACATCGTCCACACATTTATTTTAGTACAGGTCAGACAATCACCGGCACACGACAGCATTGTCATCACCCAATCGTCTTGTAACCGGTGTAAAATAACCTTAACGCTCTGTCTAACCGACATCTTAAAACAACACTGTCTAAGAATATAAATAACTACTTTTAAATAACAATTTCCACGTGTGTATTTTGCAGTGTTGCTATTTACCAAACATCCGGTACGGTCTAATAAAATAACCTGCTTCAATTACCGACGCTTACTGGGTCGGCTGATTTAAAAGCACTAAGATTGTCGACATGTATAAAATGAAACTAGTTTCCTTTAGTATTCCTTATTCATTTTCGTTTTCGAGTTTAAGGAAAGCAATCAAGGGATACTTAATTACAATTCATACAAATAAATAGTGTTAGTGATCGCTAGTAAACATTTGAATGTAAATATTTGTTGTTTACAATTCATATTAAAATGTTTGTTGTTGTTGTGTGTGTGTGCGTGCATGGGTACGTGTTCGCGCGCCTTGCGGCGTGTGCGTGTGTGAAATTAAAAATATTAGCAATTTCTATTTTCTTAAATGTTACTGAAGTCATGTTAACTACTGTATTATATATAACCTCATGTTGCCATTACTATGAATGGATCAAGTGTGACAATAAATATATCTAAAAAAAAAGAACATGCATCACATTCCCTGCATACGAAGCACGTGAAAATTACCATCTCTAATTGCAATCGGCCCACCCCAGCGATAATAATACCGGAGGATGACGGAATTGGTCGAGTATGTACGACTTCCAGTTCGAAAGTTGTGAAATCATTGAAATTCAGTATATAAAGTAAATTATAAGCCTACTGGGTATTTCGCCAGAGACATATAAATACATGTAATTGCATTTAAGTCACTGATTTCGTAAAGTGCTTCATCTGTTCATTTTAGAGTAGTGTTTATTAATCGTTTTAAAAATAAATGTCTGATTGGCGCGTTTTTTATTCATAAAACTGTGTAGCTTAACACATTTAGTCCGATTAGGCCGAACGATGCCATATATATTAGGCCTAAGTACTGGACTTTTTTGCTTCCGCTGAGAGAGAGTAATGGATCAATATTTCATAGAAATTATAGAATATACAACTGTTTTAGTACTCACCTCAGGAGCTGGACTGCAGGTACCGAACACAGCGTCTACCATACGCTTCACCACAGAAACTGCTGATGACACCACCGATGACACCACAGTCTTCGCCATACGCACAACACACGAGAACAAGGAAGCCATGAGACTGATTTTCTGAAATACTTGAAATCGAGAAAATTAGAATTTGAACAAGAAGTCGGCGCGAAATGCAACGACAGGGGTATATATAGGCAACGTTGGTCACGTGGTTAAAAAATCTATTGTGTCTTGCCAAAGGTGCGAACAACACACAGTAAACTCGAATTTGAGTAACGTAAACATGTAAAAGGTTCTGGGGGTTGTTCAACAAGTAACGAGACGATCTTCATAGATTTTGACAGATACTTCGAAACTTTGGCAGAACATAGAAAAAAATGTGTTCTGTACCAATAGTTATTACTTCTGTATTGATGCAAAACTCGGGACGGCAGAGTAATAGATATGTTGGCCGCTCACGCCAGAGGTTGCGGGTTCGATCTCCAGCTCAACCCAATGACTCTCAATACAACTCTCAGTAATGGTTCTACACAGCAAGCGGACTCGATAGCGGTTCATATAAACTTGAACTTTCTTCGCCATCGAGTTAAACTAAATTAAAAATACAGTTCCTTAAGAAACGGAATACTGGCATGAGCAGTGTAATTACGTGTTTTGGCTTTTGAAAGTTTTGTGTGAAATTTGTGTCATCGAGGGCAAGCAGACAATCATTTAACCTACCCATTCAATCCTGTGGTCCTGGTAGATTAGCTGTTTGAATCAGGTGTGAGAAGTGAATGGCGATAACACACAATGTCCGCATATCAATCACCTTTGAAATTGTGACCGAACGGAGGATTCAAAAGAATGGCCCCTTGATTGATAGACAGAAGCGCTATATACTGGGCGAACGGGGCCCGGCGTTAACATCTGAAACATATTATTTTATTATATTATTTGGTATAGTCACCTAGTTGAGTCACTATGTTCTTAATATGATGGGCTTCGCGGAGAATTTACTTCATCACAGCTCACAAGATTATCACAGAATATTTGGATATATGGCAAATATGGTCCTATACCTTATAACCATGTATCGAAAGCAACACTGTCATTTGTTCATAGAGGTGCCATAGATTTTCCGTCGTCAAGACTCGAGACAAATAGAACAATACTAATCCAGGAGAACTGTGTATACGTATATGTGTTCCTGAGACCAGTTACAAAACACTTAGCTAACATTCACATACAGAAGCCATCGTACGGCCATCCGCAAAGAAATGTGCATCTTCTTCTACATTAAAGGCACTGTGTTGTGACACGCATTACGGCGGACACCACAGTCACGTGTCAGCATTACTAAAAATAATGAAATATTATTTTGTCTGTGCATGCGGACATCTTTATCAAAGCTTTTTGGAATGGATAGTCGATTCTATATAAACTGTACACGTGTATACTCGTCCAATTCCGTTATTATTATTCGGAAATCGGAACTATGTTATAAATGCTGCTTAATTTCTCTCTAGACCTATGTCCACGTGGAGAACCCAACTTGGCCCAATGCTATTGGGCGGTGTAAACAATCAAAGGAACAGTGACCGCTTCAGGTAACAATTTTGCAAATAACTTACTTTATATTACATGAAATTACACCATAAAAGACGAACGACGTCTCTATATAGAGACAAACCATCGGTGCTATAAAGCGGCCATGCAAAACTCGTATTTTTTTGTTCTGTTGAAAATATTATGATATGGGACCGTATACTTTACAAACAGACGTTGCACTATTTGTAAAATATAAATATTTTGCACAGCCACTTGACAGTACCGATGGTTCATATATATATACATGTATATATATAGAGAGATGGTGCTCGTCTTTGTTTCGTTGATTTCCGTGTAATATTAAGAAAGTAGTCTGGAAAAAAAGTAAACTAAAGCGGGTACGTTTCCTTCGATTTTAACACCACTCCATAGCATTAGGCAACGTGGGCCCGCCACCGTGATGCCTGTAAGCAAAGCAATATCAGTTTACGTTGTGGTAACGAATGTACGTGACGCTGTAATTGCAACGCCTGGAAGAGGCGTTGATGCATTTAGTTAAGCATAATATTATTTTTTTAATACATTATATTCAACTTTTGTATAGCGGTAGTCTAAGTCGCCCCACTACTTTTTGAACGCCCCTCATATATCCGTCAACAAGAAACTCAAAGTTAGAGTGAACACAAACACAACACACGACCCGACCACATGTACATATAGTGATAATTAGTGTGTGTGTAATGTGCCCAGGTGTGTTTACCTGTAATCTGATAAAATGGCATACTCAGCAAAATGTAAACATGTATATATTTTCATGATTTCGTCTTTTTTCTCTTGGGGATCATTTAGATGTCTGACCCCACATACTTCTCTGCAACGTTAGATTAATGTACAGTTATGGTTGTGGACAATAATGACTTTTTTTCAAAGAAAAAACATATACAACAGCTTCGTTTATTTTTTATTATACGTTACATGCGGAGATGGGGTGTGCTTGAGTACTGGTTAACATTTCAGTATCCCAGGAAACAGTGATTAGGTTAACTGATCGTCTTTTAGCCATCGATGGCATAAAAATAACGCTAAATATTAAATCAATAAATCAATCATTTGTTTATTATTATTTTCAATCTGCAACATTTTGTTAATAATAGCTAACCGGACCCGATAAGCTCAGCCGGTTACGCGTCTGACTATCAATCCAGAGGTCGTGAGTTTGAATCGCCGCCCGGCAACAGTCTCCGTGATGACTGATCTGCAACATTTATCTCATTATCATTCATCTCTCACCACTGATTCAAGTGGGAAAGTTATCAGTTACTTGCGGAGATGTGCTGTGCTCGAGTACTGGTTAACCTTTCACGATCCCAGGAAACAGTGGTTAGGTTAACTGATCGTATGTTAGCGCTCGATGGCATAAAAATGACGCTTGATATTCAATCAGTCAATTAGACATAATAATGGCTATATCACGTGGAGAAATTCTGGATCCGCGCGTGTATTTTAAATTACGACTACATGTATTTGTTTGAGGCGTTTGTATCCAATTTCTGTTATTGATACCAATTGACAGGATGGACATTATGTATTGATCATATCTTCACACAGCTTCTTGGATATTTACTTAGACAGTATCTTTACCCAATAATATTGTCTTAGCTTAGATGAAAACAATTTCTTAAATTAAAGTGACAATCATACAACCACTTAGAAAGAGCTCAGCTAAAAATAAGTTTTAAGTAAATAATAATTCTTAAATAAAATATTTCATATTAAAAAAATCTCTGTTATTAGACGTCGCTGATTTCCATATCTGATGTGGTAGTTTAGAAAATGTAAATAGTATTGGTAGTTCTATATACACAATTTAATTTGTACATATAAAGCTATCGTTTTGTGTAAACGTTTCTTGATTGTAATACTGCATGTATATGTCTACGAGCAGCACGTGCAAATCGTGAATTATCGATTTTCAAGCTATTCGGTAATACTTGGCTGACTTCATTGAAACGTGTTTTATAAAGTACATGTTATCATGTGTCAAATGCATGACTTGTCATTGTATACTTGTTTTACAGTCAGATTTCAGGCCAATAAATAATGTAGGGTTTAGCAGTGTTAAATTTATATTTTATTTTCAAATTTTTTTTAGTGTATATATATCTTGACTTTTCTACGCGACAAATCATCGTTCAGTGGTGAACATTTGTGCTAATTTATTTCAAACTATGTTAATGAATGTACGAATTATGAGGCAGACACAACAGTATAGCTATATGTGATTTACCGCCATTTCGCCTGGTATTCTTTATGTTTTATCATAACCGCTATCGTGGTTAAATTACTAGCCCCTGTGAGTTCAAGGTTGTTGAAACTTTACAGTTCTACAGGTATCAAGTTCCATTCTGTATTAATGGGAATTCGCTGATGTAGTTTATTTAGATGTTTATTTTTTAATACATTGTGAGCGTGAGTTTGGAAACATAATTCTTACGTGGCTGTCATATTCCTTTTTTGTTTACAGTAAAAACAAATCAATTTATTATTTAATTATGTGATGCTATAATTTCTTCCTAAAATAACTAATTAAATAATTATCTCATAAGATAAATTAATTATTTTATTATTGTTATTATCAAATTAGTATTATTTAATCAATTTACTTTAACGAATATAGCACCACGTGTAATTTTCATTTAGTATTGGATGCCTTACAATAAAATATTGACAAATACCCGAAATGCCATTGTTCTATATAGAGTTACAAACTACCACCCTACCGGAACCAGTTAGTTCAGTCTGTAGCGCGCATTGCTATCAATCGAAATGTCGTGAGTTCGAATACCCGTCCGGCTACAGTAGCCGTGATGATTGATATACGACATAATGCGGCAGTGTCATTTGTCCCTCACCGCTGATTCAAGTGGGAAATATATCAGTTACTTGCTCGAGTGGAATGAGTGGTTATGTTAACTGATCGTCTGTTTGCCCTTTGATAACATTAACGTGACGCTAAATATACTAATAAACAAAGTCAACGGTTGCCAAGTATACCTGAAATATAAATAGGTCAATTACAAGTAAAGGGTAATGGGTAAATGTTGACAACATTTATGACAACATTTAAGCCGGACAGCCTGTCTGTAGTAGTTGGTAGCAGTTGATAAAGTCTAGTGACACATTCATGTTGAATACCATGCACAATTACACAATTTTGGTGCAAATATGATTTTTTTAAATCAAGCTATCAGATTCTTAAATGTTTAAGAGACCCCGAAGTGAAGAGGAGAGACATTCTACTTCTACTTCCATTGGTTACTCTCACCAACCATGCGTGACAACTACAGGGAGTCGCTGTGTTGAACGTTGCTTTTAAAAAAATCATAGAAAATATCGTCCATTCAAGTTACCCCACACTCCGAAACTAACAGTAGCATTTGGTTTGTACGTGGTTGTGTGGTATAGTCAGGAAAATCGAAGGATATGAACGTGTTTTTCTTTTCATGTTTTCATAACGTAACGTAATCAAAAAGATAGATAGAACGAATGATAGTATTTTTCTGTGCACCAGTTTCGACATATTACTACACAATTTTATGCAAGAAAAAATAACAATCTTTCGAATTTCGATAAAATAACATAAAAAGAATGACAAACTATGCCACGCTCTTATTTTATTTAAGAAGTATGAACAAGTAATAGGTTAAACACAATGAAGAACATCTCCATGTATTGAAGTTTCTCGACATGGGTATCTTGTTGCAGGATTAAAAGTTAAACGTAGACAAAGGGGTTTTATATGTTCTAGCTTTTCAGAACGCAAAGTAACTTCAGCAGGGATGTCACAAGGTTCTGTTTTAGGCCCTTTGTTTTTAGTTATCTTCATTAATGATATTGTTGATAACTTGTTAAGCATCCCTCGTATTCTTGCTGGCGATACATCACTTTCTTTCACCTCTACTAATTTTTTGGACAAAGAGGGCATTTTAAATCACGATCTTAATATAACTGCTGACTGGTCGAGCCAGTGTTTTGTGAATTTTTATCCCAACAAAACACAAGCTTTACATTTTATACTTAAACGAAATGACACTAATCCATCATTGTCTTTTAATAATACCCTTTAATGAAATCGAAGCTTGATTTGCGTAAGTTGTGTTTATAAGGCACAGTACAACCATTGGAAACATGAAATGCTTCCGTTGGGTAGAATGGCAGATATAAACAATCCTCGTTTCTTCTTATTTAAAAATACATTTTCCTTATTTTAATGCTCATTTTTGTATTTGAATGGCATTATTGATGTGTTTTGAACATTATGAAAGCAGTGTCATGTTTGAATTGTGACTTTAGAAAAAAAGATGATGCTTGGAAATTGGGGTATGAATATTTCATTTTGTCAACAGCGTACACACTGAACAGAGAAAAAATTCTTATATTGACACAAGACGTGGCAAACAATAAAATGTAAGTTTTACTTCTTTTATTTGGGTCTCTCTATGAATGACAAGCTTTCTAACTTTTATTATTTACTATAGAATAAAGAACAAAAGCTAATGGTGGACTTACACCTATAAGTATTGCATTCATAAGATTTTTTAAGGAAGCACAATATTTTAAAAAAAACATATGAAATTGAACTGACACGCAGTAACCAGCAGTAACCAGTCTAGCCCGACTTAAACTCGTGTATGATACTAAAACGTAAAGTGTGTTCGCCACCATCATACCGTAACTGTGGCTTTTTCAGAAAATAGTTAACATTTCAGGTGTTTTGGGTTCACTTAAATTTCGTTCATAATTATGTATAACAACCATTATTGACGTGTTCGAAATAATATAAAAATGTATTAAAATAGTATACACATTTGCGAACGCTGTTCATGTATTCATTTTTCTTAATGTTTTATATTTTATGTTATTTTCATATCCAGCCCGATTGCGCCATTCCCTATGTTAAAATAGTTCCGTCATTCATTCACAGTTTGACGTGGAGGTGTCAACTAGAAGCCATAATAATTACTTAGGCCACATAGCTTAGCCTACACTCAATATAAATGTTGTAAAAATTAAAAAATTATTCAAGAATCTCTGGTCATAAGAAAAAATAGATTTGAAAATGTGGTTGTTTCGAAAGTATAAGGAACGTGTCATGTTAATAGTACAATGTTTGTTATATAGTATATTTATTACTATGTGTTGTCTTTGTCGTTTTTCTTTGTACAATTTTATTAATGGCCTAAGGCAAAATTTTGCCGATTGCTGAATAAAATTAATACATGAAACTTAATTTTATATCATTTGCAAACGATACAAGTGAGCGACAACTGCAAACCAGTGAGTTAATATAAAGCATCGTAAATGGCCACAGGTAACACGAGCAGACAAATACCAGAATACTTGATTTTATCTGCAGTACTTGTTTCCGATTCCCAAACTCTAAACCTCACATCGTTTCGAAAATCCAAACATTCCCGTGTGTCGAACACAATGTTGAAACTGTCAACATATCCGTTGTCGTCACCGCATAAGTAAGTGTAAACGTGTCGCTTATAACGCGTTCAATTGCAAATTCCCATGGTTCCGACATTTTAAATTTAAATGCGTCACCATCCGACGTTGGAAGTAGTTCTTTCTTAATTCACCAATAGAGTGTCAATTTGTCATCACCAGTGGAATTTTCAGATACATTTATTTCTATATCTGGTAGAAGACAGTTTCCATATATTCCGATAAAGTCTGTTAAGTGGCCGTTTGTGTAGGATTCCGGTGGAGTGAAGGTAAACTTAGATGAATTTCTCCATGGACTTGGGAAAGTGCACGCAGTTGTATAGTTGAGCCATGGTTCTTCATAGAGTAAAATATCAGAAATATAGGACAAAATAGTCTTAAGTCCTAAACCAGGAACAGAGGCGATCGCTGGTCCGTTTGTGGTGCCAAACACGCCGATTTGCTGGTCCAGAAATAACCAAAGTAGTAATACGTAAGAAAATAGCCCGCCTGTTCAATTCTGTAAAAGAAATTAATACAAACGTTATAATTAAAATTATAGAGTAGCGTTTATAATAAAAAAATATCTTAATTATGTTTATATTTGAAACTACAGATATTCCAGACGTCTGACTATATCATGGCCATTCAAGTTTACTAAAACAGACACTGCCGGCACAACTGAGGAACTTTGCAGAACTGAATAACAGTAATACAAGTCAGGGCTGAGTTCAATATAGAAGTATAAACTGCTGTATGCCTGATATTGGCCAGGTAGCCAACGATCCTTTAGTGGAGCGAGTGGTCCAGTGGTAGAGTATAGCATCTATGCTTGGGGTCGGGGTTCGGTCTTTAGCCACCGAGATATTGAGTATTTGTTATTTAGGACGTACACCGATAAAAACTAGGGGCGCAGTTTGAGATGTTTATATTGTATCTTTGATGATGTTTTAAAAATCAGCATGTTTCTTGATTATATTGAATTGCATCAGCTTATTCTGATATACACTTGGTGAATAGTTACAGAATGCTAGTCCGCCAGTGTTACTTTATAAATTGTATTGTTTTGAAGAAAGGAAAGCAAATGCGGTATTACAAAATGTTAAGTACTGGATAAAGAGTTTTTTGCTATCATGAAACTTATAGATTTTAAGATATGAATATACTATTATTACATATTGATCAAACTACTATGGGACTGATAGATGGTAGGAAATGAATGTACTGTTATTATATATTGATAAAACTACCATGCAACTGATAGATGGTACGAAATCAATCTACTGTTATTATATATTGATAAAAATACTATTGGACTGATTGGTGGTATGAAATTAATGTACTGTTATTACATATTGATAAAACTACCATGGGACTGATAGATGGTATGAAATGAATGTTCTGGTATTACATATTGATAAAACTACCATGGGCCTGATCGATGGTATGAAATGAATGTACTGTTATTTCATATTGATAAAACTACCATGGGAATGATGGATGGTATGTGATGAATGTACTGTTGTTACATATTGATAAACTACCAAGGGACTGATAGATGGTATGAAATGAATGTACTGTTATTACATATTGCATAACTACTATGGGACTTATAGATGGTATGAAATGAATGTACTGTTATTACACATTGATAAAACTACTATGGGACTGAAGGATGGTATGTAGTGAATGTTCTGTTATTACATATTGATAAAACTATCAGGGGACTGATAGATGGTAGGAAATGAATGTACTGTTATTACATATTGATAAAACTACCATGGGACTGATAGATGATAGGAAATGAATGAACTGTTATTACATATGATAAAACTGTCAGGGGACTGATAGATGGTAGGAAATGAATATACTGTTATTTCATATTGATAAAACTGTCATGGAACTGATAGATGATAGAAAATGACAGTACTGTTATACCATATTGATAAAACTACCATGGGACTGATGGATGGTATGAAATGAATGTTCTGTTATTACATATTGATAAAACTACCATGGGACTGATAAATGGTATGAAATGACTGTACTGTTATTACATATTGATAAAATTACTATGGGACTGATAGATGGTATGAAATGAATGTACTGTTATTACATATTGATAAAACTGTCATGGGACTGATGGATTGTATGT
Organism: Panopea generosa; assembly: GCA_029582155.1. NCBI lineage: Eukaryota > Metazoa > Mollusca > Bivalvia > Adapedonta > Hiatellidae > Panopea > Panopea generosa. The sequence goes on along the minus strand of CM055896.1, from coordinate 69,330,485 downwards.
AATGAATGAACTGTTATTATATATTGATAAAACTACCATGGGACTGATGGATTGTATGTAATGAATGTACTGTTATTACATATTGATAAAACTACTATGGGACTGATGGATGGTATGTAATGAATGTACTGTTATTACAAATTGATAAAACTATCAGGGGACTGATAGATGATAGGATTGAATGAACTGTTATTACATATGATAAAACTATCAGGGTACTGATAGATGGTATAAAATGAATATACTGTTATTTCATATTGATAAAACTGTCATGGGACTGATAGATGGTAGAAAAAGACAATACTGTTATAACATATTGATAAAACTTCCATGGGACTGATGGATGGTATTACATGAATGTACTGTTATTACATATTGATAAAACTACCATGGGACTGATAGATGGTATGAAATGAATGTACTGTTATTACATATTGATAAAACTACAATGGGAATGATGGATGGTATGAAATGAATGTACTGTTATTACATATTGATAAAACTGTCATGGGACTGATAGATGGTAGAAAAAGACAATACTGTTATAACATATTGATAAAACTACCATGGGACTGATGGATGGTATTACATTAATGTACTGTTATTACATATTGATAAAACTACCATGGGGCTGATAGATGGTATGAAATGAATGTACTGTTATTACATATTGATAAAACTACCATGGGAATGATGGATGGTATGAAATGAATGTACTGTTATTACATATTGATAAAACTATCAGGGGACTGATGGATGGTATGAAATGAATGTACTGTTATAACATATTGATAAAACTACCATGGGACTGATGGATGGTAGGAAATGAATGTACTGTTATTACATATTGATAAAACTATCATGGGACTGATAGATGGTAGGAAATGAATGTACTGTTATTACATATTGATAAAACTATCAGGGGACTGATAGATGGTATGAAATGAAAGTACTGTTATTACATATTGATAAAACTATCAGGGGACTGATAGATGGTAGGAAATAAATGTACTGTTATTACATATTGATAAAACTACTATGGGACTGATGGATGGTATGTAATGAATGCACTGTTATTACATATTGATAAAACTATCAGGGGACTGATAGATGGTATGAAATGAATGTACTGTTATTACTTATTGATAAACTATCAGGGGACTGATAGATGGTAGGAAATGAATATACTGTTATTACATATTGATAAAACTATCAGGGGACTGATAGATGATATGAAATGAATGTACTGTTATTACATATTGATAAAACTATCAGGGGACTGATAGATGGTAGGAAATTAATGTACTGTTATTACATATTGATAAAACTACCATTGGACTGATAGATGATAGGAAATGAATGAACTATTATTACATATTGATAAAACTACTATTGGACTGATAGATGGTAGAGCATGAATGTACTGTTATTACATATTGATAAAACTACCATGGGACTGATGGATGATAGGAAATGGATGTTCTGTTATTACATATTGATAAAACTATGAGGGGACTGATAGATGGTATGACATGAAAGTACTGTTATTGCATGTTGATAAAACTACTATGTTACTGATGGATGGTATGAAATTAATGTACTGTTATTACATATTGATAAAACTACTATTGGACCGATAGATGGTAGAACATGAATGTACTGTTATTACATTTTGATAAAACTACTATGAGACTGATAAATGGTAGCAAATTAATCTAATATTATTACATGTTGATTAAATTGTAAGTCTGAGATTATATGTATACATTATATGATAAAACTATCATAGAACTTCATAGAACTGATAGATGGTATGAAATGAATATACTGTTATTTCATATTGATAAAACCACCATAGAACTGAAAGATGGTTGGAAAATATTGTATTGTTATTACATATTGATAAGACTACCATGGGACTGATAGATGGTTGGAAATGAATCTAATGTTATTACATATTGATTAAATTGTAAATGTGAGATTATATGTATATATATGTGTCGCTTCTATGTATGTGTGACGACGCCTAAATGGGTTCAGGTCAACAACGTTAAAGACGCATGTGGTAGAACCGCCATATAGATGAATAATTCACACATTCGCTGTATGGGTGATGTTGCGTTTGTGGTATACACAGGAACGCATGATAATACTATTGAAGTAATGGAGCTAAAATGAACGAAACAAAGCATGTGCGCTAACTAAGATGTTTAATGCTCAGTATCAAAGTAATAAGTGATTTATGGTATGGCAACGCATGTAATTATAGAGGCAAATGATAAGAGTATTTCATATTCTAAGTAAAGGGAAGTAACTACGACATAGTTTATGCTAAAGAGTAATCATGAGTTATGAACACATGTTTAGATGATAATACAACAGGTGACTTTAGTAGCTCAGTACGTCATAAATCATGGGAAGATAATCCTGTTGCATCAGCTATTGCCATAAGGATAATGTGCATTAGTGAATAAAATCGCAAAAGCAGTATATACGTGTATACGTTTTTCATAAAAACAGTATAGAACATTTAATAGAATTCGAAGTTAATTGGACAGGTGCAAATATTTCGTCAAGTAGTGTCATTCTTATTTTAAAGTGGATGTAAGGACATTCTGAAACCACAATATTTGTTGGGTAAAATTCTGAAATTGTGTGAATGTATTTAGGTAATTTTATTTATGTAAAAATTAAAATGTAAATATCATTTTGTCAATGATTAGATTGTATTGTACCCAATGAGTCCCAGGTCCCAGGTCCTTTGCCGCATTCACACATAAAGACTTCGAAAGTGAGTTATAAGAACTTGTTTCACAATCAATGTAAAATAAATACATGTAAGTTTAAATATCCCTTTCATGGCAATACGGTGTCTGATTACGACAAACACTTAAGTGCTCTCCAATGAATCATCATGTTTCGGACTGATGGCATACAAATGCACCAGTAATTCAATGCCGAAACCCGGAACCATCCTCTAAAAACTGAGCGAACTATTTATATGTAACATGTATGAAGCGTGTAGGTACCTCGGTAAGTAGAATCAAACCAACCAAATCCATAGCCAGGGGTTATGTCGTTGACAGGACAGGCAGGCTCATTCAGATTGCCACCAAAATAGGAGGGAACCTCGTTGTGGGTCTGTACATAAAAACGAGACGCCAGAGCTCAGATTATTGAATTATTAAACGAGTAAGCAACACATATAACTATCTATACGAGAATATGCCGAGCATTGTATTATTTTTGACAGCGAATTTTAAAGTTGCTTTTATATAAGCAAAATGTGATGTACTGTTTATCCCATTGCACACAAAAATTGTAAATTTATCATTAATTTCCCATTTCATCTCTATAAAGAGTTAGAAAAAAAATTGTTTTATATTATAATTAACATAATAGTTTCCGTAATCATTCCGTTGTTATTATTATTGATTATATCATCGTCATTATTATTATTATTATTATTGATTTAATCATAATTTATTATTATCGTTATTACTACTGTAATTATTATTATTATAATTGCTGATTTTTATTATTATTTATAATGTAGATACACACAGAGCGCAGTATCGAGTAAGCCGTTTTATTTTGGAAGGGGGATAACTACGATAAGTGAAGAGTACGGGAGTTTTAAGAGTTACTTTTCTTGGACAATCGTATGATTGAGGTTTTTAGTTCTAAAACAATAATAAAAAAAATAAAATAAATGATATTTGATAATCCCACCCTCCAATACCCTTTATTGTGCTGCTGTTGTCTTTTTATTCCTTATTTCAGCAGCAAGATTTGGAAAAGCATAACGTTATAACGGTCAGAGATCCAATATAATTCGACGGCATGGCTGGTAGTCAGCTATCCATGTGATTGACGTTGCCAGATATCCATGTGATTGACGTAGTCAGATATCCATGTGATTGACGTAGTCAGATATCCATGTGATTGACTTTGTCTGATATCCATGTGATTGACGTAGTCATATATCCATGTGATTGACGTAGATATCCATGTGATTGACGTTGTCAGATATCCATGTGATTGACGTAGTCAGATATCCATGTGATTGACGTTGTCAGATATCCTTGTGATTGACGTAGTCAGATATCCATGTGATTGACGTAGATATACATGTGATTGACGTAGTCAGATATCCATGTGATTGACGTAGTCAGATATCCATGTGATTGACGTAGATATCCATGTGATTGACGTAGTCAGATATCCATGTGATTGATGTAGTCAGATATCCATGTGATTAACGTATTCAGATATCCATGTGATTGACGTGTTCAGATATCCATGTGATTGATGTAGTCAGATATCCATGTGATTGACGTTGTCAGATATCCATGTGATTGACGTAGTCAGATATCCTGTGAATGGCGTTGTCAGATATCCATGTGATTGACGTAGTCAGATATCCATGTGATTGAGTAGTCAGATATCCATGTGATTGACGTTATCAGATATCCATGTGATTGACGTAGTCAGATATCCATGTGATTGATGTTGCTGCAGGGACATATACACCAGGCTAGAGAACCACACGCAAGTATTAGAGAGCCACTTTCCCTCAAAGGAAACATGTTTATGGACATACACTATATATGTTTTAATAATTTATCGGTTCTGTATGTACACATGAATATCTCTGCAGCATAAATTTATCATCACCTATTTGAAACTATGATTAGCATACATATACTTCATATCCTGTATCATAATTAATTGTTGTGTTAAGAAAGTACATTTTCTTTAATAAGAAGGAATGATGATAATAATAATCTAACCGCTTTCCCTTTATACTTTTCACATATGTGTGTTTTTGATATGGGTTTTAGTGCGAATAATTCTAATTTCATTCGAGCATTGACAGCAAGTATCACGAATAAATGTCTCGATGAAAAGCAGACAGGTTAAAGGTTACATGTAACATGTAACTTATGCTTCCGATGTCTGGAGTATACATTCTCGAAAGAATAATTTATAATTGCATGCAGTCTGTAACAGATATATTATTTAAGATTGTCCGGAATATATATTGAATTATTTCCGATTGTCACGAATATTATTAAACTATTTCCGATTGTCCGGAATACGTATTATTTTATTTCCGATTGTCCGGAATATCTATATTAATTTGACTAGTTATAACCCTGTAGTTAAACAGGTCAGCGGTCATTTCCGATTGTTAGGAATGATGATATTTCCGATCATTCGGAATATCTAGAAATTAGTCATTTCCGATTATCCGGAATGTAATTCATGGTAATTTCGATTGATCGGAATTTCTATATAAATATCATTTCCGATTGTCCGGAACATCTATAAAATGGTCATTTCTGATTGTACGGAATGAACTTCACGGTTAAAGCATTTGCAGATTGTCCGAAATATATATACAATGATAATTTCCGATTGTCCGGAATGTACTCGGAATATATTTAGAATAAATTATCAGACTGTTATTCGAATTAAAATATTTTGTCGACAGCCAGGAATAACTTTTTTATATGAATGCTCTTGAATATCTTCGTAATTAGTTAATCTTAATAACAAGCTATGGCCAAAATTATGCAAAACAAATTATGAAACATATTGATAAAAGTTTATTATTGCTGTTTTATTTTAATTCCCTCTTTTCATAAAAACTATTGCTATTATTATTATTATTGATTTTATTATTATTATTATTATTATTATTATTATTATTATTATTATTATTATTATTATTATTATTATTATTATTATAACTTATTATTATAACTTATTTTTATTATTATATTTAGGAGAATACAACTGTAGATTAGATGATGACCGTACTGTGCGTGTACGAATATTGGCTATAAGAGCAAATTAATATTTGAGATATGCAGGAGTCTGGTCATTTAATGATTTATACACGAGTAACGCTGAATGTTAAAAAACCCAGCTTTACCATTGAGAGAAACACGCTTACAAACATGTTTCTTTTTTGAATATTGTATGCGTTATTTTTTTTTTATCTTTATTCGTTCATTGATAAAAGTGTATTTTACACATAAATAGAAAGTTCCCGTTGGCAATGTCACGTGTGTTAGTTCTTGGTTCTTTCCCGCCAACAACGTTAAGCCAAAGCTGATCAGTATGGAGGCTAACTATTTAGTTTTTTTATACCCTCGCCACTAGAAGAATCTTAATGGACATAAGTGTTTCGCTGTCCATCTGTGTGTCCGACCATTAAATCGGTGTCTGATGAATAATTTCTGAAATGTTCCATGTATTCCATTAATGCTTAGTGTTTAGCTATATGAGTTGTAGGGGTTATTATCCCCCCCCCCTTTTTTTTTTACTTAATTTTAGTAAAATTTACTAACATATAGTAAGGACAGTTTAGAGAGGGGAGGCAACAATCTCCAACATACATTCAAGTTCATTTGAGACACATTACTTGAAGCAGTAACATCAGTGTCTTATGGACACATTTGTAGTAAAGTAATATTGTCGATTTTAATGTGGAAAAAGAAGGTTTTACAACATTTTCAGAGTATCCAATAAAAAAGTATTACGTTTTGTTGACAACCATTTGTTTTAGTTGAGTGCACTCTCAAAATGTACGACATATTATGACTGTCCCTAGAAGACAGAAGTGGGATGACATTTTTACAGTATTACTGTCTCATCATCATTAGTAACTACTCAACCATTTGTCCCGACAGGTGTGTCTGATAGACTTTGGGAACACTTGTTTATTATAATCATCTTTCGATTGACTGATTGAATATTATGCATCATTTTTATGCCTTTGAGGGTTAACCGACAATCAATTAACATAATCACTCTTCCTTGTGATCCAGAAAAGTAACCAGTACTCGAGCACACCCATCTCCGCAAGTAACTGATAAACTTTCTACTTGAATCAGTAGATAGAGACAAAGATAATGAGACACAATGTCGTTTATAAATCTTCACGGTGACTGTGGCCAGGCGGGGATTCAAACTCAGGACCCCTGGATTGATATTCAGACACGCAACTAGCTGAACTAACTGAGCCCGGCTATAACACTTAATATGAAATAAATTATTACCTAGCTACAGTTTTATAACAGGGTACCTGATCCACACCTTCGGTTGTTCGTCTGTTCGGTGTTTTTTAATCATCTGATTAAGAAAGTCACCATTTTATAAACTCATTAAATAATAATGCTTTCTGCACGTATATATCTTTGTAGGCTGGACTACACCAGAGTTAAATTAAATTATTAACAGCAGGTTGGGGTATTTATGCCCGGGTATTTATGTATATTTAAACATCTGAACTACAATTGGTTTAAATATATTATTACAACCCAATAATGATATACCTTTGCAGCATTCTTAAATGGACTGTATAGCTGTTTTTAGATTGATCGATTGAATGTTAAGCGTCATTTCATACCATCGAGGGCTAATAGACAATCAGTTAACTTTCCTGGAATACTGGAAGGCTTGTTTAACCGTTAACCACTTTTTGAGCACACCCTTAGCAAGTAACTGATAGCTTTTAGTCTGAAATATAATGTGTTTTCATGTACATTCCTGTTCGGCACATAGAAAGCTTTTTCATTTTAGCTCGACTATTCGAAGAATAAGAGAGCTATTCTACTCACCCGTGCGTCGGCGTCAGCGTCACACCTTGGTTAAAGTTTTGCATGCACGTCCACATCTCAGTAACCATTGCATTTATTGACTTGAAACTTAACACAAGACTTCCAAGTCATCAAACATATTACTATCAACTAAGTTGGTTAAATCTTGGATGAATATAATGCAAAATTATTGCCCTTGTTTGGCTTAGAAGTGCTGTTTAAAGTTATGCGTAAAAGTACCATCAAGTCCATATATTACCAACCACTTAATGTATTTGATTGAAACTTCAGACAAGACTTCCCATGATCAAACACACTACAATAACTAAGTTGGATAACTCTTGCATGGATATAATGCACAATTATTGTCTTTGATTAACTTCGAAATTCTGGTTAAAGTTTTGTGTGCAAGGACTATCAAGTCCATATCTTTCCAACCATTTAATGTATTTGATTGAATCTTCTGACAAGACTTTCCATCATCAAACGGACTACAATAACTAAATTAGATAACTCTTGCATGAATATAATGCAAATTATTGCCCTTGTTTGACTTAGAAATTCTGGTTAAAGTTTTGCGTGCAAGTACCACCAAGTCCATATTTTACCAACCACTCAATGCATATGTTTAAAATTTTACGTATGGCTTTGTAGTCATGAAACCAACTAAATTAATCAAGTTGGATCACTCGTACCAGATTTTCTTGCAAATTATGGCCTTTGTTTGACTTAGAAATTCAGCAGCCACTGCATGTATTGGATTTAAACTTCATACAAGGTATAGCAGTTATAAGACCTATTAAATCTAGTAAGTAAGATACTCTTTTTTGACTGGATTTGTCATCATTCTCAATCAAATTTGTACTTTTGTGACAAAATTTAACATTCGAATAGTCGAGCGCGCTGTCATTCCGACAGATCTTTTTAAGTTGCGGTGCGCTGTAACATTGGGTTTTACCGGCACCTAGTTCGGACTTTTTTCCGATTCAATCATAATATTCGTACGCGAAAGATTCTTTTCATTTTATAATATTCAATAAAATAATATAGAAAAATATAAAAAGTGTCATTCATATTTTTCGACAAATTAGGTGTATTAGATATTAATTAGTATATTGTAATAATTGGTTTATGTTTCAAATGTAGAATGAACTTGTGAAACTAGTATAGATTACTGAACTACTTTCTTATTAGGAGGCAGATTCCAAAATGGACGACAAACATGTGATATGAAAATTGACGGGATGAACGGAACACGGAAATTAAAGCTTTTGCAAAGTATATTTGATATAAAGATGTGGTTTCTGCTTATTGAATCTGCTAATGCCTTGGATGCACATTCTGTTTATAGTTTGGTTTCACTAATAATATTTATATCACACCTGTACACTTGAGTTTCAGTTTAAATTTCTGTATTTTTTTAGATTAAGGTCGAGTTTTACCTCCTTATGATATCGAGGAATGAGGAATTAATGCATTACTGATGCATCTCGTTTTTGAAAATGTTTGTATAGCTGTGGACAGCAATGGTGTATTAAACTTTAGAGACTCTGAGCTGCATGTGTAACTTTTATAAGATTGTTCACGAGTTGGTTGCTTCTACAGCCTAGTACAGGGTATATCACTCCACGTTTTTTTAAACAGGACCACACTGTGGTTGACTATTAAAAGTATTCTTTCTTCCCTCTAACTATACAGTGAAACCTGCGCATGTTTGCTGCAAGACTTCGAATTATTCAAGTTTACCATTGGCCAGCTCCAACAAACCAGATAATGAGCTTTTGAGATTAGATTTATCCTGTTATCTTGTCGAATAATTTTAACAACTTTTACACCATTTTTACCCTTGTCTTTTTATGTGTTACTTTACTACCAACTTAAAGACACGAATCGCAGCTGCTCGATTATGCCAGTGAAAATGTGTGGCAAATATGATGGTGGATAAACTAGATAGATATATATATATATATATTGTGAAACATGTTTGAAAAATTATGTGCTCACACTACAACTTTACCATCAAAGAAAGTTTTTACTTCTATAATATCTAACTTATACATATTGGCTTTCAGGCGACGTTAATGAATCAAAGTTATATATTTAACAATTCTTAAACATCTAATACACCTCAGACTAGGTGAGTTTGGGTGTGCCAGATTCATTTGTACTAAATCGATAAATTATTAATTTCAAAATCATATATGTCAACTTTCAATTGCATTTTTTTTGTTATTATCCAAAAATTTTGCATTTCGGAAGATTAATGAGGTTTTATGTCACTACCGGTAACCAAAGGCTAGGAATTTTGTTCATGCACACCAGATTGACTCACTAATAATTAATATAATATATCAAGGATTTATATAGAGAAGGAAAAGCAGCTGATTGAAATATTATGAACGCTCGCATATTCATATATTCTAACTTACATTTACCTCATAGATTTTTTTTTGCACAATGGAATTTCTCTACAAAACGAGACTATTCCGAGCAAATTGTGTATAAAGTTGTTGAAGTATTTATGGTTATAAAATTTGTATACTGCAACTAAGAAATCAAGGAAAGTACCTGAAATTTTACTTAAAAATGCAATATTTTAAATTCAAGATAACTTTACATACAACATTATAAAACATTAAGGTAACATACACCTAACATGCTATGTAAAAGAAACCTGATGCCTGCGAAATTTGAATGATTAATTCGCCAAATTACTAATTCTTCATATGCTATTTTATCAACCTTAAGCAGAGAGCTGCAAGTTCCTATCCTTCTATACAAGTCCTTTTATTTTGAATCCTTTTAGGCCATTATAAATTAATTGCTAGATTATCATCCAATTTTTTCTTGAAAACGGGGACGGCAGGAGGATATTATTTTTTAATTTTCATTTTAAATTGTTTTATTTATTTTTTTAATTTTATGAAAATAAAAATGGTCGGGGCAGCATGAAAATTAGGGGGCGGGCGGGGATGATAATCTAACAATTAATTTATTATGGCCTTAGAAATGCAGATAGCCTCATTTCTGAGAAAGGCAACTAAGCTGTTGAATATTCATGTTGTGATTTTCACAACTGTGATTAGTAAAAGAAGTGAGCTATTTCAGTCATGCATATATGTGAATTAGACATGACTAATCTTACATAAGTGTGGAGTTTTAGAGTAAGTGTAAATACATCTGTGTCCAGGCTAAACAAATCTTGTGTATATATGTATAATGACATGTATATAGGTTGAAAAGTCAGAAAAGCTAGCCTAACAAGACGTAGGTTTTCTTCGTTTTCTTTAGAAAAAAAGTCAAATAAGGATCCTGTCATGTAATCTGGTTAACTTTTATGGCTGTTATCTTCGTTTTTAGCTCATCTGAGCCTGGTGTCCGTCGTCTGTCGTCCGTCGTTAACTTTTAGCTTCTAACAACTTCTCCTCTGAAACCACTTGGCCAATTTTAATATAACTTCACAGAAATGTTCCTTGGGTGATCCTCTACCAAGTTGGTTCAAGCCATCTTGATTCGTCAAAAAACATGGCGGCCAGATGGCGGGGCAAGTTTAATTAGTTAAAACTTAAAAAAATCTTCTTGTCAAACTACTGACTTGATTTTAAACAAAGTTTGTTCAAGCTTTTATTCGTCGAAAAATGTGGCCGCCAGGGGACGGGGCAAGTTTAATTACTAAAAACTTAATAATCTTCTTGTCAGAAACTACTGGCTTGATTTTAAAATAATTTCACAAAAATGTTTCTTGGGTGACACTCTACCAAATTTGTTCAAGCCATCTTGATTTGTCAAAAAACATGGCGGCCAGATGGCGGGGTTAGTTTACAATATAAGCTATAGTAAAAACTTAAAAAATATTCTTATCAGAAAGCACTGGGCCAATTTCGATATAAGTTTGTTCAAGTCATCTTGATTCGTCAAAAAACATGGCCGCCAGGGGACGGGGCATGTTTAGTTAGTAAAAACTTAAAAAATCTTCTTGTCAGGAACAACTGGCTTGATTTTATAATAATTTCACAGTAATGTTCCTTGGAGGACCCTTCACCAGGTTTGTTCAAACCGTAGTGATTTGTCAAAAAACATGGAGGTCAGTGGGTTGGGTTAGTTTACTATATAAGCTAAAGTAAAAACTTAAAAAATCTTCTTATCAGAATTAAAACCACTGGATCTATTTTAAAACAACTTCTCAGAAATGTTCCTTGGTTGACCCTTTACCAACTTTGTTCAAGCCGTTGTGATTTGTTAAAAAAACATGACCATCACAGTGATGTGCTAGTTTACTTTATAGGCAGCTATAGTACAAACTTCAAAAGCCTTCTTGTCAGAATCTACTGACCTGATTTCGATATAAGTTCACTGACGTTTACCATGGGTGGACCTCTATCAAGTTTGAACCTTTTCATCTGTTACATCGTCAAAGCAAATCAAAATTCTAACTACTCGCCCATCTCTTTTTTCTGGAATTTTGAGTGTACATGTATTAAATAATTTACTTAAGTTGGGTGACTCAATGTCAGTCAGGTGAGCGATACAGGGCCATTTTGGCCCTCTTGTTTTATGATCTGCTGTAAATTTAAACCTGAAAAATTATAGGTTTAAGAAAATGGAATTGCATTTTGTGGTTTTACAGAGTTATGGATGAGCAAGCCTTGAATGAACTACTAGAGTGTTCTGTATGTCTGAACCAATTGGATCACACAAGCAAAGTGTTGCCATGCCAACATACCTTCTGTAAACAATGTCTCGAAGAAATCGTGAGCACCAAACATGAACTGCGTTGTCCAGAATGTAGGTTCTTGGTAATGTGATACAGTTTTGTTTTTATCACAATTGGACAAGTAATAGAACGAGAAAAATATACAGCCAGTCTGGGACTCAAACCTGGGATCTCTCACTGACTGGGTTAATGCTCTACTCAGATAGCTTGGTTGCTGACTCGAGTTTCTTTCATAACGGGACATGCACACTGCGACATTGCTCCACCAAATATTTATAAATTTATCGCTGAATTCCCATAGATAATAAAAAGTTTTGTTTCTTAGAATATATATTTATTTAAAGGTAACAGCCCCATGTAACTGAAATGGGAAAAGAGAAATATGCAGGCAATCTTGGGAAACTAACCTGGCATCTTTTGCCAACAGAGCAATTTCTCTAGCAACTGAGTTTGCTGGAATATTGACACACATACAGGTTGTATAAACCTGTTACACATTGCACACAGGCTCATTCATTCTTTGCATGTATTCATCTAAAGCTTGTATACACCTTTTTAATGTGTTTATTTATTTCAGTCATGTGTTTAAAACATCGTCTTTTGTAAATTTGTACACATTTAGTTTTAAACTTATGTATTTTACCTAATATTGTGAAACAAATTCTTACAACTTGTACACAAAGTTTCCCTGGGTAGATCCAGTACTATGCATATGCATAAAAGTGTCTTGCTTAAGTACATCACACAGCCGTGCGGGAGGATTGAACCCAGAACCCTCCAGCCAAATGTGGAAAAATTAAGGTCCAATTTTTGCCGGTGAAATGTACATTATTTTTCAGTTTTATTCCTCTACTGTTGTGAATTCTAAGTTGAGATGCGGGTAGATGAACTACCAACAAACATTCTGCTGATTGGACTTCTCGAGGGACTTAAAACCCAAGCACGTGCTGGTACGTCACAAGGAAGGAGGAGAGAAACGGGATCACCTAGGCATACCAAGGGAAATAATTCAGTCCTGGCAGCGTCTTTTGCAAGACAACAACAGCAACGGCAGATGTGTATTTATCTTAGCTCATAAATAGATACATAAAATCATAATGGAATGATGTACCACAATTTTGTTAATTGCTTTTGCTTAATAAACAAAGTGTTCAGATGTCAGTATTTGTAAATTGTCAGTCAAGTCTTTGGTTTTTACATACATATATATATACATATAAATATATTGATTGTGAAAATTATAATAGAGCGCTGAATTATCTCTAATAAGCGAGAAAACCAGCAGTTTTAAGAGATTATAAACATTTGAATGTGGGGGTTTGTTTGCTTACGAAAAGGTAAAAAACACAAGTAGGCGTTTACCATCATCATGTTCTGTTAAACAAGAAACATCTTCTCACAATGTAAAATACAACAACGGAAAAAAAACGTTCGCCTAGAATTGCAAACCATTCAAAATCATTGTACACTTTTGCATCTCTGAAATTTGATTTGGTTATGGGAATATCTTCTGTTTTTATTTCTGTAGTAGCTTCAGCGGTGACAGGAGCTATAGTTATGCATCTCTTATCAACGGACACTCAACAGGTAAATGGATTTATCAACCTTATAAATTAATGCCATTCAGCATTATATACGTAGTAAACTATTCATTGGGTACATTAAGATTTGTCATGATCATATGTCTGTATCGTATTTTATAATATTTATTCGTTATAGTTTTTATTACTTCATATAGAACATTACATTACACAGACCAACAAACGTATATTTCTGTTTAATAATCAAAATTTAATAAGCTTGCTTCCAAATAGTATAGCGGAAATCAAGTTATTCATATGGATAGACATTAAAGTGTACATACTTTCGTATACTATATCTGAGTAACATTATATTGATATATTCTTTTATTCATTGCTATTCTACTGGAGCTGAATTTTTTTATTACATTTGAGCAATGGTTGTATAGTTGTTTATAGCGACTCTTATTTGGGATAATAACTTGTTTCAAATACACCAAACTATGCTTTAATTTCTCTTAGTACACCTCACGACTATAACGTATATCCCGCGGATAGATAACACCATTCCTCACATACTTAACTGCCTTCCCGTGCCTATGCATACTATATACCGGTCTATACACTCATTTTTTAAATTAAATTTCAGGTTTTGATCATTTCCTATTCCTTCTTGATTTAACTATTCTTTTTCCATATACAACCTACATTTAGCCCTAACATCAGGCATGTTAGTGTGTTGTTTTAAATAACGTACCCTAAACGTACTCAAAATTGAATTACTACTGTCTCGAATTTAGTGGGTGGGTAGATGAGTGTTGGATTTTGGGGTTTTGTTCTCAAATCGTTTTAAAATTGAATTAGTCAACCAACCGCAGGTTTTGCTACTTCGTGTCATTCTGAAACACTCTTATACATTGTTTTCACCGTAATATCCCAAATGATAAGTCGATATTCATTACGCTGATGTATAAAATTAACAATAACCTGTCAATAATCTACAATAAAAATAGTGTAGTTAGTTGATTGAATTAAAAAATCTGTATTTTTTTTGTCTACACAAGTAAGTAAATTCCTTATATATTTATAGGGGTGACTCAATTGACATGGCCAATCTCCCTTGGTACCCTCTTAAAAATGTACGTCATGTTATAAAGTACACCATATGATATAAAACATATGATAAATATACAAATGATATATTTAATACGACAAACAAATAAATTAAAATAATATATCCCAATAAACTCTAGTTGGTCTTATCATTAATGACAATTTATAAAGATAAATGCGGTAACTAGTAACCAATCACTACCTATAATAGTCAATTCTGATTCCATTGCTGAAATTATTGGTAGTAAAATATATTATTTTGTTGTGTAAATAAAATGATAAAAACTGATATTGAAATTTATAATATATTACATTTATTTCAATCGAAAAGAGACCTAACATAGAAATCATAACCAGAACTTTGTCAATGAGAAGTCTCGGGACCCTTTCACTAACCATCGTAAGTCTTGATCAAATTGTGACTCCTAGGAACGTTTTATTTGCATATTATTTTACACAATTTTAAAAAGAAAACTAATCGCAATGTTTGCAAAATCTGTTAGTCAAACACTTAATGATTTTTTTAATTGTTATCTTAACTTTGAATTTACCACTAAGAAGTAAACTTACGAACGTTGGTGAAACGGCCGAATGTATCGTCTTAGCTTGCGTTGTTTATCTAATAGCAGCCAGACAACAAAAGCAATGTGGGGGACAAGTAAGTTATTTTGTCAACCTAATCCGACTCTCTAGATATCAACTTGTTATTTAGATACGTATTACATTCCACAGGTAGTTTAAACATAATAAATAAGAAAAGACATGAATACACAATATTAGATAGCCATCCGAATTTCATGCATTTTCTTATAAAATTTCAAATGCAGCTATATTTATCGAGATGGATTGGGCCACGTGCGTTTTATGGCTCTCTTATGTTACGTATATATTGCGATATGTAACTGTAAAATTAGTTAACTAATACCCAAGGCTGACCATTTGTTAAAACATGAATGTAAAACAGATTTGTTCGTTTTTAGTTTGAACATATTTTATTGCCGTATAAGCAATATTACAATATATATCATGTATATAAGTCAAATACAATTGAAGGCAAAATGGTCTGGCCACAAGTTCTCTCAGCATTATATGTGGCCATTCTCTTTCAACTATATCTTGCAAATTTTAACGCTGGTTTAGGTATATTATATATTATGACAGGTAAATATGAATGACACAAAGAGTAATTAATGAGAAAATGTGCACGCGTATTCACGCAAACACACTCACGCACGCGCACATATACACACACGCACGCGCACACACATCCATATGAACGTTCAAACACACGCATATACACATGCATTCACATACATACATACATACATACATACATACATACATACATACATACATACATACATACATACATACAAACTGAAACTGAAACTGAAAAGCGGGACTCATAATAGTTCATGATTCGATTTTTTTTTAAATGAAATTAAATATGAAGATATACTGCAGTACACACACACACACACACACACACACACACACACACACACATTGATTCGTGAATGAAAGTTTGAACACTTTCGAAGAATTGATCGTTTTTTTATACTAATAGTATGCTTAAGTGTTTTTCTTTTGATGTATATCATTGAAATTTCTTATAATATCAACAGCGTGTAGTTTGTGATTAAAAGTTTGCGTTAACTTTTGAAATTGAATGATATCAAAAGCAGATCTAGACTTTAAAGTTAATTCGGTCAAATCACCTAAAATTGGAATGGAATGTAAGAAGCATTGAAAAACTGATTATTTTGTTTCGTTGATGACAGATATCAAAACTTAAAAAATAAAATTGAATATCATACGATACAATATAAAATGAATACATTTATTTTAAAATTTGATTTTTTTTAATTTGTTGTACGGCGTCTGTCCGAAAATTTACTTATTAAACATAATTTTAATCTTAAAATGCTTGTCTCTTTTTGTATATATTTACCTTTTCTTCTGTTTAAAATATAACTTACAAAAGCGCTTCAAGGAAATAACCCAAAATATGAACCGTTTATGAGTTCAAAATAATGTTTATGCGTATAAGCACGTGATGTGCTGTCTTCACGTAAAACACTATTATATGACATAATGTATTATGTATTCGTTATACGTATCTTATAAAATGTATTGGACACAAAGGTGTTTAACCACTGTTACGTAGAACTACCTATAAACACTACCCATAACAACATAAAGCTTCACAGTTGAATAATGTGTTAAACTTCAGGAAACCTCTCTGAGCAGTAATGATCTTGAATAAACGTTTCAACAAGAGGCAATGACAATCTCATTCAAACTCAACAAAATGAAAAATAAACAAACAGCTAGCTGTTCTTTATTAGCCTTGAATGTGTTAACTATTATTTGGGCGTATGTTTCTGCAAACATTTTTTAATTCGGTAGCCATTTAACAGGGAATTTAGCGGTAGTTCTTTTTTTCAAATTACCTTTTAAAATATTAAAAATATTTTGTTGGTCAAATGTCAATATAGGCTTGACATTTTGATGGATGAAAATTTTGAAGAAAATAAAAACAGAACTTTAAGTTAAAACTTTACTCATTTAAAAGATAGACGATTTACTGAAAGTATTGTCACAATACTTTACGCGTAACAAACGCTATTGTAAAATATGTCAATGTTTGCTGTTTTGGCAACACTGATTTTTTGTTGACCCCACCCCCTCCACCACTCATTTTTAAATCAATAATAACCGCAATGTTTTTATTTAACAGATTAAAATTTAAATACTTTTATTTACCACATTTTGTCCGTTATGGTGGTATGCGTGCTATGGCTCATTATTCCTCATGTAAACATAAACAGAGTAACACCTCAATATGATTTATGTAATAATAAACATGTAATATTTATGAAGCAGTCATTAACAAGCGGAGGTACCGTTTATGTGTCCTTATTTTCGTACCGCCATACCTTTAGTTATTATTATATTGCTCTGCTCTACTTTCTATATACATATATTGAGTTAAAAGTAAGTTTCTAAATGTACTCAAACTAGCAACTCAAACGTTCAATCAATTTTGATTTTTAAAAAATCAAGTTTGCCCCTGTAACGTAATGAACCAGAAAACATAGTGAATAATTTGGTATGTCCCTGCATTGGTGTCACTTGTTTCATTTCAATGTAAGTCCCCTTTAAACCCTGTGTTACATTGTCACATATATTTTCCTGTGTTGCGTTGTCATCTCTTGAGTGTCAAAAAAGTACGCAGGTGGCAAATATTTAAATTTAGAAAAGTAGATAACGCATGTTTTACGCTTTAATTTAGGACATACTTTTCATCACATATGATTATATATATGATAGTAGATCTGCTACAATAGCATACACCGTTATCAATCGATCTATAAATCGATATATAACTCCGTTGTTAACTAACCATCAATTCGGATGTTCAAAAAAATCATGTGTACAAAAAGAGACATATTGAAGACGTATTGACAATAGTGCTTATTAATTGTCAAGTGACCCCTATTATTGACATTTACGTGAAAATGGTGCTTATTAATTGTCAAGTGAACACTACTATTGACATTACCGTGAAAATTTTTCTTATTAATTGTCAAGTGACCCCTATTATTGTCATTACCGTGAAAATGGTGCTTATTAATTGTCAAGTGACCCCTATTATTGACATTACCGTGAAAATGGTGCTTATTAATTGTCAAGTGACCCCTATTATTGACATTACCGTGAAAATGGTGCTTATTAATTGTCAAGTGACCCCTATTATTTACATTAACGTGTACTGTATGACCATATAATACTGAAAAGAGCTTGTGTCCGGTGCCTGTGACTTTATACCAGTAGTTTTATGTATATGTACTAATGAACTGGTCATCTGCTATGGGAACAATTTCAGTTCTATTTTAGCACTTGTAAATGTCTTATCATGATATACCAATTTCACGAAATCTAATTCTAAGATGGCTGTTGCATTACATTCATTTCAAAATAAATTTGTTTGCCTTTAAAATCATGTCTAGTTTATTTTATATATCAGTAAATTTTGTGGTCAACCCCGGTATGTGGCTTTGTATTCACGAACACTTATATTTTATTATTTTACTAACAGTTTATCTTGAGTTCCGCCAGTAACAAAATGCAAGGAGTACATAACGTTTCGTGCAATGTTTAGTATAAATGAAACACGTAAACAGCGGCAATAACAACAAATGTAGCGACAGTAGAAACAGCAATAACAACCAGTAATTGTACATTCAGTAACGACTAAAACATAAATAACAACATCATCATTGGCAGCATCAAAATTAGCAGTAACAGATCAATAACTACTACAACAACTTTTCGCTGACGAGTCTGTTTAACAACGACATGGAGCAACAAGGAAGCAGTACTATCCGACGCGAAGTTGCAATGCTATACCATAATGCTATAGATGACATGAGAAATTACGAGACTGTCGAAATAAGAGAACAAGAACAAGAGTTACCGAGTGGGTCTACTGGTCAAGAAATAGAAATTAGTATGCCCGTGATCCCAAGCAGCGAAAACAATACAAGACCAACCGGAAGTGTCGTTTCAATGAGGCTTGTTCTGGCAATTTTTATTTTGAATGTTTTGATTTCTGTAGTAGCTTGTGTGTTAACAGGAGTCATTGTGCGCCTCTTGCCGATGGACAGTCAACAGGTAAGACAGTTAAATAATCAACATATTCACAGTGGCGAACCCGCGTGATGAATGGATGTGAGTGGTGTAAAAAACGGAAGAAAAGTGTAATGTATTCAAGTAATATTTTGGCAGAGAGCTTTCTTATACATCAAACGAAGACGAACGCCGTCTCTACATAGAGATGAACCGTCGGTGCTATCGAGTGGACATATTAAGCAAGTATATTTTGCAAAATATTCAACGGATATTTTGCTCAGTTGAAATTTTGGTACGGGGTGGTGTAATTAACAAGAACTGTGCCGTTACACGTCTTGATAGCACCGATGGAATATTTAGAAAGTTATCGTCAAAACCTTCACACGATTGTTTAACAAACTCCATTAAGTCACGGTGGTTCTCCAACGTGTTAATGATTGATATATGACATTGTGTCTCATTATCATTCGTCCCTCATCGCTGAGTCAAGTGGTAAAGTTATCAGTTAATTGCAGAGATGGGGTGTATATCATATATTATGAAGTATTAAATTGAATTACGTTTGTTGACAAAATCTAAGCGCAAAAGTGAATAACTAAACACTTCAGCATATATCGCTTTTCTTGCAATAAATTAAACAGCAATAGAACACTTTCTGTCAATTTAGTCATGTTTAGCCATACTTATATCTCCAAATCCACGTCAGTTTCAATCCGCTGTCAATGATGTACCAAGATGTATCCCAGATGAAGATCAAATCACATGTCAAATAATCTTCGGTTACATTATAGCGAATTGATTCAGATCAATTCATTAAAACAAGTTTAACAGAGCAGTTTCTTAGAAAATATTGTGTAATGAATTCCATTATTTTAAGCAGTATGAGTTCATTATTTGCCATGAAATTGTCATGGACGAGCCTTCCTTCCCTCTCGTCTAGGCAAGATGGGTGTTAATGTGTACATTCAAGAGAAATTATCAGATCGGTTTTGTTGAATCTGCGTAATGTTGAATGAAACAACCTTTATGGCCTCCTTAGCAGTAATTTCAGCAGTTTTCTAGATTGAGAAACGGTCCGAGATCTTACTGCTAATGACTGTTACGGAACACTGACGTACGAGCACGCTGATTGGTCAGTTACTTCAAAGGAAGTTAAAACAACCTCAGTTAGCCAGCGCTATGAATTGTGGGAATTCCATGATTTTACATTAGGGTATAGCAAACCTGAAGCGGGCAATGGCAGACACTTGGATAAACTAGCAGTGGCATGATCCCGTGGATGGTGTGTGTGTGTGGGGGGGGGGGGGGGGGGGGAGGGGGTCGTAAACATAATGTCGAGTCAATGTAACATGCAACTTAAAATGAAAATTTGTATGCACTAAAGTCTAAACAATTTAATTTTGCACAATTGATTTGATACGAAAAGATATAGCCGCATTTGCTTAGTACTGCTTTTTACCCAATGAGACTTCGAGCGTGAGTTGTAATTACTTGCTTCACAATAGAAGTAAAATAAATAAGTTTAAATAAAAAAAAAATGGAAATGCAATTGTTTTACATTGTCTTCTTATATTTTAAACCGCTGTTGTTGTTTTTTCATACCGATATACGATTTAACATTTAACAGTGTTTATAGACTTTAAAATATTCATTATTAAAATTGTTTAAGCTTAACCTGACGGGATATCATAACGAGAAACACACCCATTAGATGAAAACAAATACAGGTGGAAAGGCGGTAGTAATTATGTTGCAGTGTGTATGAAACATGTAAAAGAGAAAAAAATTTGTCAGGAGTCAGGTTAGCTCTGTCGGTAGTGCATCCGCATTCGCGAGTCCTGGCCTAGCTGCATCTGTTTCTCGGTCCGTTAAATTATCTCCAAACGAAGGACTGCCATTTATATATTATTCACTGATAGATGTTCGCATTATCTCTCATGGGAGCGCGTGGTCCAGTGGCGGTAAAGCACCGAACCCATGATCAGTGTTCGTGGGTTCGATCTTCCGCTATGACTATGTGTGGTGTCCTTGAGCAAGACACCTTTTCCGCATATGCTTAGTACTGGTCATATCCAGGAAGACTCCGAGCGTGATTTGTCTAAGTTAAAAGAACTTGTTTCACAATCGAAGAAAAATACTCATTAAAAGATAAATACAAGTGCTTGATTCTTCGTAACACCGTCGTATTTAAAGTAAATATGCTTTATTGTTAGCTGCCATAACAGCCCTTACGGCACGGCTGAGCTCTTGGAGCTGGTTTCTTAGCCAATAAATAATTCCAGAGAAATGAAAGATGAGCTTGAGGACACGCGTTCTGCAGAGGAGCTTGTGTGACATTATGTTGAAACTTGGCAATTGGAAGAAAATCTATTAGGCTATATGTGCAGCGGTAAACCACCACGACCACGGTGTTATGCGCTCTTGTAGTGTCGATCAACCTGCTGGCTGATGTTGCTTGTGGTATGACAGTTACCCTTGACAAGCATCCCAGCTTCGCTTCGCACTACATCAAAATACGTACTGTCGGTCTTATTTATTTTTCTTCTTCAGGTTTAAGAACTCGGTCATTCTTGACAATTATGTTTTGTATGCGCGTGCAAATTTTGAATCGATTAAAATTTATTTATACATGATTTTAAAAACGAAATAGTGCTAAAAACATATACATTCTTACTTACTTCCTAGTATGTAGGCCCATAAGGCGTTGTTATGGTAAACCTGGCACTGAATAACTCCAGCGGGAGAAGCAATAATGGTCACATTTTTTGTCTTTGTGGATTGGCGGATGCATACTCTTACTAAATTACTGAAGGACATGTTTCAGTTCTGTTTCTATTGTTATATAACTGAACTATACATATATCTTCCTGTACAACTTTAGACTCTGAAATAGTTCGTATCTCTTTACAGCAAACATTATTGATGCAGTTGATGGATTTTACTGTCTCTTGAAGGTTGTTTTAATATACATAAAAAGTAAAGTGGCTTTTATTGGAATAAACCTGTAAAAAACAACTCTAACTCAAATTAAAACATGTTTATTACCAAGGACATTTGAATTTACATTGACAGTACATGCAGTGTTGAATAATTTGCAAAATTTCTTCTTTTTTAGAAAAAAACAGTGGTTATAGGTAACCAGGAAACAAATTTCAACGAAAGTCTTCATATTTTATGAGAAAATTTTAACAGAAGTTTTGCCTATCACCGGGAAATTGTTAATACAGCTATAAGTGATCTCGTACATAGATTCAACACAATGGAAAATGATGTTGCAGTTATCGCCACTATACAAGATCAATTAACGGACGAGTTACATGGTATATGTTAATATATATGATAAGTGTTATTTAGTATTACATTTAGTTACATCCGTTTATATTCTGTTTCATACAATAATAAAAAAGTAATTAAGCCTACCTTACACTGTGCACATGTACTGTTTATGATTAAAGGAGGAATAAACACTATGAATAACTGCATATTCAAAACTTTGATATGGTGAATCTATACTTTAGGATTGTTAAACAAGACTTGATAAAAGATTAGAGCTAAATCTATTGTATTAGTAGATTCAGAGCAGTAGAATATATTTCAATTAAATGATGTTAAATCATTATAAGTATCAATGTAATAGTATTTCATTTTAGATATATATATATGTTAATTAAGAAAATTATAATAGAGCGATGAATTATATACAAACCTATGACTGGATTCAATATTAAGATTACACTATATTTACTGCTTTTAATTACAATTAGAACAATAAATATGTATTGCCATTTTATACAATTGTAATATGATCTGAATAAAACGTTCACTCGCCTCTCATTTTCAGGACAGGCTTCATTCGTTGCTTACATGGCTGCCAATGAGACCATCGACGCAAATGCCATCATTAAATACAGCAACTTGCCTGTTAACATAGGAGATGTTTACAATATTACCGATGGAACGTTCATGGCTCCATTTCCGGGAACGTATATTTTCTCGACGCAATTATGTTGTCAGAGAGATTGTACCGTTGACTACCAAATGGTTGTTAACAGTACCGTTCACGCTAGTACCCAACAGTGTTATGGTGACGGAGAAAGCGTTTGTTCATCTCTTACAACAGTTTCGTTATTAAATGAGGGAGAGGAAGTGTGGGTTCAAAACGGAAACTATTCATTCGAAACTGGGTTAAATAAGGGTGATTCCTGATTCATAGATCTATAAATTAACAGCTTGAACCATGAACTAAAACTTTAAATCATTATTTAAACAGTGTATAACACATAATCAGGTTGAACCATTTAATGTATATTGCTATTTTGATGCACTACTATGCATGTGTGCATAAATCTGGAAAATAAAATATGCGCGTTTTCCTTTGAAAAGTCATGACATAAAAAGCGCGCGCAGTTGTCGGATAGAGTCCAATAGCAATACTTATTCCATTTAATGACGGTCCTAAAGTGATATTTTCATTCAAACCACATAAAACCAAAAATGAAAGACTTGGAATGTCTTATGCAAGGAACATAATAACTCCAGACACGAGAACATCGTATACATTTTGTATACAGTTGTACTTAGGATTACCGGGTAGCAGATATGTGATCAAAAATCTACAGAAGATAGTCGCTGGTCATTTGAAACATATGTTATTAGTCTAGGCAATTAGTCATTTGTCAATCATCAAATACACATCTATATGTAGCTGTCCATATACCAACAAGATCCGTTATTAGCATAGCTGGAAGCTAGTTTCTGACACATTACCAGACAATATGTATGACAAATTATCTAACAAATTAGTATATATATAATGAAATAAACTTCTGTAAAGCACATTCGAATTATACGAAAATTCATTTTTGATTTAAAGATTATGCGCCTGTTTTAAGAAAGCATTCTATGTTAGTTTCTATGATGTTGTGAAGGATCAAATTTATAGATCAATGTTTCATAATTCATATTTAACTAGACCTGCACGTACAGTGACTTTTATTTATTCATGTTTATGAATATCCATGTATTGTATTATATGTATATTGACATTCGAATTATACGAACTCCAGTGAAACAACTATACTAGTTTGTGTGTGCTTTACTCCTAAGCATCCGGTACTCTCTCACTCCCGAAGTTAATTCCCCATCCAAGCAACTAGATATTAAAACATCGTATTAAACCCAAATACAGCTTTAGTACACAGTGTATAATGGTTGTGATACACAATATCAGAATCCCTTTGCCATCCAAGAGCTATTTAATTTCCTGTGACTGTATCGCTAATGTGACAAACATAGATCACTATTGTATATATACAAAATATGAATCCTGTAAAAAATAAATAAACGAGACCGTAAATATTTCTCAATGCTTACATAGTTATTTCACTCATTCACTTTCTCGAAATGCATATATATATATATATATATTCGATGTTGATGTCTGTATATGCATTTGGCGAATATAGATACGTTTGATACTCATATCATATGCGAATTTGTTTCATAGTATTCTCTATGATAGGTTCCAATATATACGTGGTCTCGTATGAAATAATAGATATACGTGGATCATAGTATAAGTATATGAAATATTCTATGCTGTTCACATAATTCAATGAAAAGGTTAACAGGTCTCATACATCTTCAGCAGTTACCCTTTTTATGGCAACTTTATGCAACACCTTAGTTTAGAGTTTATTAAGATATATACCTTTTTGTCAACATATTTCGTTATTAAAGGTACCCTTTGGATTTGCTTAAAACAAACGCATTCTATAGTCACATAATACACAAAAATTTAAAGTATTTAATATGACTATTTTTCCATTATCAGCTCTGTTCAGATTCAGTTGATATAACCACTTTGAAAATACATTAATATCGACACTTTTCGGAATCGCTTATTACGACACTTTATAGAATGGTTTAATTAAAGGTTGCATAATATATACAGTATTTAGCATTTATTACTATAGACACTTTTATGTGTTGTCACTGATATACATAGATGATTCAAACAAATAAAAGTACACCCGAGAAGCTGTCGAATGGTTGAAACTCAGCTGTATCTTTGTTATGGTATAAACGGTTGTCGTCTGGTGCGTCTGGTTTCCATTTCAAGGTCTTTACCCACGCTTGCATTCCTGGCTTCATCGCAACGACAATGTCAGTCGAGCGGCACGCATTATAATGATGTTTAGCTATCATTCCAACAGACTGAAGTTCATTATTTACGACGATACCGAAGTAAATATGTTTTCCAAATGTACATAATTGAACAGTTAATAAATACACGCCGCCGACTGGGGCGGTAAACAACCCAGTGGCACTGTCATAGCCTTGACCTTCGTTTAAAGTGATATACTTGAAGTTGACTATCTGACCCATGGATATGTTATAATCTGTGCTCTCTCGGACATTAAACGCAACCGTGGCTGTAGATGCATTAGCTGTAACGTACAAGGATATAACAAATAAGATATTTAATCAAATATATCTGCAATCAGCCTAAACGAACTATATATATTTACTGCATTTCATTTCCAAATGAAAAACACTTGCAGCTGAGCGGAGCTAAAAGGGACCAGTTTGCATTTCATTGGTTGCACGATTTTGTTTTGCTGGTGAGACGTCACGTTGACGTTAGTTTCACGCGACGTTTGCCATATGTTGTCGTACAAATGCGTGCACTTATTCAGTATATTGACATCGCCGCCGTTACATTCATGACATTGGATTTGCGGTTTAATGTGTATAATTTGCTTTTTAAATATCAAAATGGCAAAAACAACGCAATAGTTTTATCTAAAATAGCTGGTGAATATAATATAAACATACAGATTAAAAGCAGAAATTTGAACATTAGTCTAGTTTAGTGTTGCCGAGACGCTCTTTAGGCTTCACGAACATTAAATGGGCCTAATGTTTTTCATAATCCGATGAAAACTCCAAATTCGGCTTTTAATCCTTAAATTGTTTTGACAAAATACGAATATATAGATACATAATGGTACTGTATACACATAAAGTTATCTAATTAACTGCACAATTAGAATTGACGTAACATTTTATATCAGACGTAAAATATCTTCTTACTAATAAAAGTGTAATCCTAATATCCTGTTAACAAAATAATTTCGATTTTTTTAGTAAATTAAGAAGGATTGTCCCCCTTTGTTCAATAGTTATGAGTACAACCTGAACAACAAGATATAAATGGAAGAACAACAAGATTATCAGCGTATAAAAATTACTAAAGTATTCAAACATGCGGCAATTTCTCCATACAAACTAATCCTTTGTTGTAGACTAGAAGATTTCGGTTACCGTTATGTTGTAACATACAAAGCAAATACTTGCACAGAGTTATAAAATTATATATATTTTATATAGAATGATATGGTTGATTTGTTTCTTGTAAGTTTGGTTTATTCTGTGCACATATGGTGTTAACCTCGATGAGATAAAATAATAATAAGAATAAAACTTTTGGAGAAAAAAAAAACGACATATCTAAAAACATTGGTGTGAGGTACTGGTCTTGGATCGATCCATGCAAAGTGTGATTGGATGATACTTGAACAATAAACACTATTATATTATGTAATAGCATTCCATCTTGCGTTGATTAAAATAGCTTTAAAGAAATGATAGAGTAATCAAAACGTTCAAAATGTTATATTTTTCCTTTAGGTATTAGAACATATTGCTAAATCTTCAATCTTCATAATCATTTATAAAGACGGAATACATGAACCCTTTTGCCTAATTATTTCAATGTTTCTTGTATGTTTGTAATATGTATATTTGTAAATGTATGTTTAAACTAATACATGTATAAATGATAATGTCCATATCAGAGAAACAGCCGTTGAATGAATAAATATTTCTTAAACACACGTCGGAGTTGTTGATATTGATATATAAATTTTAGAAATTACAAGTACTTACTGTTTGTAATTAAATTGTCTGTTATTTCACGCCGATTTCGTTTCGCTATGAGTCTTACTAAATTAGTTTCTAATTGTGCCACTTTGTTGTCCATATGGTGAGACATGGATGCTACACTTTTTTCAGTGAAATGACGTCCTTCCTGGAAAACAACGTTTAAACAATTTTGATACATTAAGATACGACAAACTAGCGAATGAAACATGATTCAGTGTATAAGTATACTTCGGGTCGAGTATAAAACGGTCGTATGTAGTCGTAATTATATTTCTTATTTAAAATACCGTACTTCCTTACCAATTGTTCTCAACATACCACATAAGTTACCTCCCCCTTGTCTGCCTGTCTGTCTGTCTCTCTCTCTCTCTCTCTCTCTCTCTCTCTCTCTCTCTCTCTCATATATATACCAGCGAGTAAGTCATGTTTGCAATTAAGCTATTTTATTGCACGACAAACACTTGCATATCTCTGATTATATCCACCAGCGAGTAAGTCATGTTTGCTATTAAGCTATTTTATTGCACGACGGACACTTGCATATCTCTGAATATATCCACCAGCGAGTAAGTCATGTTTGCTATTAAGCTATTTTATTGCAGGACGAGCACTTGCATATCTCTGATTACATCCACCAGCGAGTAAGTCATGTTTGCTATTAAGCTATGTTATTGCAAACACTTGCATATCTCTGATTATATCCACCAGCGAGTAAGTCATGTTTGCAATTAAGCTATTTTATTGCACGACAAACACTTGCATATCTCTGATTATATCCACCAGCGAGTAAGTCATGTTTGCTATTAAGCTATTTTATTGCACGACGGACACTTGCATATCTCTGAATATATCCACCAGCGAGTAAGTCATGTTTGCTATTAAGCTATTTTATTGCAGGACGAGCACTTGCATATCTCTGATTACATCCACCAGTGAGTAAGTCATGTTTGCTATTAAGCTATGTTATTGCTCGACAAACACTTGCATATCTCTGATTATATCCACCAGCGAGTAAGTCATGTTTGCTATTAAGCTATTTTATTGCACGACGAACAGTTGCATATCTCTGATTATATCCACCAGCGAGTAAGTCATGTTTGCTATTAAGCTATTTTATTGCACGACGGACACTTGCATATCTCTGATTATATCCACCAAGCTTGTTAAAATATCATTGTTTATGCTAATACATTTTAACTTAATCGCAAACAATTTTAAAGCTTATGTGAACCGCTCTCGAGTCCACTTCGTGGGTAGAGCCAGTAATTAGACATGAACGGCCAGCACTCTATCCACTTCATAACCACTCACCTTAAAGCAATCATAGTGAAAGGAAGACAATAGTGCTGCTGACTCACTATTAATCGTTTCTTTCTGTTTTCTTTAATAAAATGTAGATAAGGTTCTAACGTCAAAAGTGCCAAAGAAAGTACAAAACAATAATACAACCAATGAAGGAGACTAAAATTTCCACATATAACTTTACAAGGCATGCTTACTTAAAAAAAACAATTAATACATATTCGATGCAAGCAAGAAGTGAAGAAACTTTTAAAATGTTGTAATAAGGAAAACACCTTTTGAGCAACAAGCCCTGTGATCACGCACGCTACCAATGTGATCAGATTTGTAGCAATCAAAGCGACCGATAATGTAGAAACTGTTACAGTTCTTGCACCAATGTGGCCTGTATTGCTATCGGGGTATTCTTCTTCCGCATTAATACCATGTATGTCTTTATCACTTCTACGTGGAAGGCCCGTTAACTTGTCAATCATTGACGTCGTTTCTTTCGCCGCCATTGTCTTTCTTTCGCACTATTTTTACCAGTGTCGTTAAGTTGATATGGTCTCTGGCCTTCGTTATGTCTTGCCTTGCAAGGCCATTAAATGAGTTTCCTTCCAGAGTAATGGCATTCTTCTGTAGAATAATAATCCTGTGTTTAAGAGTATCTAAAAAAGTAAACAATAATATTCATTGAAAATGGTTTGCTTAAGAATCGAAGCTAATATCGTGCGGAGCGATTTCTATTTACGACAGAGACGTATATATGAAAGTAAAAGATATTTAAATTGATTCTTCGTGTAGTTTCCTGGTGTAGCACTTATCTTTAAGAGGTGTGTTTCTGGATGCCTTGTCTAGTGAAAGGAAACTATTACAACCATAGTGAGATTTATCTGGAGCACTTTAATATGTAGTGACCTTTATGTAAAGGGGCCTCCGATTATGTTAGAGATACGTTAATGAAACAAAAGGGAGAAATGCTTAGTTTTAATGTTTATCTGGAGGATGGTTCCCGGTTAAGAAAATATATTCCGTTTATAATTTCAAACATTTACAATTCATTTTCAACATGAAGACTTATAAGAAATTGCATAAAATATACTACATACAATTTTTCGAAACATAGTTTTAACTAAAGAATGCCTTGTTTGGATTTTTAAACTTTTGTATTCTTTATCTATTTGAAAATGATAATGTGAGAAAATGATTCAACAAAGGGAACGAATAGGATGACCATAAATGAATATCCGCTCCTGAAGTCCATAAAATATGTATTAAAAATACCATGAAAAACTCTTACCATGAAGAAAATAACAACTAAAATAATACCTATCAGGCAACGTATCCTGACGAATAATCTATCAAACACTAATTGAAAGTCTCCATATAACCATTAAACATACTAAGAATATATAAATGCAATGCATGTCAAAATAGTTACTTTACAAACAACAAAGATATGTCGTTCTGGCATATATGGTCATAAAAATGAATTATAATTCAAATGTGACGTTGGCACATACAGTCTTTGAAAATGTATACGTTTCATAAGAATAAGTTTATTTAATAAGTATCCCAAATAGTACAAAGCTGTCGTAATTGTGCCCATTTTAAACTAGTTGCAATGGAAGACCAATAGTCTAGCATTCATTGATGCAAATATTAACATAACAATTGTGCTATCTGCATCCTATGGTTTCCGTCATGTGTACGATACTTTAATGATTTGCAGGCATATTTGTATAGCGTTTATAAATTGGATGAATGCCATATTACATGACCAGTATTAGATAAGAATTGTTGCAGAGACACGATTAAGCAATTTCAAAGGTGCTCCAAGATTTGGCATGTGCTTTATCATATAGATTTGTTTATTGTTTTCCCATTATCTTAGCAGTCTTGAAACAATATTGTGCCTTTAACTTTTAATTAAGCAAACGTCTATTTGCAGGTGCTTAATATGCTAAGAGTTTTTTTTTCTACAATGTTTATTTTTTTCGGTTTATAAAATGTTACTAATAAAGGGTTTATTCTTGATGAGACAAACGACACCTCTTCGTTTGCATCACAACGAAAGATCAATGTATAAACTACACCAATTTACAATGCGCTTAATGATTAGATGCGTTTTGGGGTTTTATGTGAATAATGTTCAACAAATTCATAAATTTTGTATCAAATAAACCATTTCTTGGAATGTGTTTTGTTCTGAAGCCAATGTTAACAAACATATTTTACATTTTAAATTAGAATCTGTCTGTGAAAACTGCATATAGCATTCAGACAAATTATCGTGCTCTTGTGGTTAACTCTTATAAATAACTATAGTTATAAATGTCAAATAGAACGCCGTCTCACCGCATGGCTTTTGTTTAAATACTTCGAACGTTACGCTAGGAAAGCAAAATATATTGTATTGTTTTATAGGTTACAGAAACATGAAGATTATTATAATATTGTATGGATGACAGAAGAACAGATTATTATATATTATTTTATGAACTACAGAAGAAGAAATTATATATTGTATATACAATATTTAATAAATAACAGAAAAAAAATATATACAATGTTTTATAGGTAGCAAAACATAGCAGGTTGATGTAATATACAATTTTTTACAGATAAAAGCAGATAATACTAGTATTTAAATTCTATAGGTGACAGAAAAATAACAAATAAATATATACAATTTTTTATAGATGAAGAAAATCTAATATGTAATACAATGTAGTTTAAAGATATTAATGTTTGCTATGCAGACTAACTAGTACGTAAAATACAATGTCACAGAATATCGGTGCCGATTTATTGTTTAATATATATTCATATCAATAACTGATTTTATGATATTATGAACGCGTTGTTTTTATAGCGTACACAGTTTGAAAAAAAAATAACAAGAAATGTTTAACTGATATCTTACATCGATACACTGTAACATGTATTCCTAAATGTTCTATTGGTATCAATATTTACAGGATTCCTAAATGTTCTATTGGTATCAATATTTACAGGATTCCTAAATGTTCTATTGGTATCAATATTTACAGGATAGCTAATTAAAAAGATGATATGTTTAATTTTTTTGTGGAGACGGACATTGTCTATCAAGTATATGTATACCTTTAATCATATCGGTAATGTAATTAGCAACTGTGGTACCGTCCAAGATGAGATGTGGCGGTTATGAAATGTATCCTGATTCAATGCTCATCCATTGAATGTTTATATAATATCAATCGATTTTAAAGAGGATAACATCTGATAATGGTTTTAATATGCAATGTTCATTCGTCAATAATTCACGGTCCACGGGGTCCACATCAAATATTACAATCGATTTCTCATTTCTTTTAAAGACGGTTTCAGTAGGGTTTTGTAATGCTCGCTTCGATAAGCAGGGGAAGTAACCCTTTTGAAGGTTTTTTATTCTTTGCAGCTCATTAGATAACAAAGAAAGAAGTACGGTTAACAATCAAAGGTACATTGGATCCATATGCAATTGATAAGAATAAATGAATGCATGAATTAATCAATGAATCAAGAACGAACAAATGAATTAATACAGTAACTAATAAATAAGTTAATAGTGGAATGATCTACATTGAACTACAATTCTCATTATTTCGAAATTTTATAAATTATTGCGATTCAAAGGATTATTATTAAAATCTTTGATATTAAACAAATAATGTGTCTTTATAAGTGACAGACATCTTGACTGCGTTGTAAAGTACATATTTTATTTCATATCGCACTGAAAGGCATATCAAAAGGTAACTATTAAGATTAACATTTCTTGAAACAAACTGAACTTAATACTTACGAGGTAAGCTTTGAAATACATTTATAAAGCTGTATATTAGTGTATGTATACGACACACAACCACATTTTAGTTTTAGTTACATTATTTATATTTCCAATTTGGTATATTTTATTGTATATCTACGAAACAGAAGACGTGGTTGGTGTCTCTAAGCTAATAACAAAAAAAGGTGCCTAATATTTTCTATAATGCCTTAATATGTATTACTCTTTAAAACGTTCATCAAATGTCAAAGAAAACTGATAGAGTTGCGTAGTAACACAAATCACATAATGTTTATAACTGCCATGTTTAAGGTGCCAGACAATATTTGCTTAGCGAGGTTTCTGCTAAACGAATTAATGAAATTAGGCACAGCGTAAAGGAGGATACAGAAAAAGAAATACCCATTTCCTTAATCAATTTGTCTGCGTTTATTTATTAAATAAACACAGTTTTTGTGGCTCGTGCATGTTGTTTTAAACATGTTGAAAGAGCCTTGTTTTGTTACAACTGTAACCGCTTATCTCTAATAAGCGAGAAAACCAGCAGTTTTAAGAGATTATAAACATTTGTATGTGGGGGTTTGTTTGCTTACGAAATATACAGACATGCGGTACATAGAGTGCTTGCATTTGTATAACGTAACGGAAATGCCTACAGCCAGCGAATATAGATACTTGTGATATTGTAAATCTGTTTTTACCAGTGAACCAAATTGTTGTTTAATGTATTGATTCCACAAAACAAAACGGTTAGGTTTGGTTTTGGTGTAGCTATATTGACAAGTTTATTTATATCATTTATTCACATCGCAAATTGAACGTTCCTACTTATCTTTAAGTACTCATATTTCCGGATTCCACACGAAAAGTATTACTCTATAATAAGGCCATCTGTTGTGCAATGTAAAATAAAACCCATACACAGAGTTAGAACTTCGGTTAACATATGTGTGTTAAAAACATCAGGGAATTAACTAATTGCAATTCTTGAAGCAACCCAAGTATAAAGTGAACATTCGTTGTTTATTTCTCCAATGTTCCGCTAAACACCATAAATCGTTTTAACATATCTGCTCATGCCTGCAAATGTAATATATTTGTTATTGTTTTCTGTTTACTGTTAATATCGCAAACGAGTCGGTACGAACGTAGAAGGATACGATCGAAAATCCGAAAGCAATATGTTCAAAACTGGGACGTATAAATTCAAATAACTGTGGCTTCACACAAATTCGGTACATGTATCATTTAAAAAATCGATTATTCGTGGTAAATAAAATCATATTGCCAAATCCAATTATTTTCAAAACACCCGTTTATCCCTTTGAAATATTAGCCATTGTATACGGAAAAGCTAGAGTCCACAAAACAAAGCAAATGTCTCGCAGCAGACGAAATATTAGCGTTTAATATTAATATTAAAATGTGCACGTGTATTACATCATCAGAATAAATACTAGAAATGCATGCATTTTACTATGGTTATTATTGTATAAATATATAATAGAAGAACGTCTTACCTCAAGTTATATCACATACATATGAAGAAAGCAGTTATCTGGTTTGACTCGCTGCCAGTCACACTTTGCCACTTCTGCGATATCTGTAAAACTGGTTTTACAGAGCGTGTCAGTCTATATGCACCGTTTACTGCATTGTGTAGATGAAGTTGATCGGACCGGCAATGCGTGACTCATATTTTGCAGAACAACATTATGAAGTGACAGGCCGTGATATACGGCATTCATAAAACATCTCTTTGTGGTGAAATTTGAAAGCTGCCTTTGTTAATAATGTTGTGTTATTCGGTGTGTTTAAACTACAGATGTCATGAGTTCGATTTCCAATTGGTTAAATGTTAGAATGCAATGATAAAATGAAAGACATCGAGCAAAGAGTATAAAAAGGCAACATAATCAGTTGATCAGTGATTACTATGACAAACAAAGGGAAACATAGCAGAAATACTATTATATAATCCAAAAATGAAAATGCCCTCTGAGTGAAAAAATACAATACATGGTATTATTTTTACTTTTAATAAATGATCTTACGTTGTTTTTTCTCCAATAGGGTCCTTTTATATTTGAACTTGCAGCTGTTAAATAGTATGTAATGTGCACACAAAAAAGAATATTGACCGAAACGACGTCAGTTTCACATGATATCACATCACATTCAACAGCTGCAAAGTCCGTATTTTTATAATGCATCATGTTTGACAAAGTCAACAGTGTAACGTGATTTATGTTTGACAGGTGTAAATGTTAATTGAGAAATATGACCTGCGTGTATTCAATTTGCATGTTAATGTATTTAATACTTTAATCACACAGTCATCTTCGATAAGCTAAAAATGGCTGCAAATATGTGATTTTCAATTTCATTAAATTACAAGTCGAGTTCAATAATTTGTAGTTTTTATATAACTAGTTAAAAGCAATGCGTACTTACTTACCTACTAGTATATTTGATTTCGAACATATATGAACACAAATACAATTGACCAGCTTCTGATAACCTGAATAACTAACCTAAACACAAACGGAATTTCTAGGGCAATCAAAAGTGTTCCCTTTAGATACCGAACAATAGTTGGACCCCTGGCAATGTTGATGAGAAAACGGAAACTTCTGAACATATTATCAAGTTGTTATCGAGTACCATATGCATCTGAATTATGTAAAGTATCACATGCCGATCAATCTAGCGAAATAACATTCATCACTTTCATCGCGACATTAACATTAATATTCGGGGGGAAACTAAGGAAGGTAGGCCATGCCAAACAATATAGTTAACACTAGGAGGTATACTATGGAATGTAAGCCATGTCAACAAATCTAGTTAACACAAGGAAGTAAACAATGGTAGGTAAGCCATGCCAACCAACCTAGTTAACACTAGGGGGTAAACTATTGAAAGTAAGTTATGCCAATCTAGTTAACAAAGGGGCTAAATGGAAGGTAAGCTCTGCAAATCTAGTTAACAATAAGGGTAAACTATGGAAGGTAAGCCATGCCAACAAATCTAGTTAACACTAGAGGGTAAACTATTGAAGGTAAGTTATACCAGTCTAGTTAACATAGGAAGGCTAAACTATGGACGGTAAGCTCTGCAAATCTAGTTAACATTAGCGGCTAAACTATGGAAGGTAAGCTATGCAAATCTAGTTAACATTAGCGGCTAAACTACGGAAGGTAAGCTATGCAAATCTAGTTATAATAAGGGGATTAACTATGGTTAGTTATGCAAATCTAATCATCATTAGGGGGTAAACCATTGAAGGTAAGTTATGCAAATCTAGTTAACATTAGCGGCTAAACTATGGAAGGTAATTTATGCAAATATAGTTAACATTAGTGGGTAGACTATGGAAGGTAAGTTATGTAAATCTAGTTAACATTAACAAGTATACTATGGAAGGTAAGTTATGCCAATCTAATTCGCATTAACGGGTATACTATGGAAGGTAAGTTATGCAAATCTAGTTAACATTAACGGGTATACTATGGAAGGTAAGTTATGCCAATCTAGTTAACATTAGGGGGTAAATTATTGAAGGTAAGCTCTGCAAATTAGTTAACATCATTGGGTTAACTACGGAAGGTAAGCTTTGCAAATCTATTAAACATTAGGGGATAAACTATGGCAGGTAAGTTATGCCAATCTAGTTAACATAGGGGCTAAACTATGGGAGGTAAGTTATGCAAATCTAGTTAACATTAGGAGTAAAGTATGGAAGGTAAGCTTTACTAATCTAGTTAACATTAAATCTAGCTTACATCAGGGGTAAGCTATGGAAGGTCAGCTATACCAATCTAGTTAACACTCGCGGGTAATACTATGGCAATCTCGTCAAGATGTCTTAAAGGGTCTTGCCGCAATGTTTAAGTCAATTTTACTATGGTTGTAAAATTACGATGCTCATCTCACTCAGTTTGAATAGCATCATTAATTGTACCAGCTTCGTTGTGTCATTCATATCTAACATAAACAACATATTGGTCCTCTTTATGTTTACAAATGGTGAATTGTATGCATCATAAATTACTTTGGATATAATATTCCGCCCATCCATTTACTTTTGTGTATTCCTTGTCACTTTCTTGAAAGCAACCATATGTATTTGCTGCTTATGTGCATCCTCTCCTTCCTGTTGTATCGATTACATCATTTGTTTTATCATTAGCTCAAGAAATAAGTTTATTACTATTGTATCATAAAGTGTTTCTAAAGAGAATTCTGCAATTTATCTTTATTTATTTTTCTTTTCCATTGTTTTTTCTGCATTCTGCTTTATTGCTTTTTCTGAGATCTCTTGTGTTATCTTATAGTTAGTTCTGAACTACATTATTTGTTATAGTGTTTTGCCTTTTTCTGTATTTATGCGAGTTATGTGTATAACTTGAAATTTAGGTTTTCGAATCCTCCTACTTCCCAAGTATTTATGATGATTGGTCAAGAGTCTCCCAAGTGAAAAGTTGGGAAGTAGTAGGTGACTTGCAGTGATAAGTTGTGTCTTCTACTGGTTAACTGTCTAACGGGTCCCAGTAACGATATTTAGGTGCTCAGATCGCCGTTAAATAACTGAAGCATTTTCGAATAAGCGTCGTTAAAGTTTATTTCATTGCTGATTCTGCTGGAATCCATCTTACCGTGAACTGATCCGTTATTCGCTATGTTTTCCAGTATATAAAATGTAATTTTAATATATAACCTCCCTTTACAAGACAATAGATGATAACATAATTGGAACAAACTTTTATTATCATCTAAGTCAGAACTACATTCCGTAACCTTAAAATAAGCAAAGACTTGTTAATTGTCATAAATCATACATATTGTTTTAATGATAAAAACAGCTTTATAAATAATGTTTAGCAAATATAATCATTTAACTTGATCTACATTTTCTGCACATCATTGTTCTGACCTTAGCTGACATCGGCTATGGAAACGGTTTGAAATATTATATGTTCCTAGGGTGAAAAATTATTTCTTACTTCTACAGTATTTTCGATTTTTGTACATTTTTTGTAATTTTTACATAGTTTTCATGTGTATATTTTACAGGAATTTCTCCATTTTAATACAATGTGTTCTGTAGATTTAATGTTACTTTGTTAAAATTGTTTAATTCTTCAGAAAGTTATCACACACCGTTCGGTCATTTTGTACTTCTATACTGTTCTGGCCATTGGAGACAGGTTTGGCTGTAGTATTCATTTTATGGTTTATAAAAAAAAATAAAGTTTCCTTGGAACCTGTACAAACCGAAAATGGAAATGTAGCTGGTTACGTATATGTAATACGGAGTCATATGTTAAATGTTCCTTTTCTACATAAAATATTTCGTATGTATCTTTCTGGATCAAAAATGCACGTAGGCTTATAAACTTTATGAGTGTAAAGGTAAGTTAGATATTTGATATGACTTAAAACTATTAAAAATGTTATCTCAAATTTATGAAAAAATCTCATTTGACTCTGCATCAGGGGGCGCAAAATTAACAATTTTCATTAAAAAATATGTAAAGAAAAAAAAATTTCCTGTTTACACAATGTGTTTATCCAGATTACGTGACTAGTTCCAATAGTTGTGTGTCCTTAGACACACCACCAACCGATTGTTGCTAATATGACGTGAGGCCGTTAAAATAAACGAATTATGTGAATAGAAGGCTATGCTCATAAATTTTCTCATAATATTTAACATTTTCTTGAAATTGAACTTTAATGAACTTCACGTAAATATTTTATAAAAGTACTAAATGAGATAAAGTTAATAATTCAACAAACACAAACACTTTGCCCGAAATGATTTTCGCACCGGATATAGTACTGCCCATGGCAGGTATTATACGAGAGACGGCAATATTGCTTCTATTCACCAAAACAACTTAATTAGAACAAATTGTGTGATTAAGTTTTGTTTCGGAGGAAAAAACTCAATGGGAGTACTTTCCTGACTTGTTACAAAGTCCGTGCGCGTTTGGACACAGGTCGGTGGGTAAGCACATCTTAACTGTAACTCCGCCGCACGTCACACGTCGCGTTTATATCACATCACCCCGCAGGCCCGGTCAGTAAAAATAGTGATCGAGTGA
Source organism: Panopea generosa (assembly GCA_029582155.1). NCBI lineage: Eukaryota > Metazoa > Mollusca > Bivalvia > Adapedonta > Hiatellidae > Panopea > Panopea generosa. The sequence goes on along the minus strand of CM055896.1, from coordinate 69,291,738 downwards.
CGTTACATAAAAGACGTATAATATTCAAAAATAATGTTCAAGAGAAAATTAAGTAGCATTTACGTGTGTCTGTTTAAATCGACCGAGTTGACACGAACATTAAGATTATACTAAAAAATATATACTTATATATGCATGTATGTATGCGCGCGTGGGTGCGTGGGTGCGTGCGTGCGTGCGCGCGCGCGCGCGTGTGAATGGATGGATGGATGGATGGATGGATGGATGGATGGATGCACACATGTATGTGAATACTGCATGCATGCATGCATGTACGCACCTACACGAAGAAAAACATAAGCATGTATTGCGTGCGTGTGCGTGTGCGTGTGTGTCTATGTGCGTGCACACACGTATGTTCGTATGGTAAATTCATTTGCGAAAGACGATAGTGAATCTATTATAAATGCATCATTGCTTATTACACGTTTTTTTTTCATAATATCCGAATTCCAATGTATTTATTATTACACTGTGTACAGACTCCTATTTCCGGTTTATTTCTGGCATTGAGATTCAACAGCTGATTGAAGCGCAATGATAATATCAGCAGACACGCATGCACATGTTGTTTCAATATGAGACCCTTTTAGACACTCGGTAAAGTTATCTACAGTATACATGTAAAAGCACGCGTTCTTGAATATTTGTGTTATGCACTTCATATAATATTTTACGACGGATATAAGTGGCTGGCACAAATAAAATGAACACAATCTATTCGTGTGTTGGAATGACTATAGGTTGCTAACATATTCATAAAGAGTTTTCATAAACTAATTAATATATTCAACCACTTACGTTTTATACACAACTTAGTTTTCAAATGCAATAAAAATGTTATGATGCTAAAATTCAAAGCGGTTAAATCAAAATGGTTGCTTAAAACACATGTTTTAATTTTTTGGCAACGTTTAGTCATATTAGTGACGTATACAAGTAACAGCAGTAGTTGTTATTGTTGTTGTTGTTGTTGTTGTAGTAGTAATAGTAGTAGTAGTAGTAGTAGTAGTAGTAGTAGTAGAAGAAGTAGTAGTAGTAGTAGTAGTAGTAGTAGAAGAAGTAGTAGTGGTAGTGGTAGTGTTTGTAGTAGTAGTAGTAGTAGTAGTAGTAGTAGTAGTTGTAGTAGTAGTAAATTGTTGTTGTAACAGTAGTAGTAGTAGCAGTAGTAGTAGTGGTAGTGGTAGTGTTTGTAGTGGTGGTAGTAGTAGTAGTAGTAGTTATTGTTGTTGTAGTAGTATTAGTAGTAGTTATTGTTGTTGTAGTAGTATTAGTAGTAGTACAAGTAGTAGTAGAAGAAGTAGAAGTAGTAGTAGAAGTAGTAGAAGTAGAAGTAATAGTAGAAGACGAGGATGATGTAGTAGTAGTAGTAGTAGTAGTAGTAGTAGTAGTAGTGGTAGTAGATATTTTGATGGTGGTGGTGGTGGTAGTAGTAGTAGTTGTAATAGTAGTAGTAGTAGTAGTAGTAGTAGTAGTAGTAGTAGTAGTGTAAATAGTAGAAGTAGTAGTAGTGGTGGTGGTAGTACTAGTTGTATGATAAGTAAACGATAAAAACCGTCTGAAATATGAACTATGTGATATAAAGTAAAAATAAAAGGCAAAGTATGAAATACAATAACTAATGATTAGGTGTAACCAAATGTGTAATCAAATATCTTAAATATTTAAAACAAATATGTGCTCGTTGCGTCCTCTGAATATTACGCCTGTTAAATGGACATACCCTTTTCTTATTTCTAAAGACTGGCATGATTTATACATATACAAGGATAACACAACAGGCTGTTATATGCATACCTGCTTCTCAAAGATAGTGAGATTGTAAAACAAGAGGTACTTACTAGCATACATAAATGCGTCAATGTTTCAGTAATTACTGGCAACTGCTCGTGAGATGATAAGATCTAAAATAAATTATTAAATGTTTAAATGTTTAAATAGAATTTGTTCTTCTTTTAAAGATTGAACAGGCGCAATAAAAGCGAATGTGTTTTGTTCTTTTCTTGGGCGCGTTGTTGGATTGTAAGGGATTTGTTCTTCAGATTTTATTGTAGAACTATAGATCTTATGGCATTGTCAAATAACCTATCATTAAATGTCACCGAAACGCTTGCTATATATAAACTGACTCTGATACTGGTTTGATAAAATTGTGAGGAGCGCGCAATCAAATTTTAGAGCACCGCACCTAGGATCGGAGGTTCCGCCACGGCTATGTGTAGTGTTCTCGGTCTCAGTGAATTGTCAAAACGCGTAAGAAAAAAGTCGTCCAAAATGACAATAATCTAGTTGTTAAGAGATCTATGGTCAATGTTATACAGTCAATAAGTGTTTAGGAGTAGGAAGAAAATAATGTTCAATCGATAAAGTTAGCAAGGACCTTCCGATTCTCAATCGGAAAGTAATCGGAATTGTTTTAATCAAAACTTGTACAGTTTGTTTAGTATGTTACTACAAGGTGTGTCCCAGAATAACGTCGAATTTTGCTGCAATATTTTAATTAATGAACGGATTTTAATAAAATCTATTTGGAACAATATTCGACAGATTGTCTATCAGATTTTAGTAGCTTTTATTTATTCGGATAGTTGAAACCTGTTTTTCATGTTATCATAGTAACTAACCCATTGTATAGGCGAGGCAGGTTAAATTATAGACAGGTATCGTAGGATTGCACTGTCCATATCTTCCTTCATTGTGTCACAATAATGGCGCGACGTTGTGTGGCTATCATAAGACATCACGCGAATGTTCCCTCCAGATTTCGACTTCATATCCATTGTAACGGTAGTTTTATGATACAAAATATGCAAATGTTGGTTGTCAATGTTCTCAGAAAAATTATGTCAACTGATTATTCGGAACAGCGTACAATTATCAAATATTGTGTGAATCTCAGGAACACACCCACGCAAACTCGTGAGATGCTAGCATCAGCAACAGTACGACCAACAGTATCAAGGGCACTTGTTTTTAAGTGGTATGAAAGATTTAGGAATTTAGGGTCGTGGGCGGAAGTCAACGTTGGATATAACATCAATTCAGACTGTCAAAGACGTTGTTGACCAGGACAGGCTTTTATATGTGACATTACGGGAAAGAGATAAGGGGTTGTTCATCGCATTTTAACAGAGCAATTGAACATGCGTACTTAATGCTCGGTGGGTATCGAGGTTGTTAATGGAAGACAATATGGAAAGAAGAGTAAAAGCTCCAAGGAAAACATTAACGCCGAGTAATTTATGCTGACGTTGTATCGTCAACATGACCTACCCTGCCTCTGGTATACCTCTGTGCTTCAAACGCCTACCAATTCCATAATGGGTAGCTCACACAGCTGACATTTAGCATACAAACCCAATAAATATGCTTTTTATAACTAGCGATTTTTCTTACCTTTATCACATCCCGTGTGTATGTTATAGCCAATTCTACGTAATTCTAGGACACCCCTCGTATGGACCAAACAAAACAATTTAACGTACCAATCAGTAGCATATTATTAATCAACCAATCATTTAACCATTTACAAGTATGTCTTACAAAGTTGCAATGCTTGTATTCATCCCAAATTCATCGGGGTTTTTTTTTTGAAAGTTTACAAAAAAAATTAAATCAATATCGAAATTATTAAGCATTATTACGTGTGTTACTTTATCCGGGTAGGTGATAATGAACGGATATACTTTCGAGAGTTCGAACGACCGAAGCACGTTGCATATATATTCTAGTAGAGTTTTTGTATTGTTTGGTTGGTTTGTGTCCAAAATAAGAGAAATTACACATTTACTCTCAAATACAATATAATATGCCCTGAAGAATAAATTCAGATATATTGGTAAAGTGATGTATTTAAATTTGAAAATATATGAAATGCATAATTTCAAATATTTATACATATTATAAATTATATGAAGTTAAAACATCTTAGCATATGTGCAGACCCTTAGTTTCGGTTGTAGTTTGAGGGAAAACTTACTTGTAGTCTTTATATATTACCAAAAAGGGTTAAAGTGTTCAGTGTGATCTTATTTTAACTTTAACATTAGATTAATGGCACTTACGCGGGTGGAATCCAATGGTTTTAATCACATATTAGTAATAAGCAATGTATAATGTCTCTCATCTGAACAACGGAAATGATAAACTTTTTATAATGTTTTATAGATGTCAATAGACCTTCAAATTCTAGAGGAAAAAATAATTCCTACTAATTTCTGAACTCTTTTAGCTCTTATTTTTTTGTGTTTTATTCATTCCTTTCAATTTTATTATTTCTACATTCATATAAGGGGAACAATACACTTTTTAAAATGTGCCATAAATGTACATAATGCGCAACATAACAGCGCAGGTGGAGATTAGTGAAGCTCTGTGCCGTCATCAATAAAAACATGAACTAATTTATATCTCAATATTAGAAAATCACTATTACTGGCACTGTTTATGTCTCACTACACAGTTGTGCCTCAGTCTTTTTTGCATCTTACGCTTTAATAAAGGTCTATGTAATTTGGTTTGAAATATTTTCAAAATGGTTCATAGCGGCTGCGATTTCTTGCTGCAGATGATTAAAGCAAAAGTTGGTATAGCATATACTGCAGTAAGACATCACTGGTGTTAAAAATTGACTTTTATAAGATTTCAACAGATGCATGTATTTATGAGCATTTGTTGACTACTTTTTTAAAAACTATGTTATGGTGTCATTGTACTGTCATTAAACTTTGTGACAGACAAGCTGGTTAACTTGTGTACGGATACATTCCTGTTATAAACTTTGTGACAGACAAGCTGGTTAACTGTACGGATACATTCCTGTTATAAACTTTGTGACAGACAAGCTGGTTAACTTGTGTACGGATACATTCCTGTTATAAAAAAATATCTTTAATAAAGATTCTATATAGAAAAATGTTTTACTGTAGAAATCCTAGACCTTATTTTATTCCTCTTTAAATGCCAAATATCACAAAAAATTAAAACCATTGATATGAAAAATTACTAATATGATTCAGAGAAAAAATAATAAACGACAAGATAATGTACTTCTTCTTTGCTTTAGTATACACACAATGAACTATGTGATATAAAGTAAAAATAAAAGGCAAAGTATGAAATACAATAACTAATGATTAACCAAATGTGTAATCAAATATCTTAAATATTTAAAACAAATATGTGCTCGTTGCGTCCTCTGAATATTACGCCTGTTAAATGGACATACCCATTTCTTATTTCTAAAGACTGGCATGATTTATACATATACAAGGATAACACAACAGGCTGTTATATGCATACCTGCTTCTCAAAGATAGTGAGATTGTAAAACAAGAGGTACTTACTAGCATACATAAATGCGTCAATGTTTCAGTAATTACTGGCAACTGCTCGTGAGATGATAAGATCTAAAATAAATTATTAAATGTTTAAATGTTTAAATAGAATTTGTTCTTCTTTTAAAGATTGAACAGACGCAATAAAAGCGAGTATGTTATGTTCTTTTCTTGGGCGCGTTGTTGGATTGTAAGGGATTTGTTCTTCAGATTTTATTGTAGAACTATAGATCTTATGGCATTGTCAAATAACCTATCATTAAATGTCACCGAAACGCTTGCTATATATAAACTGACTCTGATACTGGTTTGATAAAATTGTGAGGAGCGCGCAGTCAAATTGTAGAGCACCGGACCTAGGATCGGAGGTTCCGCCACGGCTATGTGTAGTGTTCTCGGTCTCAGTGAATTGTCAAAACGCGTAAATAAAAAAAGTCGTCCAAAATGACAATAATCTAGTTGTTGAGAGATCTATGGTCAACGTAATACAGTCAATAAGTGTTTAGGAGTAGGAAGAAAATAATGTTCAATCGATAAAGTTAGCAAGGACCTTCCGATTCTCAATCGGAAAGTAATCGGAATTGTTTGAATTAAAACTTGTACAGTTTGTTTAGTATAGAACTACAAGGGGTGTCCCAGAATTACGTCGAATTTTGCTGCAATATTTTAATTAATGAACGGATTTTAATAAAAATTTATTTGGAACAATATTCGACAGATTGTCTATCAGATTTTAGTAGCTTTTATTTATTCGGATAGTTGAAACCTGTTTTTTCATATTATCATAGTAACTAACCATTGTATAGGCGAGGCAGGTTAAATTATAGACAGGTATCGTAGGATTGCACTGTCCATATCTTCCTTCATTGTGTCACAATAATGGCGCGACGTTGTGTGGCTATCATAAGACATCACGTGAATGTTCGCTCCAGATTTCGACTTCATATCCAATGTAACGGTAGTTTTATGATACAAAATATGCAAATGTTGGTTGTCAATGTTCTCAGAAAAATTATGTCAACTGATTATTCGGAACAGCGTACAATTATCAAATTTTGTGTGAATCTCAGGAACACACCCACGCAAACTCGTGAGATGCTAGCATCAGCAACAGTACGACCACCAGTATCAAGGGCACTTGTTTTTAAGTGGTATGAAAGATTTAGGAATTTAGGGTCGTGGGCGGAAGTCAACGTTGGATATAACATCAATTCAGACTGTCAAAGACGTTGTTGACCAGGATAGGCTTTTATATGTGACATTACGGGAAAGAGATAAGGGGTTGTCCATCGCATTTTAACAGAGCAATTGAACATGCGGACTTAATGCTCGGTGGGTATCGAGGTTGTTAATGGAAGACAATATGGAAAGAAGAGTAAAAGCTCCAAGGAAAACATTAACGCCGAGTAATTTATGCTGACGTTGTATCGTCAACATGACCTGCTCTGCCTCTGGTATACCTCTGTGCTTCAAACGCCTACCAATTCCATAATGGGTAGCTCACACAGCTGACATTTAGCATACAAACCCAATAAATATGCTTTTTATAACTAGCGATTTTTCTTGCCTTTATCACATCCCGTTTGTATGTTATAGTCAATTCTACGTAATTCTAGGACACCCCTCGTATGGACCAAACAAAACAATTTAACGTACCAATCAGTAGCATATTATTAATCAACCAATCATTTTACCATTTACAAGTATGTCTTACAAAGTTGCAATGCTTGTATTCATCCCAAATTCATCGGGGTTTTTTTTTTTGAAAGTTTACAAAAAAAATTAAATCAATATCGAAATTATTAAGCATTATTACGTGTGTTACTTTATCCGGGTAGGTGATAATGAACGGATATTCGTTCGAGACTTCGAACGACCGAAGCACGTTGCATATATATTCTAGTAGAGTTTTTGTATTGTTTGGTTGGTTTGTGTCCAAATTAAGAGAAATTACACATTTACTCTCAAATACAATATAATATGTCCTGAAGAATAAATTCAGATATATTGGTAAAGTGATGTATTTAAATTTGAAAATATATGAAATGCATAATTTCAAATATTTATACATATTATAAATTATATGAAGTTAAAACATCTTAGCATATGTGCAGACCCTTAGTTTCGGTTGTAGTTTTAGGGAAAACTTACTTGTAGTCTTTATATATTATCAAAAAGGGTTAAAGTGTTCAGTGTGATCTTATTTTAACTTTAACATTAGATTAATGGCACTTACGCGGGTGGAATCCAATGGTTTTAATCACATATTAGTAATAAGCAATGAATAATGTCTCTCTTTTTTCAGAGCTGAGATTAACTTTGACAACATGACATTCTGTATTGTATAGTACTGTTATATATTTAAAGTTGATAAAACTAAGAATTCGTTAGTATAATCTTTCATTAACGAGGGACTTCTAACTGTAATATATTACTGTGATCAGAACAGGGTCACATTTAATGTCCCATAGATAATATCAATATCTTTCCAATTTGTTTTAATATATTGCGATTTGGTATTTATAAAATATCTTAAGGCAGTAAAATATATCTTAGAAATAACACTATAAAACGCGTTTAATCATCTCCGCATCATTATTACAAAATGTATCAGGGGTCATTTTATTAACAGAGAATTATATGATAAGCTTTAACTTGAATCCATTGTAAGTTTGTATATTTTGCAATTAAAAAATTTAGAAAATATTATGCTGAAACGAATATTAGGTTCTTTCTCCTCTTTCATATAAACAATACAAATAAAATATGTATATATAATGTAAAATAATATTGGAATAAATGGATTAAAAATATCTTCCTCGCATTTAGTTTTATAAGCATGTATACTACTTATAATTAAAAATGCATTATATAGTGAGCGACATTTTTTTCTTGTTTTCATCATTATCGAAATTATATATGGTAATAAGAAAGAATGACATTTACATCTGAACAACGGAAATGATAAACTTTTTATAATGTTTTATAGATGTCAATAAACCTTCAAATTCTAGAGGAAAAAATAATTCCTACTAATTTCTAAACTCTTTTAGCTCTTATTTTTTGTGTTTTATTCATTCCATTCAATTTTATTATTTCTACATTCATATAAGGGGAACAATACACTTTTTAAAATGTGCCATAAATGTACATAATGCGCAACATAACAGCGCAGGTGGAGATTAGTGAAGCTTTTGTGCCGTCATCAATAAAAACATGAACTAATTTATATCTCAATATTAGAAAATCACTATTACTGGCACTGTTTATGTCTCACTACACAGTTGTGCCTCAGTCTTTTTTGCATCTTACGCTTAAATAAAGGTCTATGTAATTTGGTTTGAAATATTTTCAAAATGGTTCATAGCGGCTGCGATTTCTTGCTGCAGATGATTAAAGCAAAAGTTGGTATAGCATATACTGCAGTAAGACATCACTGGTGTTAAAAATTGACTTTTATAAGAATTCAACAGATGCATGTACTTATGAGCATTTGTTGACTACTTTTTTAAAAACTATGTTATGGTGTCATTGTACTGTCATTAAACTTTGTGACAGACAAGCTGGTTAACTTGTGTACGGATACATTCCTGTTATAAACTTTGTGACAGACAAGCTGGTTAACTGTACGGATACATTCCTGTCATAAACTTTGTGACAGACAAGCTGGTTAACTTGTGTACGGATACATTCCTGTTATAAATATATAGAAAAATGTTTTACTGTAGAAATCCTAGACCTTATTTTATTCCCCTTTAAATGCCAAATATCACAAAAAATTAAAACCATTAATATGAAAAATTGCTAATATGATTCAGAGAAAAATTAATAAACGACAAAATATTGTTTCTTGTTTATGTAAACTTGGCTTGTGTGTATTTTATAAATGAGGTTTAGACTATCTTTGGTCTTAAGGGATTCTAAAGCTGGTCATTGACATTCTTCAAGCATTTCTCCAACATGACTTGTCCGGCGCCTGCAAGCCCATCTGACAGTAGTTCTCTGGACTTTTTCTTTTTGTTAATATCTGACTGGTGGTTGTGGGTTCCATATTTGTGACGCATATTCCATCTGGGATCAGACCAGGGTGTTATAGGCAACCGCTTCTGTTTGTCTTGGCTCAATGGGCCAAGTACGATGATCTTAAACCTAGGGTTGTAGTTGCCTTACTAGTAATATTACTTATGTGTGATCCCCAGTCGTTAATATAGTTAAAGTGACCCCTAGATGTTACATTCTCCAATACTTGACCATGAAGTGCATAATTGCGTCTTATAAATGTGTCTGATTGATGTAAAGTGGCTCTCATTGTGTGGCTTTGTCCTACATTGAGTTCCATTAACCAGTTTTTTCATCTTGAAGAATCACAATCCTACTGCATGGGTGGGGATATTTCTGTATGCGAACAACCGGATAGATGATTTTCCGGAATATCGTTTATGAAAAGAACTAAGGGTACTGGTCCAAGTACTGAGCCTTGTGGAACTACGGACCACACATCAGCAGCGTCGTCGAGTATTACCTGTTGTGTGCAATCGGATAGCCAAGTAGAGGTTCTCCTCTTGGCATACCATAAAAGAACATTTTTTCTGTAGAAGTATTTTGTGTGCGACTTTGTCGAATGCTTTGGCAAAATCCATAATGATTATATCAGTTTATGTTACGTATGTTACCATCTATTGATTTCTGAATCCATGTTATGAATCAAAAAGTATGCCCTGTGTCGTCAAGTGTCGCATTATGTTACTAACAAAGATATGTTCCAGTGGTTGGCAGCAGATGCAAGTTTGTGAAATGTGTCTATAGTTAGCAGATTATGTTTATTTCCCTAATTAAAGATGGGAGACACATTGGCTCGTCGCCAGTCATTAGTAACTTTCCATGATGTATTATGTATGTGTTGTTAGTAAAGAAGCTGAATTAATTTATTATAATTGGGTGGGTAAAATACTAAGATTATATGGGTAAATCATATGTTTTTTGTTACTTAATATATTACAACAGACACGTCTATATACTAAACATTTTATACCTTTTCAAAATTTAATGTTTATAATGCTTATATCTGTCATGTGCAAAAATATTGCCAATTGTACTTACTTATAATGATGAGAAACTGTTAAGTTTAAGTCAATAAAATATGTTTATGTCTATTTCTATGTCTACATAGAACGAATTAATGATCAAAAATGGAGTTTAGTATGCTGGAGATCAGTTTACTACATTCCTTGAGAATGTGAACATTTATGTTGTCAGGGACTGAACTTCCCCAGTATCCTGAGTACCCCGTTTCTACGGTGATTTCATCAAATAAGTGGTATGGGTTTTGACTTTTTTGTGGGAGAGTCAGTTTCACGATACTGATTATTCAAAATATTGTCTTTGATATTTGATTAAAGGATTCTCCCGTAGAGAGTCTACGTTAATACATCCGAAACATATCTCGAATAGGCCTCTCTAGTAGCGTTTAAAATCGAGGCTCTGATTTTGTTTGTAGTGTTGAATTGTTGCCCCTGATTTTTTGACTTTCGAGATCGGGTGTGAATTTTTTGTCCCTTCTGCGTTAACCTTTTAATATGTTTATCAATCCATGCATAACCAATTTAAGTCTTAGACATCTTAGTTGGGATAAACCTGTTTGTGACAGAAAGCAGTCCGTTGTTTAAGTAATTCCAATATTCATTAACAGGTGTGTCTCTCAGCGATTCTCTCATAGTTTTCATTTCTTATATAAATTCCAATTCTTTTCTAGGAAATAATGGTCGAAATAAGCTCAGAACATATCTACTTTTCAAGTCTGATTATGTTGCTGAGTTATAGTATAAAGTCACTTAACAATTAAAACAGAACGGCCTTTGCTAAATTAAATATGTGTTTTGGAACTGTTGTGAGAACTCGGTCCTTATCAATTCATATCAAAATAATACAAATTGTATTTTATCTGCATGAAAATTATAATCTTATCCCTGGAAATAAAACAAGTAATTTAATACTATTATTATAAACACTTTTGAATAAATATTGATTATTTTACAAGGGAAAAACGTCGTAAACTTCGAAAAATACGTACGACTAGGGCGCGGTGCTCACGAGAAAATGCGGTACTATATTTAAAAAAAAACATAAACGAGAGCTGAGCTTCATAGATCAAGTGTGCAGATATTTGATAAATTACGCCAGATGTAAAAAAAACTCCAATATGAATGCCGCGAACTACCTTAAATCAGATCTAAGATGTTGTATCATTTTTTTAAAAAATCAGTTTAAACTTTGAGTAGCGGTTGCATTAGGCTAGCATTTCTCATTTTCAGAGTTTTTATACAAATACATCTATGTATCACTTTTTACATTTAAAATTAAATCAAATTTAATAACGACACAACATGTCTCCATTTCATAATTTTTATATACCTTATATACTTAAAACAGTTACATTTGAACAGAGACATAGAGACGTGTCCATGTCTCTGGTTTGAATAATCATACTAAACTATGAAGAGAGAAAAAAAACATGTTTCTCCAAATTCTTGCAAATAATTGTTTGGATTTGTAAGTATCTATTCATGCACTGTAGTAATTAAATGAAATTAAATCGGTAAACTTGCCAAATAGTTATCATAAAGTATTATAAAAATTCACATGTCAGTTACATATTCGCACTATCTTATATCCAATGGCCCACATAATACCTTGAAGGCTGGTCCGCTTTTTATATCTTATCTAGTTTGCAATCCGCAATAGTTAGCTTTATATTTTATCGTTAATGATAATCAGATACTTTAAATCCATTACAAACTAAATTCTATTTTAAACAGCGATCGCGACTTTCCCAACACCGGGAAATAGACTTTGCCTCCGGGACATAACCAGTAAATAAATTAATAAGAGTTGCTTCCCTTAGCGTAAAAAAATCCGCGAAACGTCATCATTTCTTGCGCACATTATGTACACACATTTTTCTTCACCAAAACAATGGCAGACTTCGATACGATTTACGAAGAAAACGACGAAGAAATTAATACAAATGACTATATAATATCAGTTCCAGACTCAATAATCATCCGAGGTGCAGGGAACGTAACCATGTAAGAAATGGTAGAATAGAGGGAGGAGTTTTCTCTCTTTCTCTGAGTGGAGTTGACAAAACAGAAAGTGGATACTGTTTACACTGCACACAGGGTCCAATTTATTGACTCATTTCCTTTGTTTTCGTAAGCCGCCCAGTATCTCGGTTGGGATGGAGAAAAATACAAGCTCATTTACAAATTTTGAAATTGAAATAAATAAAAACAACATTGTAACCATTGGTTGCAGAAAATAATCCCATTTCTATAGAAGGGTCAGGACTACTAAATGCCACTAAGGGGTTCAACGGGGTCACTAAGGGGTTTCATATTAAGATTGTCAGTAAGCTAAAAAGGACACATTGTAAATGATGACACAGCATTAATCACCTGGATACAGATAGAAACCCATCATAAGTTTCTTCTTGGTCTATTAAGCATGCTTGATGTATAGTAACGTCACATGGGCCCTTGTAGTGCATATCAAAGCATGTTTTCGAACGATTTTTTTAATTTGATTATCCTCTATGTGCTGCTCCATCCAACATTTTAATGGGTGGATAAGCCAAAACACTCCTATTGATTGAAATATGTAAAATCATTAGCAAAAACTCTTACCGGTTGTTAAAAAACACTTTATATGTGTCCATAACTTAAAAATATCCACAAAACCGCACATTTAACACTTAAATAGCTTAGTTTTTACATAAAATCCTACTTTCAAACCCGCAGCCCAGAGACCTGGATACAGATAAAAATCCATTATATGTTTCTTCTGGTTCTATAAAGCATGCTTGATGTATAGTACCACAGTGTTTTTTTCTCACCATTTTGGGAAAATTACCCATACCCTTGGAATTGGGAATTTTAGCGACATTTTGATTAACATTGGGAAATTTTTTTGCATTAAATATATTTATATATTTATAAAAAGTGTACACTTGCTTATCAGGCCATTTAATTAAATAATCAATGTCATACTAAATTCAGAATGGGGAAAACTTTCTTTATTTTATCAAGGAAGTATGGCAAGTTTCAATTTACATTTTTGAAGCTTTCAATTGGGAATTTTTACCATTCAATTGGGAAAAAAAGATACTATTTGCCATTGGGAATATGACCCAATAACGGCTATAAAAATGGCCGAAAAAAAACCCTATACCATCTCATGGGCCCTTGGTTTAAAGTCCCATATGAATGATTGTAATATTTTAGTTGGCCAGCCCCGGGAGTCAAACCCGCAGCCAAGACTAGAAGTCTCGTGCTCTATAGATTGAGCTAATAGAAATGTTCCAATTAGAGACAACAAAAAGCCACTAGGTACTGCAAAGGGGTCACTAGAGAGCTACTAAGAAAAAGAGCCACTGAGGGGTTAAAAAGGGACAGTAAGGACTATTAAGGGGATCAAAGGGGTCACTAAGAACCACTAAAGAGTCATTTAGGGGTTCAAAGGGTCATTAAGGACTACTAAGGAGTCACTAACAAACTGTCTAAGTTATAATGACTAAACTTCATAAACACATTTATATCATGTTATACAATCAATGCATATAGCTAAGTAATTTAAGTTTCCATACTTCTATGGTTAATTTTTTTTGTTTAGCCTGTTCACCCTATTTATTTTTTAGATCTACATGTATTTTGTTTTTCAGTAATAGATATTGATTCTGCAAACGTCTCACCTTCTACGTGGACTTAAGATAGATGAGCATCTGCACCCGCTTGCAAGCTCTTGTCAGACTGTTTTGAGTAAAGTGAGAAAAATGCTACTTCTTCACTGTATTAAGATTCTACTTATAAATCATACTTAAAGCAATTACAACTGTGAATGTTTGAATTTTGCAATAAGATATGAGGAAATTGGCAGAACTTTTTGTTTTGAATCACATTAGCATGGCTTTCTTGAATGAATGAATGAATGAATGAATGAATGTTGAATATTTCCTTGAAGCATTTAGCTAGTAAAATAATTTTGACTGAAAGAATAACATTTAACCCTTTACTCCATTGATACGCGTTTTCCCGCACCAATCACAGAAGTCCTTTGAAAACAGTACAGGAAGAGTTCAGATTGCTCTTCATGTGCAATCTGAACACTTCCATTGTTTTCCACTCTGTCAGTTAATATAAACACAATTCACCCAATAATTCAAAAGCCTTCTATATTAGAGGTGTCCAAAGGCGTCTATGTTAGAGGTGTCCAAAGTCAAGTCTCCCAACATTGATTAATTGTTCTTTATTCTATAGTGAATAATAAAAGTTTGAAGGCTTGTCATGAAATCATTTATGTAGCAGCGTTGAACTCAGTTCTCCCTTTATAAGGTAGTGACTTAATAAAGATATGGGTCAGTGCTCTCAAATATAGCAGATTAGGAAACTTGCGTAGAGCTCTAGTAATGATTGTCTAATGTTGATAAAATAGCATGTGAAAAATTAATATTTTGTCCAATTAATCATTCAGATTTCACAGGCAATATATTTCTTATACTGAAAATGTAATGTTTGTGTAACCATAGATGTTTTGTAATGTTTTGAATACAAAATATGCTCTTGAATTAAAATGTTTCAAGTACTTTCCTTGATTTTTTGGTTGCAGTATGGTGTTACCAGTTTTTGGTCACTTAAGAATCGTCGCTAAATGTTGCAATGCAACAAACGTTGACACTAAATACTTGTAAATAATGTTTGAATAACTATAAAATAATAATTTTTTTCTAAAAGATAACAAATTGAAATATATGCTCATTCCCATCACATTCATGTTAGATCGAATTGACCCCAATATACATCCAACAAAATGGCAGCACCTGATTTTAATCACAAGTTCTTCAACAGTTTTAAACACTTTTTACTGGGGACAGTCTCATTTTATAGAGAATTTCATAATGCGAAGAAAGAATTTTGATTTGTATTTCTGAGACTAATGGAAGTTAGAATATTTGAAAACGAGACTTCGCGAGATTATGCGTGAATATGTGAGCATTCATAACATCTCAGTGTGTTGCTTTTCCTCCTCATTCACCAATATTAAGGATGACTTTGATCTCTAAAGAAGATATACTTTCTGTTTAATGTTTGATTGTTCACACTTGATTGTATTTTGTTTTCAGATTTGGTCTAAGTAACAGATTTGACACAGACTTCCCATCCAGTTTAAATGGAAAGGTACGCTTTTTTATTTTTTACTCTGGCTTCTGTTTTACTAACATTACTAAAGTTCTGCTAAAATATTTAACTAAGTTGTGACTGGTTATTTATTTATTATATAATCAGTATCAATGAAACCCTGTGTAGGTTTACTGGAACCAGTTTAAAATCATGATCACCGGGCCGCTTTTATTAGATTTAAGTATTCAAGTACATACTTAAATGTGTTGGTGAAACAGGAACCAGAATATTGGCTTTACAAGAATTTAAACTAGGAGGGGTCTTGTGGTTCCACCCTGCATCCAATTTTTTTATTTGTAAGGTGCATTTCCTGCGTTCTTGGTGCATTTCCAAGAGATGTAATGATGTAAGAGAAAAACATGTTAAACAATTTACATGCCTGGGCATTGTGGTTTGACAACCGTTTGGGATCTATTTGATAGAAAGGATGTTTTCCATTTGTTGGTTAATCCTCTGATGCCATAAAAGTCCAGTTTGTAAATTGAACGGCTATGGGGAACTTTATCAAAGGCTTTTGCAAAGTCTATAATGATAACATCAGTCTGTCTATGTTTTTTATTAATAGCTCTGTCCAGATTTGAAAGAAGATCATGGACAAACTGTACAAGTTGGGTTTCACAAAACCTATGGGTACGAAAACCGTGTTGAGAATCCACCAGAATGCTGTTAGATTCTACATGTTTCATTATGCTGCTGACCATAATGTGCTCCAGGGACTTGCAGCAAATGTTAGTGAGGGAGCCTGGTCTGTAATTGGCAGCACCATACTTTTCACCTTTTTTGAATACTGGTGTTACATTGGCAATATGTCAATCATCAGGAACATGCCTCTTCAGAATTGACCTGTTATAAATAGTGACAAGGATGGGGCTTACCTCTTTCCTACATTCTTGAAGTACACGTGCACTGATATTGCCTGGGCCAGAAGCTTTAATATGTAAGTTGAGCTTACATAGTAGTTTATCCATGCCATATACTTCTACTTGGATGTCCTTTATATCTGGAAAAGGGCTTGGGCCTTTAGAACAGAGGGTGTCATCTGGCTCAGAGATGAACACAGACTGAAATCGATTGTTGAGAATATTTGGTTTGACCTTATTTTCCGAGTGTATGATTCCATTATCACGAAGTGTTGTGATACCAGAGGAATCTCTTTTTTTTTGCTTTTAATGAATGACCAGAATGTTTTATTGGTTGCCCTGGATGAGTCATTGTCGTCTTCATTTGTCATGTCTGAAAAAAATACCAGAGACATATTTCCAGTAAGAATCTCTGATAGACTTCTGGACAAGAACCTTGAATACCTTGTATTTGTAGCTGCATGTAATACAGACAGGGTTCTCCACAGGAAGGCATGCAAGTGCTGGGGTAAGAGCATGTAAACACCTTCAACATATTTTCAAGATCTGTGTAAGGCACTCATTGAAATATATTTCACTAATAAAACTTGTATTGAATACCATTTCTGATAGTCAAGTGCTGAGGTGACTCTGTGCTTAAATGGCCTGTGGAGAAGCCTGATGATATGCTGGGGTGCCCCTGTGCTTTAATGACCTGTGCAGAAGCCTGATGATATGCTGGGGTGACTCTGTGCTTGAATGGCCTGTGGAGAAGCCTGATGATATGCTGGGGTGCCCCTGTGCTTGAATGGCCTGTGCAGAAGCCTGATGATATGCTGGAGTGCCCCTGTGCTTGAATGGTCTGTGGAGAAGCCTGATGATATGCTGGGGTGACTCTGTGCTTGAATGGCCTGTGGAGAAGCCTGATGATATACTGGGGTGACTCTGTACTTAAATGGTCTGTGGAGAAGCCTGATGATATACTGGGGTGACTCTGTGCTTGAATGGTCAGTGGAGAAGCCTGATGATGCTGGGGTGACCCTGTGCTTGAATGGTCTGTGCAGAAGCCTGATGATATGCTGGGGTGCCCCTGTGCTTGAATGGTCTGTGCAGAAGCCTGATGATGCTGGGGTGACTCTGTGCTTGAATGGTCTGTGCAGAAGCCTGATGATGCTGGGGTGCCCCTGTGCTTGAATGGCCTGTGCAGAAGCCTGATGATATGCTAGGGGTGCCCCTGTGCTTGAATGGCCTGTGCAGAAGCCTGATGATATACTGGGGTGACTCTGTACTTAAATGGCCTGTGGAGAAGCCTGATGATGCTGGGGTGACTCTGTGCTTGAATGGTCTGTGCAGAAGCCTGATGATGCTGGGGTGCCCCTGTGCTTGAATGGCCTGTGCAGAAGCCTGATGATATACTGGGGTGACTCTGTGCTTGAATGGTCAGTGGAGAAGCCTGATGATGCTGGGGTGACTCTGTGCTTTAATGGTCTGTGCAGAAGCCTGATGATGCTGGGGTGCCCCTGTGCTTGAATGGCCTGTGCAGAAGCCTGATGATATACTGGGGTGACTCTGTACTTAAATGGCCTGTGAAGAAGCCTGATGATGCTGGGGTGACTCTGTGCTTGAATGGTCAGTGGAGAAGCCTGATGATGCTGGGGTGACTCTGTACTTAAATGGCCTGTGGTGAAGCCTGATGATATGCTGGGGTGACTGTGCTTGAATGGCCTGTGGAGAAGCCTGATGATGCTGGGGTGACTCTGTGCTTGAATGGTTAGTGGAGAAGCCTGATGATGCTGGGGTGACCCTGTGCTTAAATGGCCTGTGGAGAAGCCTGATGATATGCTGGGGTGACTCTGTGCTTGAATGGCCTGTGGAGAAGCCTGATGATATGCTGGGGTGCCCCTGTGCTTGAATGGCCTGTGGAGAAACCTGATGATATGCTGGGGTGACTCTGTGCTTGAATGGCCTGTGAAGAAGCCTGATGATGCTGGGGTGACTCTGTGCTTGAATGGTCAGTGGAGAAGCCTGATGATATGCTGGGGTGCCCCTGTGCTTGAATGGCCTGTGAAGAAGCCTGATGATGCTGGGGTGACTCTGTGCTTGAATGGTCAGTGGAGAAGCCTGATGATGCTGGGGTGACTCTGTGCTTGAATGGTCAGTGGAGAAGCCTGATGATGCTGGGGTGACCCTGTGCTTGAATGGCCTGTGGAGAAGCCTGATGATGCTGGGGTGACTCTGTACTTAAATGGCCTGTGAAGAAGCCTGATGATGCTGGGGTGACTCTGTGCTTGAATGGTCAGTGGAGAAGCCTGATGATGCTGGGGTGACTCTGTGCTTGAATGGTCAGTGGAGAAGCCTGATGATATGCTGGGGTGACTCTGTGCTTGAATGGTCAGTGGAGAAGCCTGATGATGCTGGGGTGACTCTGTGCTTGAATGGTCAGTGGAGAAGCCTGATGATGCTGGGGTGACTCTGTGCTTGAATGGTCAGTGGAGAAGCCTGATGATGCTGGGGTGACTCTGTACTTAAATGGCCTGTGAAGAAGCCTGATGATGCTGGGGTGACACTGTGCTTGAATGGTCAGTGGAGAAGCCTGATGATATGCTGGGGTGCCCCTGTGCTTGAATGGTCTGTGCAGAAGCCTGATGATATGCTGGGGTGCCCCTGTGCTTGAATGGTCTGTGCAGAAGCCTGATGATGCTGGGGTGACTCTGTGCTTGAATGGTCTGTGCAGAAGCCTGATGATGCTGGGGTGCCCCTGTGCTTGAATGGCCTGTGCAGAAGCCTGATGATATACTGGGGTGACTCTGTACTTAAATGGCCTGTGGAGAAGCCTGATGATGCTGGGGTGACTCTGTGCTTAAATGGCCTGTGCAGAAGCCTGATGATATGCTGGGGTGACTCTATGCTTGAATGGCCTGTGGAGAAGCCTGATGATGCTGGGGTGACTCTGTGCTTAAATGGCCTGTGCAGAAGCCTGATGATATGCTGGGGTGACCCTGTGCTTAAATGGCCTGTGGAGAAGCCTGATGATATGCTGGGGTGACTCTGTGCTTGAATGGCCTGTGGAGAAGTCTGATGATATGCTGGGGTGCCCCTGTGCTTGAATGGCCTGTGGAGAAACCTGATGATATGCTGGGGTGACTCTGTGCTTGAATGGTCAGTGGAGAAGCCTGATGATATACTGGGGTGACTCTGTGCTTGAATGGTCAGTGGAGAAGCCTGATGATGCTGGGGTGACCCTGTGCTTAAATGGCCTGTGCAGAAGCCTGATGATGCTGGGGTGACACTGTGCTTGAATGGCCTGTGGAGAAGCCTGATGATATGCTGGGATGACTCTGTGCTTGAATGGCCTGTGGAGATGCCTGATGATATACTGGGGTGACTCTGTACTTAAATGGCCTGTGAAGAAGCCTGATGATGCTGGGGTGACTCTGTGCTTTAATGGTCAGTGGAGAAGCCTGATGATGCTGGGGTGACTCTGTGCTTGAATGGTCAGTGGAGAAGCCTGATGATATGCTGGGGTGACCCTGTGCTTAAATGGCCTGTGGAGAAGCCTGATGATATGCTGGGGTGCCCCTGTGCTTTAATGACCTGTGCAGAAGCCTGATGATATGCTGGGGTGCCCCTGTGCTTGAATGGTCTGTGGAGAAGCCTGGTGATATGCTGGGGGTGACCCTGTGCTTAAATGGCCTGAGGAGAAGCCTGATGATATTCTGGGGTGACTCTGTGCTTGAATGGTCTGTGGAGAAGCCTGATGATATGCTTGGGTGACCCTGTGCTTAAATGGCCTGTGGAGAAGCCTGATGATGCTGGCGTGACCCTGTGCTTGAATGGCCTGTGGAGAAGCCTGATGATATGCTGGGGTGCCCCTGTGCTTGAATGGTCTGTGCAGAAACCTGATGAAATGCTGGGGTACCCCGTGCTTGAATGGTCTGTGCAGAAGCCTGGTGATATGCTGGGGTGCCCCTGTGCTTGAATGGTCTGTGGAGAAGCCTGATGATATGCTGGAGTGCCCCTGTGCTTTAATGACCTGTGCAGAAGCCTGATGATATGCTGGGGTGACTCTGTGCTTGAATGGCCTGTGGAGAAGCCTGATGATATGCTGGGATGACTCTGTGCTTGAATGGCCTGTGGAGATGCCTGATGATATACTGGGGTGACTCTGTACTTAAATGGCCTGTGAAGAAGCCTGATGATGCTGGGGTGACTCTGTGCTTGAATGGTCAGTGGAGAAGCCTGATGATGCTGGGGTGACTCTGTGCTTGAATGGTCAGTGGAGAAGCCTGATGATATGCTGGTGTGACCCTTTGCTTAAATGGCCTGTGGAGAAGCCTGATGATATGCTGGGGTGCCCCTGTGCTTTAATGACCTGTGCAGAAGCCTGATGATATGCTGGGGTGCCCCTGTGCTTGAATGGTCTGTGGAGAAGCCTGATGACATGCTGGGGTGACCCTGTGCTTAAATGGCCTGAGGAGAAGCCTGATGATATTCTGGGGTGACTCTGTGCTTGAATGGTCTGTGGAGAAGCCTGATGATATGCTGGGGGTGACCCTGTGCTTAAATGGCCTGTGGAGAAGCCTGATGATGCTGGGGTGACCCTGTGCTTGAATGGCCTGTGGAGAAGCCTGATGATATGCTTGGGTGCCCCTGTGCTTGAATGGTCTGTGCAGAAGCCTGATGATATGCTGGGGTGCCCCTGTGCTTGAATGGTCTGTGCAGAAGCCTGGTGATATGCTGGGGTGCCCCTGTGCTTGAATGGTCTGTGGAGAAGCCTGATGATATACTGGGGTGCCCCTGTGCTTTAATGACCTGTGCAGAAGCCTGATGATATGCTGGGGTGACCCTGTGCTTGAATGGCCTGTGGAGAAGCCTGATGATATGCTGGGGTGACTCTGTACTGTAATGACCTGTGCAGAAACCTGATGATATGCTGGGGTGACTCTGTGCTTGAATGGCCTGTGGAGAAGTCTGATGATATGCTGGGGTGACTCTGTGCTTAAATGGCCTGTGGAGAAGCCTGATGATATGATGGGGTGCCCCTGTGCTTGAATGGTCTGTGGAGAAGCCTGATGATATGCTGGGGTGCTCCTGTGCTTGAATGGCCTGTGGAGAAACCTGATGATATGCTGGGTCGACTCTGTGCTTTAATGACCTGTGCAGAAACCTGATGATATGCTTGGGTACCCCAGTGCTTGAATGGTCTGTGGAGAAGCCTGATGATATGCTGGGGTGCCCCTGTGCTTTAATGACCTGTGCAGAAGCCTGATGATATGCTTGGGTGCCCCTGTGCTTGAATGGCCTGTGGAGAAGCCTGATGATATGCTGGGGTGCCCCTGTGCTTTAATGAACTGTGCAGAAGCCTGATGATATGCTTGGGTGCCCCTGTGCTTGAATGGCCTGTGGAGAAGCCTGATGATATGCTGGGGTGCCCCTGTGCTTTAATGACCTGTGCAGAAGCCTGATGGTATGCTTTGGTGCCCCTGTGCTTGAATGGCCTGTGGAGAAGCCTGATGATATGCTGGGGTGCCCCTGTGCTTTAATGACCTGTACAGAAGCCTGATGGTATGCTTTGGTGCCCCTGTGCTTGAATGGCCTGTGGAGAAGCCTGATGATGTGCTTGGGTGCCCCTGTGCTTTAATGGCCTGTGCAGAAGCACAACTGTATAAAATTTTATTAAGATTCGTCCATGGTCTAAGGTGTTGTCTCGGGGAAACTTACCTCTTTCATCGATGATGCTGTGGGTTCAAACCCAGTTTAACCAAAATACCTTACATGTATGTGAGAAAGTTGCCAGTTTTGGAAGGACAATGATACTTCTGGGATTAATTCTAAGGTCTTCCGCCTCCAATAAAACTGAATACCACACGTAAACCAGTAATGTTACATTGAAAATGGCATTAAACCTTGTACAAAACATGAAACATTTGTTAACATTATTGTTCTCATCACACAGGTGGCGCCAGAGGAGTACAGGGAAACAGTATTACGTATAAACAGCACTCTGAAGAAAGCGCTGCCAGTGAATGTTAAGTGGTTGCTATGTGGATGTATATGTTGTTGTTGTACACTTGGGTGCTCCTTGTGGCCAGTAGTATGTTTGAATAAAAGGGTGAGTACTGTAGTACCGTATTCAATCATCTTGTTTAACTTTACATGACTTGCTAATACATGTTTATTTACCATAAGGAATTAGTATTAAAAATGTATTATGACCAACATTTTCTCAAAATATTTTCGAATTCTTTGATTATTTATTTTTCATATCAGTCATTACTTTATCATTATAAAATACTTTACTGCATTTGTAATTGTTTTTAATTTGTTTTTGTTTGTTTGAATATTTAGCATCATTTTATGCTATTGAAGACTATCAGATGATCATTTAACCAAACCACTCGTTTCTGGTATCCTAGAAGGTTAACTAATACTCGAGTGCACCCATCTTCGCAAGGAACTGATAATTCTCCAACTTGAATCGGTTTAAATGACAAATACAATGAGACGCAATATCGTATATCAGTCATCACGGAGATTGTGGCCTAACTGGGATCTCTATCCTTCATAAAATATAAAGAGAATCTTACATGAGTGTTTATTTTTTAATTTATTAAGAGAGTTTGCAAAATATTAGTATGAGAGGCTCTACTTAGCATAATATCAGTTTTGCAAACTTCAGAAAATTTAACAAAAAATTAGCACAAGTAAAAGATTCTTTCTATCACATAACTCAAGAATATTGTATTTTTCTGGTCACCTTTATGAGGAATGAGATTAAAATGCTATTAACAACATATTAGAAATCCATCTGACCGTCATCATTTATGACATTGACAATATGACATTCAAAATAACGTCAGTTGTTTGTTCACATAATTAATTGCCAGCAATTTGATTTTCAGTCAAGTGGCATAGGAGCTCTACATGTTACGTACGGGAGCCGAGTTATATGGACAACTTGAGTGATGAGCACTAAGTTAATATACGGAATATGTCATGTGTTTAATACACTCCTGCGCCATAGATTATGTGATAAAAATAGCAAACAATTTCCATGTACATAAGCAACAAAGATTTTTTTTGTAGTTCTGTAATGAAAACTGTTTTGATATAATTTATGGATTTATTTTGTCAGTTTGTTCTTACTTGTTTATTCTGATGTTACAGACTAGGCATTCAATAGAAAAAGTCTTAGATTGGGAAAATAGTCATTTATACCATAAGGTAAGTTTCTTCTTTTCCTTTTCTTTTATCTCAATAGCGCAATAAGTTATTAAATCATCCTTAAGGTTTACCAGTACTGACCATATGTGGATTAAGTGCCATGCTCAAGGACACCATATATAGCCGTGGTGCCATACATAGCCATGGTGGAGGATCGAACCTCCTAATTTTTGGTACAGTGCTCTACCACTGGACCACATGCTCCTATCATTTCTGATATCAACCCTTACCTATAAGGTGTTATGCTTGGTTACTATCATAACTCCAGTGAGTACACTATATATAAAAATGGTGTGATCAATGATTTTGACATCACAAATTCTCCGTGAATATTATGTTTTTTTCGTTGTCTTGTGTCTGTCTTTGATTGATGGATCTTCACAATTGTTTAGCTCACTTTTATTGATAGGAAATGTCTGAAAAAATGATTTGTTTAAAATAAGTAAAACATATTTGTCGACTAGATAACTAATTTAAGCCTTTAATGGCACACACTTCTGAAGAGGGTCCTTCGTTGCCAAGTGGTCTAAGGCGCAGTCTCAAGATCACTTACTTTTCACTGCTAATGTTGTAGGTTCGAGTCCTCGTTCGCTCCAAAACTTTGTGATAACGTTGCCAATTATTTGAGCAAGGATGGTGGTTCCACTTAGTCTGAAGTCTTCCTCCACCACTAAAACTGGATATGCCATATGTATAAATCTGAAATGTGTTGAAAATGGTGTTAAAACCCATTCAAACAAAAAAAGTTTTAATGTAATTTTCAACAATTTTTTAGTCATATAACCAAAGGGACTACTTGAGAGACAGTATTTTTGAATTTTATGCCACAGATATATGACCTCACCCAGTCCCATTATACTGACACTGGATCAACCAGACCTAGAAATATTCTCCAAATATCCACCTCTAGTACTATTTTTGCAAGGCAAGCTATGAAGTCAGTACTTCTAGTATGCATGCCCCATTTAAAGTATTATCTATAACAGTGAAAAAACACAAAAGTTATTTGACACCACTTATTCGATTTTTTTGGTCAAAAACACATATGGTGGTCATTTCAAAGGTAGAAGAGAGGCAACCTGTGTTATACTATGTTGTTTCTTTCTTTCTTTCTGTCTATCAACCGCAGGTAATTTGGTTTATTAATAAAATAAATTTCATAGATCTGTCTTTCAAATACTTTGTTTTACATGATTTTATGCTTGTAGCTACATTCTATTGAAGACTAATGTTGCAACTAACATATTAACTTTGATCATGTGCTATTCATGATAGGTCATTCATGAATGTGTTGGTTAATGATGTCAAAAAGACTTACTATAAAAAAAAGAATCAAAACTGCATACAGTTATGTCATCACCAACTAAAAATTATAAAATGTCCATATATCTATTACAAATATTTTCATTATTATAACAATATTTCTTTTTATCTGTCTGGATATGTGTGAGCTCATTGTTATATTCATAAATAATATTCTGACAAGAAATTAAAGAAAGATGACATGATTGACGAAACTGTGAACGGGTGATTCATCTCTTGGGCCATTCAGGCCTTTGATTTTTAAGAAGCCACCCAGCTGAGCTGGAATTTGAACAAGTAACCTCTAGAATGAATGGCCAACACCCTATCAGCTGCAATACTGCATAAAATGTTTGATGGTCTTTTAAGTAGTGCTACAAGTTTATGTTTTGTAAATGTAATAAACAGTTGTAGAATATCTTTTTCATACTTTTTCAGCTAGGCCTACACTGGCGATTATCAAAACAGAGGTGTGATAGTAGTAGTATGATGGAATATGTAAGTTTATAACATTTAGGCCATCCTTAAAAAAATACTTGTTTGCTGTGCTTCGACCCAGTATTTTCATGTGGGTAGGTAGGTAGCTATTTTTTTTTTTTGTCAAATTTTGATTTTGCCATCATTTTAAAGAAAAATGGACAGAAATCATGAAAAAAAATGCTTTGAATGTCAATGAAAAGTTTTGGTAGATGCAATTTTGAGTGAGTAGGTATGAGCACGGGAAACAATATATTTTTTTAGGATGGCTTTATTTTACTATAACCAGTCACATAAACAAATAAAGCAACATCTAAATAACCACTGTGAAACTGCACATGTATATATTACCCAGTATACGTGATACTAGGAAAACTACCACTTGGTAACTATGTGCAACCATTCAAGCTTCTCCAATTGAACAGCCGGTTAGTTGTTGGACTCGTGTCCTGACAGAAAAACAGGATGACCAAGTGGTCCAATTCATTGTCATTTAATAGCCTTGTACCTCTCACCACTGAGGTTGTTGGTTCGAGCCAGCTCAGACCAAAAACTTCACTTGAGAAAGTTAGCCAGTTACTTTGGAAAGGACAGTGGTTTCACCCAAATTCATTGATAGGTCATCCTCCACCTACAAAACTGTCAAATATAACCTTGCATGTGTTGAAAATTACTTCACAAACATTAGGCTTTATGTTGATATAAAGAGAGATAGGCTTATACTGAAAGATTCACTTACCCTATTTTTCTAATGCTCTAAATGAACCTTTTTGATATGGCATATATAATGCTTTTATGTGCATATAAACCATGAGGATATACAGGGTAGGGCAGTTTGGTTCACACTAAAAGTCATCTACTTGCCAATCAATATAAATGTGTTTATATCCTGACTGAAAAGAAAATGAAGTTTTTTTTTTATTCATTTTGTATAAAATGTCATTAAACTAAATTGAAACACAGCAAAAAAGATCTTATTCTATTCTGTATTTTTATTTATCTTTTCTCTTCATTTCAGGTATTGATAGTAGAATTTATACCTAAAGTATCAATATTTCGGCCAGACTGATATTTCACGGAAGATGTAAGGACTCATTCTGTCATGTTTCCGGCATTACACACACCATTGACAACTGACTGTGACTGCCTCTCACCTATAGATTCATCTACACACACCACCATTGTCCATGGTGAATTTTTACATTTCAGGGATGTAACATGTAACAATGTTTCAGAAATTTATAGTTGAAAGGTATATAATGTGTTGGGAGTTAAAAGATTACATTTAATTTGCTACTATTGAACATGTGGAAATAAGTTTTATAACATAATCAAACATTTATCATAAAATTTTCACATCGTGTTTAGACTAGTCAAGTGGTTTAAGCATCTTTAAAATAAAAAAGCCAAAGAGTTAGTACTTTTTTATTAAAAAGAAGTTGAGCTTCTGCCAATTTTGTTGGTCATCAAAATTTTCTGAACAGTTATTTGTAAAAAAATATTAGATTATCATAATGATTAATAATTGCATTTGTGAAAAATTAATTATAATGTGCAGATAGATTTTTTGATAGACACATGTTAAGAAAGGTAGAGCACATTGGGTAGTGAAAGAGCATTGACTCCAGGATAGGTGCCCCCTGCTGCTATGTGTTGTGTCCTTGTGCAAGACATTTTTTTCACTTATCCTTAGTACTGGTTCTACCCAGGAAGACTTTGAGCATGACTTGTATAAGTTATAAAAAATTTAGGTAAAATTAATAAGTTTAATCTAAGTAAGGTAGACTTGTCTCCTGATTCCAAAGTATAGCATATTTTATGGGTTTACTACTCTACTTAGTATAAATGTTTTCGTTTTAGCAAAACTGTTTTTCTTTTAAAGGAATGATACGTATCTGCAGTAGACATGCATGCACCTGGATCTAAGATGATAATTTAGACAGTAACATTACATAAAACGACACACAGCAACACTGAAATTGAAGATTTTTCTAAAAAAAATTAGTAGCCTTATGATAGTTTAGAAAATTTCAGTAAAATATCTTCAAAATATAAATTGATAATAACTTGGACATTTTTTTATCTTAATGATTTTAATTGATAAAAATGAAGTACCGGTAGTTATTGCATTTATTGTCAGATATGGTCATGGATACAAAATATTATGTATTTTTCACCATTTTCAACAGAAATTGGAATGACATTTAGGATGTGCACACATACTGAGGTGCTCTAATTTTACATTTGCCTCATATTGATATGTTATTTTCAGAAAAAGTTTTGTGTGATAATTTATTCAAACTGCCAGTGCCCCTTTAAAATTAAAAAAAAGATCTGCTGAAGATTTGATATTAATAACTTTTCAAACATGTTGTTCTATTAGAAAAGTAAGATAAAAGTACTTCTAAGCAAAAATATTCTCTATGTAATTAAAATACTGTAAGTGCATAACATAAGCATACCAGACACCGATTACTTGGTTCATTCAAATTGACATGTATTTTCTAAAGGAATCATGTAAAAAGGTAGCTGAGACACGGAGTTGTTATATTGACAGGTTGAAATTTCTTATAAAAGCTACTTGTACTCCCTTTCCAACATATTTTAATTGTATGCCTAAAATCTAAGAAATATTAAGGTCAGTTTCTTAAATCTAAATCGTCCTGACCAAATTTCACTTGTCATGGCGAGCGGACGAGTGGAATTTTCCAGCCCTGATAGAGGGGATCATTCAGCCATACTAGGCTGTATATACATATTACCAGTGATATCAGTCTTATTTCATTAATTATTTACTTTATTTCCCATTAATATGCAGTTATATAAATGTATGCTGTGCCAAAATTTTAAGGGACCACCTGTCAGTGTAGTTTGTCTGGGCACTTTAAACACATTATATAAAAAGACATTTCTTTTTTCAATCTTAGCAGTAAAACTGCACATTTATATCAAACACCATTATATTATGGATATTGCATTCAATGACTTGTATTTTGTCTCTTTAGTGTAAAATACTTTAATTTCGTTGACCAAAATTAAATCACGCCCCGCGATAAAGTTGCTCATTGGCCAGTATAGGGTTATGCTAAAACATTGACCAATATAGCAGAAAATGTTGACGTGTGTATTAACACATTTCTCATAAATTAGGTAAACTACAAGGACGGGATCAACCGTTATCTTCCAATGGGATTTTCCTGTTTTGTGATTCCAGAAACTTTCCATCAACAGAAAGTTATAGGTGATGCATCTTTAAAGGAAACTATTGTTGTTTGTAAAAATAAAAAATGCCTTTTTAAAGGGATTATATTGGCATTTTACCGTCAATACCCTGTCCTGAATACACACGCCTGGCATGAAGATACACTTATAACTTAGAGATATACGCGTCTAAAGTGTCTAATTGCATAACCTCTTTATTACAAACATCGGGTTTCTAAAGCCACGTTTTTGTTTTTGTTTACATTCACCATTTTCAATGAACCGCTTTCGGGTTTCCAATCAATCATCAGATAACATCGTGAAGACTCGTTCCCGATCACGTTTTCGAGGCTTTGTTCGGGAAGTTTATTGAGTTCATTGTAAACATTGCGCAATACTTTATTGCGAGACGTATTAAAGATTTGGCCAATATTCAATTACTGTTTATTTGATAACTTTCAAGTAAATAAAGGTTATACGTCAATATATAAGCATTATTTTGTGCACACTGTATACAGGAAAAGTCTGGGTTAACAGCATGTTTGTGTTACTTGCCAATATAATTCCTTTAAAGCATTGTTTATAATAAGTATTTTGATTGATCTACATTTAAAAACATCAATTTGTTTTTCTGCACCAAGTAATCTTCATTTAGTTATGATATTAGATTGGATTTATGGAGGAAATTAAATAATTTCTTGTTAATTTAATATTTTAATAGTTTAAACTGGACATATTTGATATGACATTTAATATTTTGCATGAGTATCCAGAGTTCTTTGTAAATGTTCTGTTCAAAACTTGAGTCTTTCACTTTTGAGAAATAGAAACAATTTTCATTTTCATATTTTAATACCAAGTTTCATTGAAACTGGTCAAAGACACAGCACTTTGTTATAAACATTTTTTTGTCATCCATTATGTAAGGCAGTCACAGAGATATGCTCATGTTTCTATTTATGCCATGTCAAACTAGTCGTGCAAAGATCTTGCATTGGGTATCACAATTATGGCTACCGTAACATGTGTTTTCAAATCTGTATTGCAAGAATAGGAAGACCTTTTTGTCATAAAGCTTATTTTACTTAGGCAAACATCTCTGGGGTCCACAGCTGGTATATATATAAATATATATATTCACATGGTCTGACAATGTAAGAAAGGGCTGTATCAACTTGTTAGGATTAAATTTATTTGCATTCAGATCTAAGTGTTTGCACTTAGAAACACAGAGCCTTGATCACATTGAATACAGTCCTGGGAATACACAAAATGACCTACATGTATTTATGTAATGAGTAGCTATAAACATTGTCCCTAAAGGTCGTATCTCTATACTGATATAAAAGAGTCGTACACCATTTCGCTTGTGGTATTGCATTCCTTTGAGAACACATTTTTATGCCATGGTTTAACACATATTTTATCAAGTTTATAAAATTTTACTAGTCTGTGATTTTGTGATTGTGTGTTTTTTCATTTTGTTTGTCGTATTATGACATGTTTTGGTATTGTTGTGATAATTGAAATACATGGCTTGAACTGAACCCTTTATAGATATATATAATTATGAGGTTGTCTGATATCATCCGGCACTACATTCATGAAACATCACAACTTGAGAATGTGCCTATGGTTATATTATAAAAATGTAACATTGGAAAACTTGTGGATCATATTTACATTTAAAATGTTGTGAATCACAGCCCGCCCGGTAACAGTCTCCATCGTGATTGATATACGACATTGTGTTTCATTATCATTTGTCTCTCACCACTAGTTCAAGTGGGGAAGTTATTAGTTACCTGCGGAGATGGGGTGTGCTCGAGTACTGGTTAACCTTTCAGGATCCCAGGAAACAGTGGTTAGGTTAACTGATCATCTGTTAGCCCTCGATGGCATAAAAATGACACTTAATGTTCAATCAATCCATCAGTCAATCTGAAAACACAGAGCTTTGCTTATCAATGTAATAATTGAAACTGTTCATAAATATTAAAACAAATTTAAAGTGGAAATTCAGCCTCAGTATGCCCTCGAGTTGAGATGAATGCTTTGTAAATATGGGACCGCGTACGCAATTGTCAGGGTATTCCGGTTACATTAGGACCTGTTACTGATTTCGTCATTTTATGAAATTCGATGCATTTAACCCTTTACTTCATATAGACACATTTCGACACCTCTAATATAGAAGGCTTTTGAATTATTGGGTGAATTATGTTTATATTAACTGACAGAGTGGAAAACAGTGCAGGAAGTGTTCAGATTGCTCGTTACAAGCAATCTGAACTCTTCCTGCACTGTTTTCAAAGGCCTTCTGTGATAGGTGTGTGAAAACGTGATCTATAAAGTAAAGGGTTAAACAAAAAATTGAAATATATCAAGACAAAATTTAATAAATACACATGTTCAAAGTATGTTATTTTTTCAATTACAGGCAAGGAAATAAAACCTAACAACGTTTTCTTGTCATACATGTTTATTGTAATATTGTACTTGATGAGGATTCATTAAATGAAATAACAATATACAATGAGGAAACACTGTTTGCAAAGCTAAATTAGTTTATTAAAGCTTGTCAAATAAGTTTTTTAATAAATATTTGGTGGGAAGAAGTTTACAAGGTTTAATTCTGACAAATGAAATACCTATTTTTTGTATTTATGTGAGCTATATATGGAGCTATATGATACATTTTTAACCAGATTTTTCAAAGTTGAAAACCTGGTTATTAGATTGGCGAAGTCAGCGGGCGAATGGGTGGCGTCAAGTTTTTCGTTTCCATTCAATAACTAGACTATTTTTCATCGCAACTGAACCAAATTTACACAAACTATGTACCTCTATAAAATCTAGGCCAAGTTGGATAACCAGCCAATACAGACCATTATCTTCAGAGTTATTGCCCTTTAATTAGTCAAAAAAGCTAAAATTGCCCGTTTCCGCTCAATAACTAGATTATTCTTTATCAGAACTGAAGCAAACTTACACAGAGTGTGCATCTCTATAAAAATCTAGGCCAAGTTCGATAACCAGCCAATATGGACCATTATCTTCAGAGTTGTTGCCCTTTAATTTGTCAAAAATACTAAAATTGCCTGTTTCCGCTTAATAACTAGAGTATTCTCAATCAGAACTGAAGCAAACTTACACAAAGTGTGAATCTCCATAAAATCTAGGCCAAGTCCAATAACCAGCCAATTCAGACTATTATCTTTAGAGTTATGGCCCTTTAATTAGTCAAAAATGCTAAAATTTACCGTTTCCGCTCAATAACTAGAGTATTCTTTATCTGAACTGTAGCCAACTTACAAAAGTGTGTATCACTATAAAATCTGAGCCAAGTTCGATAACAAGCCAATTCTGACTATTACCTTTAGAGTTATGGCCCATTGATTAGTCAAAAATGCTAAAATTGATTGTTTCCGCAACCAAACTTATACAATTTTTCAAGTGGTAAAGTAAAAATAATCTTTTTCTTTTGTTATTTTGATGAAGATACTAAAAAAGTTTGGATTGATTTATTGATATATATTAAATTGAAACTCCATTAACATGCACATTTTAATCTTGAAAATGGTTTGCGGTGCCCTTGCTCAGTTGATAGCCATGAGGCAAAAAAAATTATAAAAAATACAAATGATTTATTAGAGAAATGTACAGGTCCGTTTTTAAATTTTTACAACACAACTGAATTTCTTTTCATGCTTTTTTAACAAAACTATTGCATCAGTGTTTTACAAATATAAAACCAAAATTTGAATTGTATCCTTTTTTATTTTCTGCTTCAATGTACATAAAATTCTGGCATGAAATAGAGTAATAGTTACAGAATAGCTAAAATGTTTGAAAAACATGGTTTTCGGGGAATTTTCACGTCTCTTGTTTATAATAAGGTACTACTTTGCAGTGCCCATGTGTCATCCAAAGGTTGTTTTTATATATAAATACAGTTTTAGTGCCATGAATATAAAGCTGGTATCAGGCAATCATTTGTTAATGAAAAAGTTTTAATCTTTAAACAAGTAAAGAAAATTTATTTTGAATGTTAAAATTCAAAATATTTTGCCAAGATAGCAAATATCTGGAAACTTTGCACAACTGATGTACATTATTGGGAGAATACTTACACCATTTCTTGATAAATGCTTTTGACACATGCAGTTAAAACAGGTTTAACATCATTTTCGAAAATTTTAGACACCAAAATTTTGCATTGAAATTTGGCACCAAAATCATCTTTTTGTATTTCCAAAGGTTTGTTCAATTGACATAAAGCAGTAATTTTTGTTCTTTCCCTTTTTGATGCGAGTCAAAACATGTGAGATAGTTTATTTACTCACCACGTAACACTATAAGGGTAATATATTCAGAAAAATGATCGGAAATTTAATTTAAACTCACATTTATTAGGGCTTACAAAATAAAAGTTAACAGACAAATCACCGTTTTCAAACCCAGCTTGGTTTCAAATCAGAATGTAGGGAAAAGTGCCAATTACTTGTATTTGTGGAAAGATTGTAGTTCTGCTCAGTTTCATGTAGGGATCGTCCTCTGCCAGAAAAACTCTGTCATATATAACCTGTTATGTGTTGAAAATGGCATTGAAACCCTTGTCAAGAATCATTTACGTTAAAATAGCATTTCTTTATTTTACATTGATTGCGAAACATACATTAAAAGTATATGTTTAAATATACCTGTACTTGTAAATGTACATTTTGACCAAAAAGAAGAGAAAGAGTTTCTCCCTTTTACCTCATTTTCTTGAAAAAAAACTTAAATATGGAACTTACGTCAAATTGTTTGCTTCTGTTAGATGTATAAAATTATGTTGAAAGACACAAAGTTATCATGGTTACATAATCATGGGACATTTTCTGATTCAAATTTCTTAAAGATTGCTCAAGTTTGCAATGGAATGTAGACATATTCTTGTTTATTCCATTTAAAACTTAAAATATATGACATTTTTGTCTCGTAGTCTAGTAATATTTCTTCTTAAATAGTAAATATTTGATGAATGACGGTGCTGTATCTGGAAATGTTACTTTTTGAATTTTTCATATGTTATCTGATTCCTAAGTGTTGTGCAGTGAAATATGATCAACATCATGTCAAAATGCATTTGTCCACCGTCGTTTGTTTAGCATCAGTTACATGGTTTAATATACACATATGTATATAATAGTTCATTCTAAACAATATTTCAAATGTTGCAATTTGTAATATCTCGAATTTCATTTGTAAATAAGTAATGGCTACCAGGTGTGAGGAATAAACCTGCCTGTTTCAATGATAACAGTGGCAGAGAAGTTCTGCCTGTTTCAATGATAACAGTGGCAGAGAAGTTCTGCCTGTTTCAATGATAACAGTGGCAGAGAAGTTCTGCCTGTTTCAATGATAACAGTGGCAGAGAAGTTCTGCCTATTTCGGTGATAACAGTGGCAGAGAAGTTCTGCCTGTTTCAATGATAACAGTGGCAGAGAAGTTCTGCCTGTTTCAGTGATAACAGTGGCAGAGAAGTTCTGCCTGTTTCAATGATAACAGTGGCAGAGAAGTTCTGCCTGTTTCAATGATAACAGTGGCAGAGAAGTTCTGCCTGTTTCAATGATAACAGTGGCAGAGAAGTTCTGCCTGTTTCGGTGATAACAGTGGCAGAGAAGTTCTGCATGTTTCAGTGATAACAGTGGCAGAGAAGTTCTGCCTGTTTCAATGATAACAGTGGCAGAGAAGTTCTGCCTGTTTCGGTGATAACAGTGGCAGAGAAGTTCTGCATGTTTCAGTGATAACAGTGGCAGAGAAGTTCTGCCTGTTTCAATGATAACAGTGGCAGAGAAGTTCTGCCTGTTTCAATGATAACAGTGGCAGAGAAAGTATTTATCATGTAGCTATTTGACTGCTTTGAATACATTACTGAGTTTTCTAATGCATCAGTCAGAGTATTTGCAATTTTACTAGTGACATATTTTGGGACTTGCCATAGAGAGTTGAGATGAATTCCATGTGCAAACTTGCTAGTGTACCATTACATTAGTCTAAGGAGACGGTTATTAAGTTGAGAAAACATAAAATTTTACATTAGTACATAAGATAAAGAATCAGTCATGGGAATACAAGAGAATCTGAGATTCCAAAACTTGGTATGACTGTTTTGATAAGAAGCTTTGTAGAGGTATTGTTTCCATAAAAACTGTGGAACTTTATTTCGGAATATTCTTATCTCGATCTCATACTTGCGAAATATTCTTACACTTTCGGTCTTCCGAAGTGAATAATTAATATTTTGATGAAGTGATGGCTGTGAATGCAACAATGAGGCCTGACTTTAGTCTTTAAATATATCGAGTTCAATGGGAGGGTAACATTATCCGCTTTTCATTATAACTGTAGATCAACTTTGTCAGCAATAAATTAATTAATTGGTGCTCTCAGTGTTAAACTGTAATGTGAAATCAAACAAATTTGGGAGTATCTGTACTGTAAAACTAAATTGATGAAATTTAGTAGATTTTTAAATGTTCGTAGATATTGTCATGCCATGATCACTTTTACATGTATAAACATTGTTACAATTTTTCTGTATAGATTTTATTCATAAAATTGTTTTTATCTTTTATCATCTTTTTGATCTTTTCTATATACTGTATTCATATTCTGATATGTCTCGTACATTGTGGACAATGTTTGTCACACAATTTTCAGTTGTAAATGTTAGACTTAATGTAAAGTTACTTGATGATTGTGCAAAATGTGTGATTTTGAAGTGTAATTGTATTTTTTAGAATGAAGTGTAATTGTAAATTTTAGAATGAAGTGTAATTGTAAATTTTAGAATGAAATTAATTGTAAATTTTAGAATGAAATGTACATCTCCGGCCCCAGTTTCAAAAAATTACTTTTTTTACATCAGATGTCAAGGTTACACAAAGGTCAAGGTCACACTTTAATGTAAAAAAAACATGAATTTGCATGTCTAGTCTGAAACGTCAGTCCATTTTCTTGATAGTCATGGATACATATAAATCGCTACCTATTGTGACACTTACCAGTGACATTACTTAAAAGTCAATATTTAAACTTAAAGTTAATGTAAAATAACAGACTGAAGTATTTTGTGAAACTGAGCCGGAATGATAAAATATTTTTAATTAATGTGAACAAAATAAACATAGAATTATAAGCATTGGAGGCAGTTGTAAATATTATTTAAAATTTGATTGTAGTCGTACAATTTGTTCTCCAAGTACTTATGGAGGGTTTCATTCTGAGGTCTTCTTTTAACAATAAAACTGGATATGCAATCCATTTACTAGTATTATCTTCCATGTGTTGAAAATGGTGTTAAACTCATTTTAAAAAAAGGAAAAAAATAATTGTACAATTTAGGCAAAATCCCATAACTAATTCAATTTTTGAATTGGAAACAATTATTTTAGTGTCAAAATGAATTAAATTAGTGGGGAAAATATTTTTGAAAAGAATTTATCAGGTTCTTTTATTAAACAATGCAAAACTAATGTAACTGTGCATAATATGAACATATAACAATGCAATACTATTCACGATTATCTGGTTAACTGCGGTTATCATACTTCTGTTATATCCAGCACTGATCATCTTAAAACTGTCTCTGTATATACATATTAACTGACCTTTGTGATAAAACAACAACATTGCCTATTTGACACTATGTAATAAATATGCACTATGTAACTGGCTCGCATGTGGGAGGTTATTGGTTCAGTAACAGAGCAGAGGCAGGTTTCGCTAAAACATCACAACTTCAGATCTTCTTCAGCTTAAAGTTTTGAAATGCTATAACTTTGTTTGCATGTTAGTCTTTATCACTAAGTAAAGATGTGTTCCAATTTCAAACCTGTCGTGTTATTTAATGTGCGGTGAGTTCAACTCCAACGATTTAGAGAAAATTACTTTTCTTAGTAGAAAAAAATACAAACTTGATATCTTTTCTGAAACACATGTACAAAAACAACAAATAAACATGCAGATTCACATCAACAAATGAAAATGCAGAATGAACCTAGAATCTTAATAACTGCAGAACTACAGAGTTTCAGCAAATTCTATTGAATTTTCAAATTGTCACTTCTTAGGACATGCATGATCCATAGTGATCCTATTCTTACCGTCACTCATATGGCTCCCTGGAAATACACAGGGGTTGGTAATTTAAAGACAATAATGAACATGACAAAAAATGGTAAAATGGTCATGACATTCGTTTGGAGAATTCTTACCCCTCTGTAGAGATTGACAGTAATTCTATTCTTACCCAGAACCACACGGATTTGCTGTATTAAAATTTATTTTAATATATATGTTACATTTTACATTTTTTAATACAAATCTTATTAATATCAATGTATTAATTGACAGAAATATTGAATCTGATAAGTGGGTTCTCCGTGGCCGAATGATCTAAGGCACTGTCTCAGAATCACTTACCTCTCACCGCTAAGGTCGTAGGTTCGGGTCCCGCTCACTCCAAAAACTTTATGTGAGAAAGTTTCCAGTTACTTGCGGAAGGATGGTGGTTCTACTCAGTCTGAGGTCTTCCTCCACCAGAAAAACTGGATATGCCATATATAACCTGAAATGTGTTGAAAATGGCGTTAACCCCATTCAAAAACTTTTTTTTCTTAAAAATGAATCTGATGAGAAATAATGAAGAGTTTTAAGCTTGTGCATATACTCAAGTTGAGATGTTTTGTCAATACAGAATTAGGGCCCGCCCATTAATAAAGAGATCAGCAACCAGTTTCACTAAACATCTCAAGTTGAGACGTTCTGTCAAAATAGAATTGGGGCCCGCCCAGTAATTTAGAGATGGGGACGGTTTCACTCAACTCAAAAATGGCAATTTCTCAACTGATAACTTGATCTCATTACACATTAAATGAATACACAGAATCTAAGTGATAACATGACATTATTAATTGGTCAAGGATAACATGATTATAATGTAAATAAAGTTAAAGCATTTAAAAAAAAATTGAGCAAAAAACTTCAAGTTGAGATGTTTAGTGAAACTGGGCCTGTTATATTAACACTCCTTTAAATTTGATTTATGAATCACAATAAATGTATTCTGAAATTAAACTCATTTTATAGTAATTATATATTTGGAATGAAAGACACATTGCTATTATATTTTAAAGTGCATTTAAATTATTCAAATAATTGAACATTTTGGTAAACAAAATTTAACTTAAAGCTTTAACTTAAGATGAATTTTTGATTCATGGTATTGTAAGATTTGGTACATTCAAGATAACAATCTCTGTATACAATTTGTTGTTATGTGACAAAGAAAGGGGAGATAAAACTATACGATTCAGTTGTGTTCTTAAATGTCATAAGATCTTTCAGGCAATCTAAAATATTTTGTAATTTATCAATTATGTCCGTTTGTTTAATATGGAACATAGCTGTTAACAAAACGTAACTGGAAGAAATTCAATTTACTAACAGAATGAAAAATTGTTTTGTTTGTTTATGACTTTTTATGTATAAAGCAAATTTGAAAATATTATTTTTTAACTTTATGAATGTGTCCGTGGTCACATATTTCTCACTATTTGGGGCAAAGTAGGAACTATAACACAATTAAAAATAGATGTTAATTCACCGTAGTAAGTGTCAAAACTTCAAAACAATTCTGCCAAGCTTATTCTATTAAATTTTAATTATACAATATTTGTACATATGAACTGCAATTTAGTTCATTTTCATATGCCACATCATATCATGATGGCACCTTTATTGCTGTATGGAATGAATGAATAGGATTTACGGCGTACCAACACATTATAGGTTATTCGATGCCAACAGGAAGGAAGATTCCAGGTTCACTCTACATGTATAAAAACAACAAATTAACATACAGATTAAAAAAATACATCAACAAATGATGTGCAGAATGAACCTAGAACCTTGATACCTGCAGAACTGCAGAGTTTCAGGATGTTGTATGGATAGATAGATTCGTATAAATGTTTGTCCTGTGTTATATATTGCCATAAATTGCTTTCATATGAATGGTTAACATGGCTTAGATCTCACCAAAAAATAAGTTGGACCAATTTTGTATCTTTCATCACATTTCATGCTTTATTTCTGCTGAAAATGTAAATATTGTTAATGAAGAAGTTATGTTCTCTCTATCTCTTTTTAGTTTTTAGATAATGTTGTAAATTGGGAAAATGTATATATCTGTTCACACTGTAAACATTTTAAAACTCAGCTTAAACAAAGAATTAGTAGACTTGAATAAAAAAATCTGAATCGAAAGCTCTAACTCAAAAATCTGAATTAATGTTAAAGGGACACAAAGCAATTTTGATGAATTATCTTCCTCTTCTCACAGTTTTGAGTTGATTAAATAAAACTTGTGGTTCAGCAGGCATCTGGTCTGAACATGAGCCTGTGGTATTGGTGTTTCGATTTAATGGTGTTTTTTTGTGTAGTTGTTTCTTTCAACTTAATTTTTCATCATACTTTGGACCAACAACCTTGCGGACGCGGCTCCTCTCACATTTTAACCCGATTCAAATGAAACTTATTGTACAGTAGATACATGGTCTAGATATGAGTCTGGGTATTGGCATTTCGATCATATGATTTTTTTTATGGAATTGTGGCCCTTTGCTCTTTTAACTGAACTTTTACATCACACTTTAGATGTAACTTCTCCCACAGTTTACAGTTGATTCCTTATGTATGATTTGAACTTGAGCCTGTGGTCTTGGCACTTAGATTGAATGACTAAACATCCTGTTCTGTAAGTTTTACTCTGAACGGAGTGACGAGATTGAATGCTACACCTGTTGGTGTTCAGCTGGATGACCCTGGTTATTCTTTTTTTTTTCGCACAAGCATGTTTTAAGCACGGTCACTTCTTTAAAGCATTGGAAGATATGTGTGACAGTATGTTTTTGTCGGGAGTGTCAGTATTCTTCCATTAAGAACTGTTACATGATTGGATCCTCTACACAAGCATTTTATACTGGGCATTATCTCCCCCTGTAGGGCATTATCGCCCCCTGTACTTGATGTTTCCTCTGATAACTGAAGGTTAACACTGGGAAGGGAAGGCATGTACTTTTTTGCCTACAATAATGTGAACATTGAACTGGCATACAACGATTCATACTTTGATTTCTACTCGGAAGATAGGAGATTAATTTGTTTTTTGAAATTCTTTTATAAATTATTGAAACTCTAAATGATTGGTTGTCAGACTTACACTGCCAGAGACATAGACTTGTACAGGTTTTCATGCAACTGACTCCACAATTATTAATTTGTTAGGAAATCCAAAGTGTATTTTAAAAATATCTTTATTGTATATGTGCAAATAGTCATTTTATAATTATTTTTCTCTCTAGCTTTTTTTCTTCTCAAATCCTTGATGGGATTTATAATATGATGATCATTGATTATTATTTATATAATGTTATGTATATCAGTGAATTTGAACATGTCAAATAAATATTTAAATTTTGGTAAATGTTTATTATTTATTCTGTTTCCATTTATAATGACTAACCATTTAGTATGTTCAGCAACCTCTCTACGGCTATTTAAAAAGAAACGTCATTTTGTGAAAAAAATTAATTTTCTTATCTGTGACGTTATTATCCCCACCCTCGCTGAAGACGAATGGGGATATGGTGAAAGTGTTCATCCGTTTGTCCCTAACACTTGTCCGGAGCACAACTACAAAACTATTCAAGTGATTTTGTTGAATCTTCACACAATGACAGAGGACATTGAGATAAAGTGCAGTGTATAAGAACCATAATTCTAGCTTGCTTGATTTTTTAATTATCTCCCTTTATTAAATTTATTTTTCCGGAGCACAACTCCAAAACTATTGAAGGGATTATGTTGAATCATCACACAATGCCAGAGGACATTGAGAGGAATTGCAGTGTACAAGAATCATAACTCTACCTTGCTTACTTTTTGAATTATCTCCCTTTGATTAATTAACACTTTTGTCCGGAGCATAACTCCAAAACTATTGAAGGGACAAAACTCCAAAACTATTGAAGGAATTTTGTTGAATCTTCACACAATGACTGAGGACATTGAGAGGAAGTGCAGTGTACAAAAAACGTAACTCTACTTTGCTTACTTTTGAATTATCTCCCTTTATTAAATTTACTTGTCCTGGGCATAACTCTACTTGAAACGTGCTAAATGGAATTTATTCAAACTGCAGGGGACATTAAGGGGAAGTGCAGTGTCTTAGAACCATAACTCTACATTGTCTCATTTTTCAATTATCCCCATTTATCACTTTTAGTATACTTGTCATAAAGATTACTCAAGAGCTATTCGAGGGATTTGGTTCATATTTCACACTGATAGACGACATTGTGAGGAAGTATATTGTCCAAGAACTATAGCTATTCCTTGCCCATATTTGAATTATCTCCCTTTATTATATTTTATTATGCTTGCTTGGAACATAACTAAAAAAGATTCAAGGCATTTAGTCGATATTTCACACAATTATAAAGGACATTGAGAGAAAGTGTAGTGTGAAAGAACCATAACTGTTTCTTCTGTCCTTACATAATTATTCCCTTTGTTATTATAGTATTTATTATTCTAGTCCGGAACATAACTCAAAACGTGTTCAAGGGATTTAGTTGATATTTCACACAATGATAGAAGGCATTCATTGAAAGGAAGTGCAGTATGCAGGAAGAATAACTCTTTCTTCTGCCTTTGCAGAATTATTCAATGATAGAGAGCATTGACAGGAAGTGGACAGTACAAGAATTTACTTCGGTGTGAGAATTGGCCATGTCTAACATGGCTCTTTTTTTATTTTACACCTTAAAGGTTTTATTTTGAGAACTGTTTCATGAAATATGTGTTTACCTTTGAATATTGCAAAGTTAAATAAAATACATGTATTTTGTTGCACCATGACTTGATTCATTGTACTTTGCTTATTTTTGGCTGATCCATTGTTCTTTGCTAATTTTAGGCTGGAAATCGGATGTTATACTGGCAATGTGATGTAACAAAGGACGTTTAAAGTTATGCTTCCCTTTTCAACATCAAGTTGTAAATCACTTACTAAATAATGGATTGAATATTTAACATCATTTTTATGCCAACAAGAGCTAACAGACGATCATTTTACCTAATCACTGTTTACTAGGATTATGGAAGGTTAACCAGTACTCGAGCACACTCATCTTCGCAAGTAACTGATACCTTTCCCACTTGAATCAGCGGTTAGAGACGAATGCTAATGAGACGCAATGTCGTATATCAATCATCATGTAAACTGTGTCCGGGCGGAGATTCGAACTCAGGATTGATAGTCAGATACATGACTAACTGGGCTAGTCGGGCCCGGAACTTACTGAATAAAAAGGTATAGTTGTAAACTCAGAAATAGTGTGAGAGATCAATCAATAGAACTATATTTTTCTTTTAAAAAGAATGTATATTTATTTTAAATGAATTATTTCTATAAATATTTTGTAATCTCATAGGCTTCTGTTTTGACAACAGCATACTTAAATACTTAAAAACTTACCTAACT
The DNA here is from genome assembly GCA_029582155.1 of Panopea generosa. NCBI lineage: Eukaryota > Metazoa > Mollusca > Bivalvia > Adapedonta > Hiatellidae > Panopea > Panopea generosa. Next base: position 69,249,530 of record CM055896.1, on the reverse strand, counting down.
TGGTTTCAATATCAATGGAACAATACACATTTTACTGAAACCAGATTTTATCACCTGGCTGCTTCTCTTAGACTGAAGTTTCTAAGTATATGTTGGTAAATATTTAGAAAATTTGCTCAACGTATTTCGTCAAGCTCACACATACCTCAGTAGCTCAGTGAAACTTCACGTGTGTCTTCACTTCCATTAATTGGACTCAAAGGGACAATTGGAGTAACAATAATTAGGTCAGCCCCTTTAATACTAAGTAACTGTTTTATATAGTTTTACAGAGAGCTTTAATCTCAATAATTACTGGCCATATTACAACTATCTACGCTGCAATCAGGGAAGCATGTAAGATATTTCTGGAATAGGCAGAAATAGTATCCCTTTTAGACATTGATTGAAATGTTTTAGCTCATAATTGATCTCAGAAAATAGTACGCGAATTCGGATTTAATTGAATATTAACTCGTGTGTACAGTATAAAATAAAAAAAGAAAACGCACAGGGGCAAGTGCCATAACCTTTACTTGTATTGTTTGAATTATATTCCTTTTTATATTTAGAACAGTGTGTTAGATTTCTATAGCATGCTTCGTATTATTCTACATTTCATATTCAGTTATATTTTTTGAAACAAGATTCCGAAAGAGAAGCACGCCGTCTTTCTACAGCTCTTGTTAAATAATGTTTTGTGTTTGGCACTTTTCTGCGACAATGTGACAGTTGTGTTACGCTGTTCTCTATTAACTACAAGTCGTTGGCGGGCAAACATCAGAAGAAAGGGCTTTTTTGTACAATTTTAATGATTTAAAACAAAAAAAATATCGCCATATAAATTATAAAAATATTTGAGCAAACAAACAACAACACTGCGAAAGTGAAACGATATACAGGGTGTATATATATAGTAACCACAACCTTAAAAATAAATGAATAAAACAGTTCATAACTCATACCATAGTTTAGCAATGGTTATATAAAATAAAAATAGCTGAAAAGTGTCTTGAACCAATAAGTTTACACATAGATATTTTCCCGCCGCATTTGTTTCGGAATATTTTAGTTATAGAAAGATTCCCAGTTTTATGCAAGTGAATTTATATTCTAATAAATGTTGAAGGCATATCATCAATAATGTGTATACAATCTGAAATTAAATCTACATAATTATCTGTTTTGCATAAAAGTTGTAAATCTAGTTTGTAAAGATTTACTACGGAATTGTTTAAACTCTCATGGATCTAAATTTATTTAAGTTCCATCTCCATCTGAAATATGACATGGGGTATCGAATCTACGTAAGTCTGTATACCTGCACCATATTTTGTTTAGCAGACGACGTTTCTGTCACCGCAAAATGCTCTCCGAACGGTTCAACACTGACGGCAAGAGGTTGAGATAAATTTTGTAACATAATTTTAATAAGAGACCCTCCTGGTGAAATTTGGTGCACATTTCCGGACCTATAACCGGAAACGTATATGTTTCCCTGATGATCGGCAGCAACGCCACCAGCTGACTTTAGAATGTCGTTTGAATACGAGTACAAGACGTCATACTCTGCTTTCTCGTATTGCTCCGCCTCACTCATTGTAGATCTCGTGTCTTCTCGGTCAAGAACAGATGTTCTTCCCATCGCATCGAGTTCTTCTGTCTTAACCGAAGCATTTTCGTCAAGAGATGTGTTTTTCAGTTCTCTCTGAGAAGTTGGTCTTGATGCAAGTCTGGGTGTGCCTCTTTGTGAGCTTAGCGCATACGAGTCTTCCAATTTTTCGTCGAACGCATCATCTAACGGATTGATGGGAGACTGGACCTTATCTTGTCGTCTGCTCGTGTCGCCAAACGCCTGGTGAGAACGTGGAACTTCACTTTTGGCTCCGCGTCTGTCGACGTTCACTCCATTCTGGTCGCGTCCGTGGCCCAGAACTGTACTGGAGCGCTGTTTAGGTTTAGAAGGGACAATTCGTTTAGGTCCTTGATCTTCGCCAGTCTGCTGCTTTGACACAGGTTGTTTTATAGACAGCGCAACCATTGTATCTTTGGTTCTGTCGGTGATGTATATTTCCTTTCCGTCAATGTTGGTTGTAACGTAATTGGTTTTGATAAAAAGTCGTCTCCCCAAGGGATCATCTTCGATGCTGTCAACTTCAACGCCATCTAGCTTCAGAAACTTGAGACAACCTTTATCCTGTCCGATGCAGCCGACAATCAAATGGTTGTTACTGAACGTGATTCCCCAACATTCGTCCATCAATCGAATCGTTTCTATACTCTTCAGTTTTCCTCCAAGATAGAAAATTTCAATTTTTCTTTCCTTTGGTAGAGTGACGGCTATTCTGTTGTTTCCTAGTTCCGTAAAATCACGAGGCCATGTGCTGAATGCGTGTTCATATACCAGAGTTCCGTCGTCCGTAAATAGCTTTATCTTCTGGTTATTCTGGTCAGCAAGCAAAAGTCGCCTGTCTGTCAAGAACAGAAGAGATGACAAGCAGCAGTTTCTGGAATCGGACGGAGTTTTAGCGTCAAACTCGATGACTCTCTCGGCGTATCGGTCCCTCAGTAGTTTAAGGCCAGGGGGCGACGGAATGAACGCTCTTCGTCTATGGGTGTGCACATTCCCGACAGTTTCCACAGAGAAGAGCGATTGCAGAAATGCTTCAAATGAAGAATCTACTTCGAAACTGTAATCAATCTGCTGAAAGCGTTCGCTGTTCTGTTCTTCGGCTAGGTGGTCTTCGTATTTCAAGGATTGCTCGATGACCTGCCGGACCGTAATAAAAACCTGTGCGTTTGAGCAATGTCGATTGGTTACCAAGAGGACAGTCTTGGCATTGTCAACGGCGCTTTCCATGGCGGCGCACCAATCCACCTCTGTTTTCAATTTATCCGTTTCAACCGTGTGAATCTTATCCAAATCTTCAATCAGTGTAGTTTCTAACTTATCCAAAATCATGTTGATGTTTTCCTTATAGCTGGCAATCTTCTCCAATATTTCATTCTTCTTATTTTTCAATCCCTCTATATTTCCCTCTCTGTCCCTTTTCATGACTTTGAGATGATCCATGCATGAGTTGAGCTTGTCCACCAGGTCTTCTGTTACGGCGCCTTCTTCCAGCTTTTTTGCCAACTTGTCAATAGATGCCACCTTTTCGCAGCGACGATGCTCCGTTGCCACGCACATCACGCAGCACAGTGTGTTGTGATCGGCACAGAACAGCTCGATATCCTTCCCCACGTGATCAGCACACGGTTGTGGTACGGACAAAATCCTTTTAGGGTGCCGTTTGATAATGTCCATCTCTTCTATCTTGTGCCGACGGCTGATCTTCATAAGGCGATGGTATTTGAGGCAGTTGTCGCATAGTGCCTCTGCACAGTCGCGACACCAGTAAGACGCCACGGTATTGTCACCGCCCTCCTCGCACGTGCCACAAAGCTTGTCATCGACCTGTAGAGCAATGATAAGCTTTAAATGTTTTGTTTCAATAAAAAATTAGTGAGGCGATAGTGCAGAGGAATGTTTGCCACTCATGCCGGGGGTACTTTTTAATAAATACGCGAATTATGTATTATGCTCTGTAATTATATTCAAATGACATTCATTCCTTATTGAACGATTTACTAGGTGTCTAAAAATACGTTAACATTTTCAATAATTCCTAAATGTGTAGGTCGATTCCTTTGCCGTACTTGGCACACAAGTTCCGTTATCATTGACACATATTATGGCAGATGTCTGCCACCCCCCCCCCCCCCCCCCCTCTAATTAGTCATAGTAAGAGTGAAATAAAATAGTTCGTACAAGTATATATGTGTGCGTGTTCGGGGTTGGGTTATATTGTACCGGATTTAAACATCAATTGTTCAAAATCGTCATAATAGTGTTACTTATTTAAATTTTAAATAGGGCCTTACGCCTTTTCCAACATGCTACATGTTATATATGGCAGCATATTTAATTGGCGGATGAAGATCACGGCCAGACTCAAGACCAGGACTCTAATAAGAACCACCGTTCTTCTCTCAGACAGAGCTGGATTCAAACCCATGACCTCAGTGGTAATATCTTAAGAAATACTGAGACAGAGTTTTAGACCACTTTGCCACGGAAGACCCAGTAAATTGTTTAAGAATTATATATAAAAAAGTTTTTTTGTTCGTATATCTAACGAGTTTGTTCGTATGTATCGCGAGTTTGTTCGTATGTGTCGCGAGTAAAGATATAAAAACGGTATACTCGTCCTATGATACCAGATGTAGTTTTTACTATTCAAAGTATATTAATGTCATTTCAACCTTTAAAACAATGCGGATCAAATAAAATAACTTTTTAAGTGTTGTTAACTTCTTCATCCGAAAATTTAAAATTCACCTGAAGAGATATGGACTCCAGGAGGGCTTCCATCATGGTGTTGGCGGGCAGTGTCTCCGACCACTTGTCCAGTGGCAACTCCGGCTTTACAACATTGGTTAAGGCGTGGCATTTCGGGCAAGGAAATTCCTTATGTGTTACCTGAAATACATATCAGAATGGTGAATTATTCTCCATAAACAAAAATAACGGAATGGCGGACGCAAAGTTATGGCACACATTACATTCTCACATAATTATCAATATATTACATGAATACACAAACTACTACTACTATTACTACTACTACTACTACTACTACTACGACTACTACTACTACACTACTACTACTACTACTACTACTACTATATTTACTACTACTACTACTACTACTACTACTACTACTACTACTACTACTACTAGTACTACTAGTATTACTAGTACTACTGCTACTGCTACTATCACTTTCACTACTACTGCTACTGCCACTGTCACTACTACTGCTACTTCTATTGCTGTTGTTACTACTACTGCTACTACTACTACTTCTACTATTACTGATGCTGTTACTGCTACTGCTACTATCACTGTCACTACTACTGCTATCACTGCCACTACTACTACTACTGCTGCTGCTGCTACTTTTACTACTACTACTACTGCTACTGCTACTATCACTGTCACTACTACTGCTGCTGCTACTGCTGCTATCACTGCCACTTCTACTACTGCTGCTGCTGCTACTTTTACTACTACTAATACTACTACTGCTACTGCTACTATCACTGTCACTACTACTGCTACTACCAATGCCACTACTGCTACTGCTACTGTTACTTCTACTGCTGTTGCTACTACTACTATTACGACTACTACTACTACTTCTACTACTACTACTACTACTACATTGACAAATTTACTATGACCGTACTAATATGGATTTACACAGAGACTTCAGTCATTGATACTACCACTTCTACTACTGCAGCTACCGTCACCACTTCCATTATTACTGCCACCACTACTACCAGTGTGCCTCTACCGCTTCTGTTGCTAACACCACCACACCACCACCATCACAACCAAAACCACTTCAACTACCTCGACGTATATTAATGCCGCTACCATTATCACTACCACCACTATTACTGACTACCGCTTGTGGTGCTGCTACTGCTTTTGCTGTTGATACACTTTTATATTTATGTGTTTACGTGCAAACCAATCAACTTGTCTTTTGATATATGGTTTTAACAAGAAATATGGTTTTCATAAAAAACAATATTATAATTTCTTTATTTCACGCTTTCCAGCAACGCCCCTCTTTCCTCGTGGCTGCATTTAAAATGTGTATCTTGAATCGACCCCTAACATACTTATTCCGCACTGCATGCCGCATGCGTATTGTAAATTGTAATGCACTCAACGTACATGATGACATCTTTATTGCGAACTGTTGAATGAGTTGTGTTGAACGATAATACATAATGAATCTTTCCATTAGAAATTGCTGTAACAACTCACCTCTTTATTCCTGGCTGCGTGTTGTATGTGAACCGTGACGCAGTGCTCACAGAACGTATGCATACACTTGAGTAATTTGGGTCGTGAATAGCGCTCCTGACACATTTTACATTTTATGAACGTTTCGTCCACAGCATACGCCGTAAGGCCAAGCAGATTCAAATCCTTGTGCTTAGACATGATGTTTTTTTTGATACGTCCAAATTAATTATGTATGCTTCATGCCTGTCGTTATTATTCACAAATTGTCAATATATTATATAGTAATCAATTATATTCCTATGAATATATATTTAAGCCAGTTTGACTGAGAATTACTTTTCACAATCCAAACACAGGGACAAGAATGCGTTAAGTTACTATTTACTTATGTTTATATGTGTGAACCGTTTAAAATGAAAGATTTGTGAATATGTTCAATTTAAATCCGTTATGGTTTATTAACAGCTTTAAGAATAAATGGACCAGTAATACGTGAAACAATACAAAACAGTTTTTAGTGAAAGGAATCTCAAATTACGGGTATGAAATGATTCGTGATTTCTATTGTGTACGCCACAACACATTCGAAAAGAACGACACTTGCTTGATTTATCATAGTCACTACTATAATATAATTTTTAAAATACTTTATACAGTTAATAGTTATTGTTACATATGTGAGCCACAGCTAAAAGAGCTCATATAAGCTGTACTGAATATAACAGGTCAAGTTCGTGGTGGGGGGGGGGGGGGGGGGTCTGAATATAACAGGTCAAGTTCGTTGTTGTGGGAGAGGAGGGGGGGGGGGGGATATAGTATAAACCAGTGCAATAAGGGTCATCCGTCATCCTTGCAAGGGTGGTCTAAGGCAGTATGTTAATACCATTAAACCTTTCACCGTTAAGGTAATCAGTTTGAGCCGAGCTTGGTCAAATATCTTTTTATGAGAATGTGAGTCAGTATTATTGAGGAAGGACTGTGATTCTACTCATATTCATTCCGAGACATGTCTAAATCAATATAATAGGGTGCGATACTTAAACCTACATTATTATAGTAATTAGAAAATAACTGTTTATATACATTGTATACGTTCGTTTGTTAACCGTTTTTCATCTTTCTATATTTAAGTATAATATATGCAATATACGGTAAGGTAGATAATGTTAGGGTAGTGAGTTAGTTTCAAGATGAATAATGAAAGACGAATAATGACATACGGTGTATTCTTGAACCGTGATTTGTGCGATAATGAACGTTATTTTTCATTATATATCTATTATAAATGCTTATCTATTACATTTTATATGTTACGGTACAGATGTGCGCTATTTTTGTTTGTAAAGTAACACTTTCGTTGAAAGTAGGTAAAATAGAATTGTGCCGCCTACTCCTACTGAACTGAGCAGTCACGCTAAGCTTCATGCATACAGAAAATCAAAGATTTGCGATTGATATGTACGTCAAAAAATCTTATCAAGCCACGAAGCAACGGGTAGTGTGCAATAAGGAAGAGACCAACTGCAACACATTCTGGGCACGATTAGCAGTCGGTAACGCGTATGACTATTAATCCTGGGGTCGGGAATTCGAATCCCCGCGCAGCAACAGTCTCCGTGATTATTGGTATACGACATTGTGTCTCATTACCATTCGTCTCTCACCGCTGATTCAAGTGGGAGTAGTTATCAGTTGCTTGTGGAGATGGGTGTGCTCGAGTACTGGTTAACCTTTCAGGATCCCAGGAAACAGTGGTTAGGTTAACTGATCATCTGTTAGCCCTCTATGTCATAAAAATGACGCTAAATATTCAATCAATCAACCAAAGCAACACATATTACACGTAACAACTTTCCTATTGGTCGCCTGAATTTCTTAGACTATCGTTCCTGGAAATTGTGACAAATATATAAATTTGTTTCGAATACTGCATTTAATGAGGAAGGCATCATGAAAAAGTTATGGAAATCATACTTACAATCATGCAGTTGTATAGGTTTAAAGTGTTTTACCCCAAAACTAACAATCACAATATATTGAAATCACCATTTAAATTCCATATAAAACGCATTTATTTCAAGGTGAATTTTAGAAAAGCAATGACGAAACATATCTTATCATTGGATAATAGAATATAGTTTAGTTTAGTTTTAACATATTTTATTTTAATATACTCATGAAATGGGGTCGAACCACAAGTTGTGCCAACATTAGATCCGGCCGTTCCCTTACAGTTTAACAAAAACGCTATGGCAAAACAACGGTTTAAACTTTTATCGAAAAAGGAAGTCAAAATAGAAAAATAACAAGTTGAAAAGAGAAATAGTTGCACATCGAAAAGAAAGAAAGAGAGAGAGAGAGAGAGAGAGAGAGAGAGAGAGGCAGGCAGGCAGGCAGGCAGGCAGGCAGGCAGGCAGACAGAGTATCTAATGAACCTCCCTATCTGAAAGTAATAGAATAGCTAATGAGTCACAGGAATACACCCATTCATTGTTTAGTGTGTTTCCTAATAGCGTTATAAGAGATTGGAACAGCTTGATAGTTTGGTTTCATAAAAGTTTAAAATCAATGTAAGAAGTGCGACTTTGCGAACTGAGGATAATGCTCTTTAATACAGCGATGGAACTTTTTAATTTATTATGTTATAATTATATATTGTTTATACGATAATAGCAATTAATATGTGTACACGATCTACTTCTAGTTGTTGTGTGTGTTATTTCCATTGTTGAGAAATGCTAACAAGATGTGGTTGACTAATTAGAAATTTGGCTGGGTGTATTGTGCATTGCATAATTGATATTGATATATATATTCATATATTCTGTATTCTTATAATACAGTTCATATAAATAATAAGTTATGGCAAAAATCTCTGGACTTTCTGACCCCCTCCCTCTTGATACGGTGTCAAACGGTTGCATTGATAATATTTAATAATGACTGAGTATAGTTTAATAATATTTTATTGCATCTATAATATACAATTACATGATTAATAATAATACAATTATATTTATATGTAGTGCAAATGGGTTGGGCTACAAGTTTTAACATCATTAGCAACAGCCCTCCCCAAAGAGAAAATCACATTTAAATGTTCATATTTTCCGATACTTTAGGTGTAAACCCACCATTAATTTTTGTTCTTTATTCTATAGTAAATAATAAAAGTTTGAAGGCTTGTCATTCATAGAGAGACCCAAATTAAAGGAGTGAAACCTACATTTTACTGTTTGTCAACATCTGCACTATCAAAATATGATGAGAAAAGTAGGGGTTATGTGTCATATAAGAGATTTTTTTCTGCTCAGTGTGTACACTGGTGACAAAGTGAAAGTAGACTTCTGAAATCATGTATTCATACCCCAATTTCCAAGCATCATTTTTTTTCTAAATTCACAATTCAAACATAACAATGCTATCAAAATGTTCAAAATACACCAATAATGCCATTCAATAAAAAAATGAGCATTAAAGTAAGGAAAATGCATTTTTAAAGAAGAAGAAACGAGGATTATTTATAACCGCCATTATACTCCACGGAAGCATTTCCTTTTTGCAATACTTTTACTATATGTATTTAATAGTATAGCTAGAGATCTAAGAACTATTTTGGTAAACACTCAATGGATAGGCCTGTGAACCGTACACTAGCTTGTAACGTTATAATATATTAAAAAGTTTAGTGAAGTTCACCAGGATTGCCTTGTGTCCCTTTAATGCAAAGACTTGTTGTTGGAGGATGCGCCGAGCCTAATGTTGAATGCAACTGTGGCTTAATCCCATTTCGTTTTGAAATAAAATATGCTGAAACCAGAGACATACATGTACAAACGTGTTACAATTATGTCACTGGTTTAAACTAAAGCATCTCTATAAGTCCTTCTTGAATAGAAAATACAACTTTAATTTTATGCACAAGAAATCATATGCCTGGGAATTTTAATGATTTTTTTGTGAAATAATAAATCGGTCTCGTGCTATTTCAGTAGCGATTTAAATTAATTACTAGTATGTCTTATGATTTTATCGACATTTCGACACGAGATGCAGCAACTCTCCTTTCATTCTCTTTGCACTCGTACCCATTTTTAAATATTACTCTTGGCAGAGCATCATTGGGCAATGATGTTTTACCAACTCGTTTCATACGTTTCAAAACAATTGAGAACGCATCAAGAGCCCTTATTTATTAAAATGTCTTTCAGTATCTAGAGTACTTTGATAATAAAGAGAGTGTGGCATTTGGTGCACCTCTGATTAGTAGTCTGGTGTCCTGCATAAGGAATAAATCAAGTAGCAGATTATACCCTCGAAAGAGTACCAAACAAAGTAAACAAGCCGCGCCGACAAAAGTAGACATCCATACACATACTTTAAAGATGGCGAATGCCAACGATCCAAGAATTAAAGCAGTCACGGATTTGATAGAGTATATTCAAGACTTTCCAAAACCAGGAGTTTTGTTTAAGTAAGTTTTGCCATTTTATATTTTCTTTGAAACTCCCGGTAAAAGCGATATTTTGCACGCGGCGCAATAGTAGACATTCACTCGATCAATTTAATCGTGCGGCATTAAATAAGTATTGTTAGTGAAAATGACTTGTCCATCCGGAACATTAACTGAAAGAAATTAGGTTGATGGTGACATTCGTTTAATTTTGTGAAGACACTAACATGACAAACATAGAGATCGCAGCTCAATAAGTATTTTTAAGCCCACCAGGTTCTAGGGGGAGGGTCTTGAGGCATATCCCTGTTAAAATCAGGATGCATGTCCTGGATTCTTGGGGCATTCCCAGCAGTTATAATGATGGATTTGCAAGAAAATGTGCAAGCCTTGGCATTGTGGTGTAGGTGTCATCCCACCATTGATTTTTGTTCTTTATTCTATAGTAAATAATAAAAGTTTGAAGGCTTGTCATTCATAGAGAGACCCAAATGAAAGAAGTGAAACCTACATTTTACTGTTTGTCAACCTCTGCACTATCAAAATATGATGAGAAAAGTAGGGGTCATGTGTCATATAAGAGATTTTTTTTTCTGCTCAGTGTGTACACTGGTGACAAAGTGAAAGTAGACTTCCGAAATCATGTATTCATACCCCAGTTTCCAAGCATCATTTTTTTCCTAAATTCACAATTCAAACGTGACAATGCTATCAAAGTGTTCAAAATACATCAATAATGCCATTCAAATAAAAAAATGAGCATTCACATAAGGAAAATGCATTTTTAAAGAATAAGAAGTGAGGATTATTTAAAACCGCCATTGTGCGACTACCCCACGGAAGCACTTCCTTTTTGCAATGGTGGTACTATGCCTGTAAAGGCAGCTACGCCACTGCAAAGGGGAGGGGGGGGGGGGTCAAAATTAGGAATTTGTTGTACACTAAAAATAGACTTTAATTGGATCTTCACTCTATATTTAGTTAAAGATAACAGGGTCTTTCAACATCGTGTATTTCAATCTACAATGTTTATTTCAAAATATCCTGATAGCATATCCTTAACCTTCCTAACCACAAATGAAGTACAATCCCTGGTGTAATTGATCATTCAATTGTCTGCATACCTTAATAACTTAAGACAAAGCCTGCAAAATATATATACATAAAGGTAAACTAAAAAATCTTTAAAGCCTGATGTACAACCTCCAACATGGTTTATGACAAAGTTCATGTGAGACATAGATTTACATGTTGGAGGAAGATCTTGCTAGGAATGTTAGTAAAACTAAAGATAGGAAACTTGTATCTCCTGACTAAATGTTGATGAAACAGCACATGAAGGATTCATAACATGTTTGCAAACTTGTCATTCATAATTCACAGGCAACTGATATCTTGTACATAAACTGTAAGTTGCATGTAATCTTAGACGTATAAACAAGTTTTGACCACGCAAAATTATCTCGAATTAAAGATATCAGAGTTTGAAGGGAAATTTATCGTAATTTTAGCTACAGTAAACAAATTTTGTAATCACATGAAGTACCGGTACTTCAACAATTTTAAACATAAATTTTTGGAAATGGTATTGTTTTGATGGAATTTCATTCTGCAATGTAAGAATTTTGATTTGTGTTCATGAGATGAATAGAAGTTAAGATAATTGAAAAGGAGATATTGTGATATTTTGCATGTATACGCGAGCGTTCACAAAATCTCAATCAGTTGCTTTTTCTTCTCTTTATAGTTCCTTGGTAAAAGGTAAGCAGACAGATCTGGTCCACTTGCAATAAGGCATTTGACATGGTAGTCCATGAGAAATTGCTCTTAAAGCATCGCATTATCTTAAATAAAAAAATCTAAATGGCATTGTATGTAACAGACATAAAATTACTGTTAAAATTTTATTGCTGTTATCAAATAATAAAAATAATAAAATAAATAAAAATAATAAACTTCAATTAAAAAGGTAAACTTTATTAAGGCTTATAGTTTCAGTTAAGTTAATTGTAAAATGGTATATTTGTCTGATGTTTGTAGAGCTTTGTTAGGTGAGAATTTTGTTAATATGCAGTTTATACATCATTAAACAAGCCATGTTGTAAAAGGAAACCCTTGAGGTGTTAATAACAATCATATTTTGAGTTAATAGGTCTAAGAAGGTATTTTACTTTTCATTTCATTGTCATATCAAATATTATAGTCTTAGTAAATCAGTCATAAAATTTAAGTATTATTGTTTTGGAGAAAAGCCTACAGATGTTGATATAATCATTAGATTTTAAGGACATGAGAATTACATAATTGCTCATTTCCTTGGCATGTTTGATTGTTATATTTTGTTACATTATATTATGTTGATTACATTTGATAAGAAAGTCCTAATTAGTAACTTTTAGCATATTAAAAGCTTTTGGTCATAATCTAAGTAAAACTAGAATCAATTGGTTAATTGTTAATATGATTTTTATTGTATAAATATTCAAAGTTAATTTTATTGGCTAATCCATTTTAGGGACTTGTGATATAAAGAAAGATTTTTTATTATTTAGGGGAAGAAAAAATTAAGAAATTGAAGATTGTACATAGGAGTTGAGATTTTAAGTTTAGTAATTAATAATAGTTGGCAAATCTGAGACTTGTATTAGTCGGTGGACTAGAAATTAATTAAGTTGTTTAGATATCAGAAAGAACATAAGTTTTACTTCTAAGAACTTTGGTTAAACATAATTTGAGGAACTATCTATGTGTGATTTTATAAATGGATTGATGTTATGTTATTAAATTATTGAAACTAGAAACTTCTAAGTCATGTATAATATCCTGGTACAAGTGTTAAATTAAGTTCATGACATACCGAACTGACCCCACGTCACCAAAGGGACGTTTTATTAGTGATCTGTGAGCTAGAACTCTATCAAGCTAATTCCCCAAATGAAACTGAAACCCAGCTCACAGTGATTTAGTGGTGAAACGTCCAGAGGCAAGCACAATCACGGTCGTTGACAGTATATCAAATCCACCAAAACTTGATAAAACCTATATTTTAATCAGAGTGGTAAACTTGAAATGAAATCCCCATTCTATAAAGATACCAGTTGCATCAAGTACCTCAAGAGTCTGTTACTGTTCCTAACTTCCTGTTATACATTAAGAACTTAATTGATAGTATTATTTCAAAAGTAAAGCTGTTTGCCGACTACACGGCAATATACTTAACAATAAACAACATAAAACCTACAATCCAGACAGACTTAAATAAACTCCAAGATCATTGAAATGGAACATGAGTTTCAGTCCTTCCAAGTGGCAAAAATATACAAGCCACTAAAGTGAAAAATCCCATTTCCAACTACATTGTAGTTACACAGACAGGTACTAGAGACAGTAAGCAGTGCTTGATATCAAGGAGTGGATCTGATAGACAATTTATCATGAAACACTTAAATGTCAACAGAGTAGCCTCAAATGTAGGTCATACCTTGGACTTCCTGAAAACGAACATCAGGACAAACTCTCCCAAGGTAAAAGAATACGCCTACAAAGCATGTGTATGCCATTAACTGGATTATTTAACTCTGTGGAACCTGCAGACCAAAAAAAATATTGACAAACTGGAAATGGTCCAAAGCCTAGTGAAACGATAGACAATAAGACTTCTTAGGTTACTTCAAAGTCTCCAATTCTTCATAAGTTATGTTGATGTAGAAAGCCCACCAGGTTTCAGATGCTTTTCCTGCATTTTGGGGTATTTCCAGCAATTATAGCGACGAAAAAAAATTAGCAAGCCTAGGCATTGTGGCATATAGGTAGCTAGGCAACTTATATTTAAATATTTGTTAGTAATGTTAGTTTGTACTAATTTATTTTAGCTCGATTGCAATTTAAGCTCAGAGCTTATATGAACCGCTCTCGAGTCCGCTTCCTGGGTAGAACCAATACTGAGTGTTGTTTTATGAGTGGCATCTGGTCGACTGGGGGATCGAACCAGCAACCTCTGGCGTGAGCGGCCAACACTCTATCCATTAGACTACCGCCCCGCTTAATGTAATGTTAAGATCTGTTGAAAAGTGAAAGTGCCATTAACTACATGATCGAATTTAGCAAATTTCATCAGTTCAAATTCAGACAATAATTAATGATCAGGCACCAGAACCATTAAAATGGTTAATAGAAAATGTGGCTGCTTAAGATAAGTGGTTGTTAAAGAGATGATGACATATTACACAGGTTTGAGTGTATTTATTATACAAATGTACCTGTTGTGGTCTTAGGTCATTTACTAGTATACATTTCTATCCTAGAGTAAGTGGGGTTGTTTTTTTTGTATTTCACAATCATCCTCAAAATCATGAAATAAAAAACTCTTTTATAGTTATTAATTTCATTTCCTGGCATAAGCTATAAACTAAGGAGTATAGGTAACACATGGCTAATGCACAATGGATGATATTTCACGTCATATTAACTCCTTACATAATACTATGATGAAGTCTTTTATTGTCTTTGTACAATGTCTTTGGTAAGCAAGAAGTAAATTGAATAAACTGTTAAAATAACCTAATTATGAAAAAACCAAAAAACCGAAGAGTTTATGTCATGGTCCGTCCGTTTTTGTAGCACCTTGTGTTTAAGTTTTTCATCTGATCTTGACTGAATTGAGTTTTAAAACCAGCCGAATCGGACCTGAAACAAACAGTTTTATGACCCTCGAAGTATTGAAAAATACTTATTTACAATAGTACTTTTAGTTCATATCCCATCAAGATCAATTCTAGTTTGAATGTTAATAAGTATTAAAGCTCTGAAAACAAATTCTTGAACTAATCCTATCAAACTACATATCAAAATTGACAAAATACAGGTCAGTATCATATGCAGTGGATAGAATGTTGGCCACTCACATCAGAGGTTGCATGTTTGATCCCAAGCTTGACCAAATGTTTCTCAAAAACAATGCTCAGTGCTGGTTCCACCTAAGAAGCTAAAAAATAAAAATAAACTAGAAATGACAGACTTATGGCCCTTGATTGATTGATTTATACCTTGTAAACACTGTTGCACCTATCAAGTCATTACTTCAAAACTTGGCATAATGTTATTGACCATGATTTGTTTGTTTGATTATTAAGCATCATTTTGTGCCATCAAGGGCTAACAGACAATCAGTTGGCTTGAGCACTCTTTCCCTGGATCCTGGAAGGTTAACTGGTACTCAGTCTTGCCCATCTCTGGAAGTAGCAGATAACTTTCCCACTTGAATCATCATTGAGAGATAAATTTTAATGAGATAAAATGTTTTAAATCAATCATAATGAAGATAATGGCCAGGTGGGGATTCCAACTCATGATTCCCAGATTGATAGTCAGATGTGTTACTACATAGGCATAGGCACGGATGTGATATGGTGCGGCAATACCAATAATTTAAAAAAAATTAGTCCAATACCAGTTTCACTGGATGGGTCTATAGGTTTACCCTCCGCTCGTCTGTACGTCTGTCCATCCAAAAAGATTACTTGAAAAGTATCCAAGCCAAGTTTGTGTAACTTCGCACGTGGATAAAGGGCAATAAGGAGAAAATGCAGGTCTTTCTTTTTTTTAGTCCGAAAAAAACTGTGATTCCTATGGCAACAAAACTCTGTCATCCAGAAATATAACTTAAAACACATCAAAGCTAGATTTGTGAACTTTGCCTGTGGACAGAGGGCAATAAGGAGATAATGCCGGTCATTTTTATTTTTTCAGTCAGACAAAATTGGGGTTGCTATAGCAACAAAATAAGTAAAATTACTGATACAACCTGGATTCTGTGGTAGCACAAAAAGTATCCAAGCTACTTTTGTGAAACTTTGCAAGTAGACAGAGAGAAATAAGGACACCATGTATATACTTTAGTTATTTTTTCAGTGAACAAAAAATTGTGGTTGCTTTGTCAATAAAATTGGTAAAATTACAGATACAACCTGGATCCTACAACACAAAAATGATCTTACCTACATTCATGAAACTTTGCATGAGGATAGAGAGCAATAAAAATACCATTTACATCATTTAATTATTTTTTCAGTCTTTCCACATGCCAAGTTTCACAAATCCAACTTGCATACTTTTGGAGTTATCACAGCATCTAGAGTTTCTGGACTGACAGACAGTCAATTTAACCAATTTTGTTGCCATACCAACCATGTTTTTCCCATGGAACTGCAACTCTTATGTCGCCTTTTACAGAAACAAGTCCTTCAAACCTATGTGTAGGTTAACAAAGTCCTGCCTGTAAATCAGTAGGGGACTTATGTAATGTTTGCAAAACTCCACACCAATAATTTCTGATCTTTTCTTGTTTTATAGTTATCTTACATTTGTTAAATATTTAGCCACACCAATATCAAATTTGTGTATATGTGTGTGATGACTTTGATTAATATATATTAACAATTTACTCCATAGATATGTGTTTTCCAGCACCAATTACAGAAGGCCTTTGAAAACAGTGCAGGAAGAGTTCAGGTTGCTCGTAGCGAGTAATCTGAACACTATTGCACTGTTTTCCACTCTGTCAGTTAATATAAACATAATTTACCCATTGTTTATACATGGTGAATTAATGCTTTCAATTTGAAGAGTCCCAAGAAAATGTTACGGAGCAACGGGTTAAAGTCATTGAAATTACTTATATTTAATTGTAGTGGAGTGTATTAAATTAGCATGTTTCCTCGACTGCTACATCAACTATAATTAATGAATGATGTGAATTTTAGGGTTCCTGCCATGATTTTTTTTCCAATTACCAACAGAATGTATGTGTATGTAAAACTTACTTTGATATTATATGAATTTCAGAAGTCTGTTCCCAGTGTTGAGAAACCCAAAAGTTTTCCAAGGTCTTATTGATGTATTGGCAGAGGATATTCGGGCCAAATGTAAAGATGTTGAGGTCATAGTGGGCCTGGACTCCAGAGGATTTTTGTTAGGGCCTATGATAGCTCAGGCTCTAGATATTGCATTTGTACCAGTCAGAAAGAAGGGCAAACTGCCTGGAGAGACAATCCAGGTGGAGTACACACTGGAGTATGGCAAGGTTAGAATTTAGTTAATTGTTTTAAAATTGACAGTCATTGAAATTCATATGAGAGAGTTGTTTAACAGAGGCAGGGAGAAGGAGATATAGATATGATCCAGAGTAAAATATTTACTTTTTTACGCTTATTTTGATTCATTAACTATGTGTTTCCCTCCAGTCGCGTCCCAGTAGAGTGGCTTTTTTTGCCAAAAATCACTTGTTGTGTATATTCTGTTTCAATAATTTTCAAATCGATACAAAATTAAGTGTTACCTGCTTGTCATATTCCAAAGTTTTCATTTACTATGCTGATAAAATTAATAGATGTTGGTATCAAGAGAAAGGACTTAATCATATCTGTTGGTATTTGTTTTTCATTTTCACATGTTAATAAAGTTCAGACATGAATTTTTACAAGTAATTTAGCAATTTCAAATACTGTTATTTAGTTCTCTGTAATATTATCATTTTATTTATGCTTGCATCATGTTTATTGTGTCGTAACGTTATTGGTGATATATTTATAACGAAAAAATGGAACTTCTACCATTCTGTTCTTTATTTCTCTTTGTGTTCCAAAAGCCTTATCTGAAAATATCTTGTGTTTTCCTTTGTAATGCCAAATTATTCACTAAGAAAGACGACTCGTGCAACCCAAACAAATATGATAGTAATTCAGTTGTCTCCCTTGGACAATTGGCCAATCATTTACAGAACATCTCGATCAACTGAATTCAGAACAAAATATTAGTTGAATGTCTGTTCTTTCAAATACATGTAGTCTGACAACATTATAATTCACATTGATACTAAAATTATTCTGTTCCGGCAATGGTTTAAAATTGAAGCATTGTGTATACGTCTCTGGAATAGTTATTATTATACAGTTATAGTTCATGCATGGAAATGTAATTGTTAAATTACCATTTTAAAATGTGTTTTATTTAATAATTTTCAGGATGTTTTTGAAATACAAAAGAATTCACTTACTCCAGGACAGAAAGTTGTTATAGTAGATGACCTACTGGCCACAGGAGGTATTATTATATAATTGATATATCCTGTATTTTAGTAAATTCATCAGTCATTTTGTTACCCTGGAGAATTACTGCATTTGTCACGTGTTACCCTCGCCAAGGTTGGACGTAGCTGAGGTCATGACATCCGGATAAAGTGGCATGCTCTTACCACATCAATGCCCCTGCATAATTAAAAATAGCTGTGATTACAGAGATGATTCCTTTTTGGAACTGTTATGATTTTATACATGTATTTGCTGTCCAAGTTACCTGCCCTTGAATTGTTTAAATTTGTGTCATTTGATCTTGTGTATGTGATGGCACTTTAATTTTTCAACAGATCTTAAAACTTTTACAGTATATATATAACTGTAAGAGGTCATCTGGGGGCAAATGAATTTACCAAGTTTTTTTTCCAACAAAGTGTCATTGCAGGGCAGGGCCTTTGCCTGAGCTCTTCAGAGAGAAAAGTCGAAGTCAGAATTTAGTCCTTGGTGAGGGTGGGATTGTCTCAGCTTGAACTGTAAGATGCAACATGTAACTTACATGTGTATCAAGTGTATTATATAATATAAGAAAAGATGGTACATGGAGCTTCCTCACTTGGGGCTCAGCATTTAGAGGATAGTTCTGGTAGGCCCTGTGTCAGTTTAATGTGATAGCGTTGGGTATCATGCCATGTGTCTGCATGGCTTTGCTTAGAATACCGTCATGAGTAGACACCATCATGATATAACTGAAATATTGTTAAAAGCGATACTAAACACCACACAACAACATAAATATAAGAAATGAAATTTATATTAACATATTGTCATTGATTAGTACTTTGTGAGGTAGGAATTGTTTCAACAACTTACAAAAGTTATGTGCCTTTCCAAATTAACGATAGATCTGCATATTGAGGACTAATGGGAAAATATCAGTTTATCTACCTCCTTGACTTGAGTTTGACTGGTTTTGCACTGAGCTCTTGATTCAGTCATTACAGTTTACCAAGTGTTACCATGCACTGCCTGTTCACAACTATTCTGGGGCCAAAGTCACCAACCATTCTTGAGAATAACTTGAGCTTAAAAATCAAATTTCAACCTTAGATATCTAGTTAACATGTCAGATAGAATAACTATGAGAGTTTATTTGACTATATACATGCTTGCAAATTTTGGCCTGTAAAAACAGTGTGTGTTTTTTCCAAAATTCATTCTTGAGTTCAAGTAAGAATATTCTTAAGTATGGTTGGTGAATTCAACCCCTGATTACATTAAGGTACCAAGTGACTACATTATGATTAATCATAATAAGGACACACTTTGTTTTGCCAAATGTCGCCTCAACGTCACTTTCCTCACACTGCAGCTGAAGTCTTGGGTGTGAGCCCAGCTGTGTCCAGAAATGTAACTAATTAAGTTTACTGGTTACTAACATCAGACATGATTGGTTCTGCAGTGCTCAGGTTCATATCTGAGATATGCTGGGCCTAAATTCCTCAGTAATGTGAGTCTGAGAATCGGACTCAGACTGAAATCTTACATTTTGTAAAACCCAGTAAACATACAATTATATCTAATAAATGTGATTGTGTAACAGTTTATATTTTATATTCATTAAAAACTTTTGTTTTACCAAATAAATATATAGTAATTTGCTTGTTTAATAAAAGTTACTTGAATTTTTTACATTTTGGTCCGAGTCTAAATCTGAGACTCAAAATATTGATGAATTTAGGTCCTGGTTAATGTAATACCACTTGTATATATATATTGTGTAACCTTTAAGTTGTTGAAAATTGTGTTGAACCCAATTAAAAAACTGTATGTTTTATACTGTTTATAGTGTGTAATGTTATTTTACATTATTTTGCAGGTACAATGAGAGCAGCATGTGATTTGATGGATGAAGCCAAAGCTGTCACTATGGCGTGTGTTGTAGTAATTGAATTAATAGAGTTAAAAGGTCGTGATAAACTGAAATATCCACTTATGTCCTATTTAAGTTAGTGAAGAAAAAAACATAGTTGTACAAGGATTGATTTCTAAAAAGAATAAGTAATATATCCTTCAGCAACCATAACCAGGAAGTACAGTGTACACAGATTTTATTGAATTTGAAAATGAAAAATATGGTTTACATTAAAGTCTCACACTGAGCATTGTTAGCAGTTCCTTAAACAATCTCATCACAAAAACCATGGTTGGATTTTGCTGATTTTTTTAAAGAAGCATCATGGACCAAGAAAAATTCAGATTTGTTCAAAAGATGGTACTTCATTGTCATGAGGTGACAAGAAAGGCCATAAAAGGATTTAAATTGTGGATTTTCAAAAATTTCAAGTCGAGGACAAGGACATTTGTTTGTATATGTATTGGGCTAAAATTACTCCTGTAAGCAGGGGTTTCAAGTTTGTTCAAATCAAGGTTTGAGGGTCCATTGAGGCCATGTATTTTGATTGTTAAATAACATCAAATTGGAAATTGATAAAATATTACAGTAGGTTATATGATGCCATCTACAATATATGTAATAAAAGTCACAGAGGTTGAAGTTAAAAAATATACATTTTATATCCCTATATATAGTATAATATATATCTTTATTATACTATAAAATTATAAGGATATAAAATGTATATTGACACTAGCCCCAATGATAAAATAAGACAAAACAAAGTTTTATCTCCATTTGGTGGTCAAACAGGAGCTCTTGTGGCCCTGTTGTGAATAACTTTGTAAGATTTGAGGGCCTGGTTAGCTCAGTCAGTAGAGTGGTTGACTATCAATCTATGGGTTGTGAATTCGAATCCCCGCCTAGGCACAGTCTCTGTGATGATTGATATACAACATTGTGTCTCATTGTCATTCGTCTCGCTGTTGATTCAAGTGAGAAAGTTATCAGTTACTTGCGGAGATGCATGTATTCGAGTACTGGTCAACCATTCAGGATCCCAGGAAATAGTGTTTAGGTTAATTGATTGCCTGTGAGGCCTCAGTGGTATAAAATTATGTTAAATACTCAAACAAACAAATAAATGTAACCTATAAAACTATTGATAGAACTGATGAGTGCACTTTGTATTTTATACTCAAGGTAAATATGTTGATAGTGTCATTTATTTTCATATATATATAATTATTATTATAATTATTGCATTTCATGCTCTTTTCTTCTTTTATTACACACCCTTTTTAGCTCACTTGAGCTTTGTTGTGTGCACTCTAACACTCTCATTTTTGATTGGATCTTCACTAAACTTATGTAGTAGTTATATAAACATAATATCTCGAAGAAGTTTTTGAATTGGCCAAATCGGATTGATTGCAGAGTTGGGGTCATTGAAGCATTAAAAAATGCACTATTTGACCTTGTGTGTGAACATTTTTCTTTTGATCCTCACAAAATTGCAAAGTTGATATATAACCATAATATCTCAAACTAGCTCTTGAACTGGCCAAATCGGAATAATTATATCAGAGTTATGGCCCTTGAACATTAAAAAATGCACTATTTGACCGTGTGTACTCTAGCACCCGCATTTTTCATTTAACTCTTTACTTCATATAAATGCCTTTGGACACCTCTAATAAAGACGCCTTTGGACACCTAATATAGAAGGCTTTTGAATTATTGGGCGAACTATGTTTATATTAACTGACAGAGTGGAAAACAGTGCAGGAAGTGTTCAGATTGGTCATTACGAGCAATCTGAACTCTTCCTGCACTGTTTTCAAAGGCCTTCTGTGATTGGTGTGGGAAAACGTGAATCTATCAAGTAAAGGGTTAATTCTCACCAAACTTACAAAGTAGTGATACAACGATATTTTCTTGGACAAGTTCTTGAACTGGCCAAATCGGATAATTAATGTAAGAATTGTAGCCCTTGAAACATAAGAAATTGCACTATTTGACCTTGTGTGAACTCTAGCACCCACATTTTTCATTTGATCCTCACCAAACTTGCATAGTAGTTATATAACCATAATATCTCAGACAGTTTCTTGAACTGGCTAAATCTGATTATTAATGTCAGAGTTATGGCCCTTGAAACTTTAAAAATGCACTTTTTGACCTTATGTGCACTCTAGGACCCACATTTTTCCTTTTGATCCTAACCATAAGTAAATATAAATAACACTTGTTTCTTCTTTAAAAATGCATTTTCCATATTTTAATGCTCCGTTTTTATTTGAATGGCATTATTGATGTATTTTGAAAGCATTGTCATGTTTTAATTGCAAGTTTAGAAAAAAAATATGCTTGAAAATTGGAGTATGAATAATGATTTTGGGAGTCTACTTTCACTTTGTCAACAGTGTACACACTGAGCTGAAAAAAAATCTCTTATATGACACATGACCCCTACTTTTCTCATCATAGTTTGGTAGTGCAGAGGTTGACAAACAGTAGAATGTAAGTTTCACTTGTTTCTTTGGGTCTTTCTATGAATGACAAGCCTTCAAACTTTTATTATTTACTATAGAATAAAGAAAAATAATCAATTGTAGGACTTCAGTGAGATGTCCAAAATGTTGATGTGCCTCAAATAAAGCATATATGTGCATATTTACTTTGAAATTTCATGAAAAATCACAAGATTTTTTATATTGAATGCTTTAAATGTGCATATGTTTAGCATTTATATAGTATTGAATAATGTATTTTTGTAAGATAATGTCTTCAATGTGTCATGAGACTAATTTGGAATTGAATTAGGTTAAAAAAATATTTGAGGTAAGAAATTGGTCAAACACATCAAGATTGCATGTCGATCGACTTCTCGTACCTGTATATAATGACCATGTAGAAAGTGGTATTCTGAAAAATATTTCATTATTTATGCCTTAACTTGGCAGTTTTACTGCAAATTGATAGTACTTGGTAAAAAGAGATAATTACAAACCCCACGAAAATGATGAAAAAGGCCTAACAGGGTTATGGAAATCCCTTAAAAAGATCTCCCAAAATAGTATCATACGAGTCCTCTGGAACTTCAATATGGCTAATATTGATTAAATGACTGCGTAAAAGGCTAATGCAAACTTAAACCATTGTACGAAGACTTTCCAGAACACTTAACTCACTTCAGCTTGGAACAAATAGTTAAAACACAAACTGTACTTACTAATCAACCATGTAACGTCCATGCAACAAAAACACTTCCAAGCTTGAGTACATCAGATCACGAAATCGTATTCCATGAAATTATACAACAAAAACGTAAAAATCAAAATGTTTCGAAAACCTAATTGGGAACAATTAAAAAAAGACGTAACATCATACTACAATAATACTTTTAAAAACACTGACCACTCAAACTCAAACATACTCTGCGATTTATTGGAAATAAATAGATTATTGTCCATACATTTACCTACTAAAATGAGAAAACCAATTTTAAAAATACACAAACGAGACAAATTATGTAACAAAATAATAAATCTAGAGTAAGCCCAAATCTAAAAAAAAAAATGAAAAACGAATTAAAAACTCTTAAACAATCAATTCAGATCAATTTGAATTAATCTATTAAAAATGGAACAAGTCCTAAAAATATAAATCAAATGTCTGAAATATATACTACACACGACCCTTGCCTCTTTTTTGCTTACATTAGCGATTTGCCAGACTCACTCAAAAGTCGAGTACACCTCTTTGTAGATGACATCTTAGTGGACCTAACAATAAATACAATGTCTGATCCCCAAATTATCTCAATACCCTAGAAATTTGGGAAGAAAATTGGTCGATGGAATTCAATGCAGATAAATGTGAAGTCAAAAAAGAAATATACCATCATATTTCTTTTTAAATTACACAATACAGAACTTAAAACAACAAAAAAATGCAAAATACTTAGGTAACACACTCAGCCCCGATTTTAAATTTTCAACCAATATAGAGAACAACATCCTTAAATTCATCAAATGTAACCTAATATACAAACGATTGATTTATTGATTGCATATTTAGAGTCATTCTAATGCAATCGAGGGCTAACAGACGATCAGTTAACCTTACCACTGTTTCCTGGAACCAGTACTCGAGCATACCCCATCTCCGCAAGTAACTGATAACTTTCCCACTTGAATCAGTGGTGAGTGATGAATGATAATGAGACACAATGTCGTATATCAATCATAACGGAGACTGTTGCCGGGCAGGGGATTCGAACTCACTACCCCTGGATTGATAGTCAGACGCGTAACCTTCTGAGCTAATCGGGCCCGGTGTAATGAAGAATTTTGTCCTCCCATAGAATATGTACTCCCCAGTCCGTATTCTACGTAGAATTTGGACTCCCTGTCTGTAGAATTTGGACTCCCTGTCCGTAGAATATGGACTCGTTTCGCAAAGATCCATAATATTACAACTCCCCTCGCGTAGAATAAGTACTCCCATAGAAAAATGACTCCCACTGATATTTGTTTGAATCCCAATATCAGTTTTCTTCCAGACAGGTGCTAATCCTTCAGAGTAGTTCGGCTTTCCCAGCCGAATTGTTATAGATCTATTGTCGTTATTTATTGAGGCTGCCTAGTTGAAGTAAACCAAACTTTCCCTGGGACCTCAGTTATGTACCTATACTTAACTAACAGTAAATAAAAAGCAAAATTAAGTCATTTATGCCTGTACACACAAGAAAGCCCATATGCCATGGGTAAATCAGATTTGTGTGTTAAAGCTGTCATTCATAATATACGGACACTTATACAACTATATTCAGTAAACAATAATAAACATTTTAACTATTTTCTAGAACAGGTGGGCTTTTTTTATAGACAGACAGACGGACGGACGGACTCATGTTAGCGATGTTAAAGGTGTATGTTTTTATCTGTTTTATAACATCTTTTTTCATAAAACAAAACAAAACCTATTTTCTTTCTTACCCTTATGTCACAAACCTTGAGATCCAACCCTACTGGCACTAAAAAAGAATGAAAATTGCTAAAATAAAAGTAAAAGAAAAATGTGTAAAAAATGATAAAAAAATGGAAGTAACCCCACAATTCCATTCCATACATATATGGGACTTGTGGGTTTATGTTTTTTACACCCACAAGTCCAACGCACCCCCACAATGCCATTCTGTATTCACAACGCAATGGATGGACGGACGGACAGACAGATATATATAGAGAGAGATTGGGGGGAGTGTGTGTGTATGTGTGCGAACGAGAGGTATAGAGAGAGAGAGAGAGAGAGAGAGAGAGAGAGAGAGAGAGAGAGAGAGAGGGTCAGATGCAGTCAAACAAACAGTCGGAAGAAGTCGACTGAAGTGTTTTTTGTGAGAGCTGAGTCGATATTGTTTTTGTTGTGTGTTTTGTTGTTGTTTTATTGTTGTTTTCACACCTGCTAAAGAATTTGTACAACGCGCAATTTAAGAGCACTCAGATACCAAACAATTCACGTAAACGTGCACAGGAAAGAAGTAGATCTGCTGACATGGATACGCATATGGATGATATGAGGGTTTCTTACTCAGACAACTACTTGGCATTCATGATCTAAACATAACTTACACAGTTTACATAGTGAAATATTCTGATTACACTGGAAATGATGCCAGTCAGACATTATGTATTTCTACGCCGATTAACTTAACCCTATTCATTCACTGTGTGTAGATAATATCATTGTGTTTTACCTGTAGGCAGACCAGTTGCCTCGCTGGCGTATCGTGGTGGCACCGCGGTAGTTCAAATCTCATCCGCTTCGAACATTTTTTTTCTTACGTTTTTTTCTTTCACCCATCGCTTGATTTTTTCTTCATTTAATAATAGCTCTTCTGTAAATCAGTAGACTTAATTAGTTATGCATATATTTTGTGTTTGATTTAATACACACTGTTGTTAAATTGCTATTGTAAAGTCGAGGAACGACTTTATCTTGAACTATACAGTTGCAAGCGTAGCTATTGGAAATCGATGGAGTTCTCGAATAGAGAGAAAAGGAGATTGAGGAGAGAAATGTTGGCTTTGGAGAGAGAGAAACTGGAGTGAATAAACTATTGATGTGATAAATAAACATTATTTTTATCAATAGTTTCACAAGAAATTCTTTAATGTAACGGGCATTTTGATTGGTCCGCCAGAAAATTGATAAGCTCAAAATCAATTTCACACACAATCGTGAAACATCGGGTATTTCCGTATCCTCCGTAGAATACACCTCGTGTATAGCTCTAGAATACACCAACGCAAATCGCCTGTGTTACAAGTCAGTGTTCATTCGCGTGAAAGTAACAAATAATGTATCCTTCATTAAGTTGATTATATATGGCGTTGTTATATCGATTTTTTATTTATACACTCGACATGGGTCATTTCTATAGGGAAATTTAAAATATCAGTCTTGATTAACAAACGTTTATATTTTCAATGTACATGTATATAAACAGATGGCATAAGGGGGCCGCCATTTTATTTTATCATGTGACTGAAAGTATTTCCAAAATGGCGCCTTATTATGTCAGAGGTCTATTGCGTAGCATAAAGGCCGAGGTAATCAGATTGTTTCACACACTCTGTACAAAACAAGACACCACACACTCACAAGCACAACAGCTACCAGTCCTTTAGGTGCTTTGGTTTGTTTTGTCGGGATTTACCGCACGTTGAATCCCTTCATTATATGAAAATAAACAATACGGAATGAACATAAATTTAGAACGTTTTTATTCAAACAAGCTGAATACCACAGACTCTTAGCCGTCAATGTATAAAAGATTATCACCTGAATAATCATTCACCAGTTTTACAGGTCCAATCACTGGTTTAATAATTACTGTAGCACTTCAGTTTGTCTTCTAGTTTTTCCCAGTCACAAAGGAAGTTCAACACATTTGGGTCCATCTTCGAGGCTTTTCTTGGCTGAACTTTCAAGTTATATGGGACGTCTTTAAAGTGCTGTACAAATACTGTTTGAATTCCTTCCTCTTCTAGGATTTTTTCGTCTCCTCGTGGTTGTCAACAAGTGCCTCATTCAACGTCTCATCAGTAATGTATTGCCAGTATGTTTGAGGGACGATGTCTAGGATACATCTATATGGGGATCTGGACAACTGTACGTCCTGCACATCAAACACTGGCTCAAAGTGTCCGTTTTCATTTTCAATGTAGATTGCCGACTTAGACGGTGTGGAGCTAATATTTGTACTTGTCATAGGTTTATACGCTGACCACAACCACCTTTCTTTTCCATTTTCTGACCCGTAAATGCTGTAGATATAGACAGTCGTCTGTGTGAGAGTGGCGAAGGCAAAACTTTCAAGTTCTGTTCCCCATGTTCCAAGTTGTTGCATTCGACCAAGGTATTCATGCTGTTGTTTGCGTTTTATATACTTCAGCAAACATTCATTTTCCCAGATAAATGCTACAACTTGATCTCTAACGGACTCGTGGTTAGACTGTACGCCAAATAGATTGTATCTGAATGTCCGAAACAAACAGTTGTTATCCCCTCTCATTCCCACAGTCTTCGATGGTTTTGAATTTCGTTTCATCTTGCGAGTATTTGCTTTATTACAAAGTTCATTCCGGACGCTGTGATCGAACAGCAATGATTTCTTTGCTTGCTAATTGCTATCTACTGGCTTAAAGTTCATGAGACATTGATTTTGGCTTCTTCGCACTCGGTGATCACTACCTCAGCTTCTCCACCAGTAAATGATAACATTCCAACGTGTATAGTCTTGTTAACCGAGGATAGTACGTTTTATTTTTTTACATGACTATTTGCTCATCAATCTGTATGACATAATTTAGATTTTGTAGATCTATGTATAATTTCAACTTGGCCAATATATAAAAAATGGTCGATTAAATGTGATCTATAGGGTCGATTTTTCTTTTTAATTATCATATCTAAAAGAAATTGGACATTTGTGGGAGAATAAGGTCATTCGTCTCCCTGCACGTGGGAATGTTATCATTTACTGGTGGAGAGTGTGTGTGATTGAGTACTGGTTAGACTTCACATACTCACACATATATACATACACCCATTCACAAGCGCATTCATACATACATTAACACATGCATAAAAGACATACTTACACTTACACATACTTGCGTGCATGCATGTATACATACGTACATACGTACATACATTGTCTCATTGACAGGCTACGTTACTCATTACTAAATTGCTATTTAAGTCGTTTCTGAATTAACACGAAACAACTGCATTCTATGACCAGGATGTTTATATTGCATTTTTAAATGTATATTAACAAATAAAAAAACTATAACATTCAGTTATATTGCAAGCAGTAGATGCTTGTGTGATTTCATTGTTATCAGATAGCTTGTAGAATAAATGACACCCCTAAGGGAGTCTTTATTCTATAGAATAAGTCCATATTCTACGGACGGGGAGTCCAAACTCTACGTAGAATGAGGACTGGGGAGTACATATTCTATGGAGTACAAATTCTTCATTACACCGGCATATACAAACAAATAATAAAAATATTATAAAAAACAACAGTTTACAGCATCTATATTAGACCACAAATAGAATTATGTTCGTCCATTTGGCATCCCTGACAAATACACACACATACAAAGTAGAAAGAATACAGAGGGCAGCAGCTAGATATGTACTTAATGATGACGACTTCATAAGCAGTGTTTCTCAAATATATACAATTTTAAACTGGCAAACCCTCCATCAAAGAATAATAAATTTATCACTAATTTTAATTTATAGAATAAAGAACCTAGTTGTGGTAGATCACCACCGTTTAATCCCAATAAAAAATCTAAATATTCATGTACCTTTTTATCGGACCCTATATCATCAGAACTCATTTTTCCCTAGAACAATCAGAAACTGGAATAGCCTACCAAATCAGTTTACGACGGTCTGGCCACAGTAAAATTCTTAACAAGTCTCGTTTTTTAATACTGGAAATGTAGTTATTTTTATATGAAAATGTATGTAAAGCTTTGTTGTTTTTTAAACCATTTTACATTTTTACTATTTCTTTTGCTGTTCCCCGACAACACCTCCCAGTAATAATCAGAAAATACATTGCTGGGACTAATATGTAGATGTAGAATTGGGGTTTCATATTTTGGTAGTGCAGAGTTTGACAAACAGTAGAATGTATGTTTCACTTGTTTCATTTTCGTATGATTAGTAGTCTGGTGTCCTTCGTAATGAATAAATCAAGTAGCAAATGATACCGTGGAAAGAATACCAAACAAAGCATTGACATCACGTACCATTGTAGCACAATGTTGGGTACGCTGTTCCATTTCTGAACAAGAGGGACGGAAAGAACAACAAGTTGATATCTTAACTCGACCTAACTAAAGGAATTCAGAAGTCACCTTAATATTGTGTATTTGCTTATACCGTTTACCATCGCAGACGCTAACGCGGTTTCAAAACGGCGGTGCGTCAACAAGATATAACGGTCCGTTCAAGCGGTGGTAACACCGTGGACGGTAAGCTGTTCCCGTACTTCCAGTTTGTACTTCTCCCATGATATGCACGTGCATAAAGAATGAAAACACTCTATTCACTAAATAACTGTTATCGGTAAAAAATATATACAATGCAAATTTTATGCTTCACTGAAAGCAATTTTTGTATAATGCCCTATTAGCTCCGCCTCTTTATCTGTCAGTCATTAGTCTCTCTGCATGACCAACTTTGATAATGTATATCTAATCAGCTTTTAGTTTTAGCCTTTAGTAGGTTACATCATGTACACACTGCTGACTCTTGTGTTATATCAACATCCATACATTAAAGAAGTTTACACTCCTGGTTTAAGATGATGAATGCCGACGATCTAAGAATCAAAGCAGTGAGGGATTTGATAGAGTATTGTCCAGATTTTCCAAAACCAGGAATTTGTTTTCAGTAAGTGTTGCGATTTATAAATCTTTCGAAAAATATTGTTTCGTCTCAAAAAGAATTTGTGTGTACAGTATCATAGACTTTGATCTGATCTTCACTCTAGTTATATATATAGTTCAAGGTAACAGGGTATTTCAACATTGTGTATTTCAATATACCGCGTGTTGAAAGACCCGAAATATTAGCAATATGCAAGTTGTGTGTCTGTAATAGTTAAAACATTTGCATAACATTGTACATAGTGAAACAAACAACAACCTTACCTTGACTGTATCGTAGGTTAAGCAACGACATACGGGGTTAGTACTTCTTCCAAAATAATGTAAGGTTTTACTCTGGGGCATTGTCATACATACAAGTATGATGAGGGACGCGAACTAGTAGTGCAAAAAGAAATAAAACTTTGTACAGTATGGGGTATTAATACTGCACCAGTCCCCCTTGAATGGCCGTGACCAGGTGCTCTGTTCTCCACATGCTTGTACGGCCGAGGGGAAGGAGTGGCGATGGTAGTTTGTTCTGCAGAAGTGTACAACGTACTGTGAAATCATTAGTTTTCTTGGATTTCATGGGGAGCCTGGACAACGAAATCAGATACCCACGAACTAAGTTTACGCTATGTAATGCTGTCAACATATGAATTACCTCTTACGTGCATTGCATTGCGGTAAATAATCCATCCTTTATTTATAAATTATCTTTCGTCATATTGCATCAATATTCACATTGATAATTTTGTAATTTTTTTAATACTCATATCATCTTTAATTCTACGTCCATCCGCTCATCTAGACGTGTGTGTGTAGCGAGGGTAGGCATATTGTAGCGAGATGTTTGATATAATTTACCCCACTGCGTGTGTATTTCAATCAAATGCCAGAGGTGCTAAAATAAACTGTCACTATATGCTATCGAGTTGAAACAGGTTGAAACAATTTGACTTATAGACCTACAGTAACATTGTAAATAAAAGTGTAAAACAATATACGTGCGTACAGAGAAAACTAAAACACATGTTTCTAGTAAAGTAATAACTTTTATTTAGTGGTATTTTTTTATTTAATTCTATTGTTTCTCTTTATGATCAAATATATGGTAATTCATTTTTAATGAATAAAACAAACAAATCTCTTAAAAGATGTATTCATTTACTGTTCATTATCACAGCAGGCCTGCCTTCTGAAACCCTTTCTGGATTAGATCTTGTACTTCTCATTTCCTTTGGTTAAAATTTTCGGCATCATCGGAAAAAGTAACAGGTATCTCTTTGAAAAGATTTACAAAATATGTATTAAAATCATATAAAGAAATGTCTGGGGGAGTTTGTTTTCTTTTGATAAAACGTCTCCAAAAATCACGTGGTCTGGAAAAACGCATACTTTCCAACTCTTTTATTTGTTTGTATTTAAAAGCACGTTTCTTTTTTTCAATAAGTTTTTATAAGCAATCTTGTAATCAGCAAATAACGTTCTGTTCACATATCATTTAGATAAAAGTATATAATGCTTCTTTATATACTGCTTTTTAGCTTGAATACACTCCTTATCAAACCATGGCTTTATTTCACTGTTCTGAATGTTAAACTAAAAACCCATAAAGTAGTTCCAGAAATGCTTCCGAAGTAATAAATTGACCTGTAAACGACGCTTTTTCAATCTGAAAGTGGTTCAAATTGCCACTTTTCTCGAATGTTTGAGGAAACGGCCATGTTCCCATTTAAAAACACATGCCCGCTTGAAATACAATGCCGCTCGTATCGGCTATATCTTTAATTTGTAAACGAAATAATAATTTGAAAATAATGAGATTGTCTTACCTCACTGCCCAACCGCGTGCACAAAAGTAACAGGAAGTACCGTTTGTTGTGTGTAGTTAGCGCCGAAAATGCGGCGTAGTCGCCGCTTATGTAACGCAGACGATGGACGGGGTGATACTGCGGAGGCGTACTCGAGCGTTGGTCGGACGAGGATACTTGAGCCTTGGCTACAGATTTCTCCTTGTGAATGCCAGGCTGTTGTTGGCTCTCTTGGTAGTGGACTCGGCATGCGGCTTCCAGGAGAAGTACGATTAGGTTCTGCCCATGAATTAGGTAGTTTGCGAGGATAGGGTTCCACTTCCTGGTTATGAACAGGACCTTCCAAGTTGCACTTTAAAGGATTGAAGTACATCATCCAGGCATGCTCTCATTGCTTTAGTTTGTTAAGGTCATATGCTTAGTTCTGGTTCTAACCAGGACGACTTCGAGCGTGATTTGCCTAAGTTGTAAGAACTTGTTTCATAATCGAAGTGAGATAAATAAGTTTAAACTAAACTACTTATCAGGAAGCTCTGAATCCAGCTCAGTACTGGCCCCTGATGCCGTAGTGTCTCAGCTTGATCAGCAGTCGTTCGTTGTGGATTTATCGAAAGCCTTGCTGAAATCAAGAAGTACGGCATCCATTTGTTCACCTGAACCTAGTATGGGAGGTGAGGTCTTGGAGGGTGATGATGAACTGGGATTCGCAGGATATTTTCTTGCGGAAACCGTGCTGTTGGTCTGACACTATCTGGTGAGAGTCTAGGTGTGTTATGACTTGGCTATGAATGACGAGTTCTAGTATCTTGCAGCATGCGAAGGTAAGCAATTTTGGCCTGTAGTTGGCAGGTACACTTTTGTAGCCTTTTTTAAATGTTGGAGTCACATTTTGCCCGTCTCCAATCTTCTGGGACCTTTCCATGTTGCAATGATGCCTGGAACACGAGTGTGAGTGCTGGTGCTATCTCGTTGACAGCCACCTTCAGGAAGCGTGTAGGTAGTGCGTCTGGTCCTGCAGCTTTGTGAAGATCAAGGACCTGTGGGAATTTCTGGACACCTTCCTTGCCAATGTCGAAGTGGTGGACTTTGGGATATGGGTCTCCAGGCATGAGCGGGAAGTTAGTTGTGTTCTTTTCAGTGAAGACACTAATGAACTGGCTGTTGAGGAGAGATGCCTTAACCTTATGGCCGTTATGTGCGATGCCTTCACTCTTGAGGGAGGAGACACCACTGCTTTACAACGCTTTCCCTCGACGAATGTGTATAGCTTTTTCGGATCTCTTCCTTCAGTGACAATTTCCCGAACATAGCTGGTATGCTTTGTACATAGCTGCCGGATGGATAACCGTTGGACGTCACTTTAATTTTAATAGTGTCAGAAGAAACTTTACGCAGTGTGGTAGTGTATTGGTTAGACGTCTGGCCGCTCACGCCAGATGTTCGAATCCCAGGTCAACCTGGTGCCTCTCAATAAAAAAACACTCAGTACTGGTTTCATGAAATTGACACCAAAATTCATCAATAGTTAGAGTCTGAAATCGGTTTACTCGGCTTTGTCCCTGCACTTCCAATTGAATCACGTGATTAAACACAAGCAGCTGTTTAATCGTTTAAAGCGAAAATGTCGTTCAGTTCACTTCTGTTATCAAACGTTTGCAAACAAATTAAACGTTTAAGCGAACTGAACGCAGCCCAGATTCCTTGACCCGCAAAGGAAGTACTAATATTGTTATCTCCCTTTGACCAAGACGGCCCAATTTGGAACATCCAAATATATTTCTGTAAAGAATTCAACATAGATCGATTTATGTATAATGTCAGCGTTAGATTTTGGTAATTTTATAAATATTTCATACATTTACAATAATTGGAACTGAATGTATATAAATATTTTTCTGTAAAAGTGCAAATATTAATCATATTTACATCGACTATATGTTGAAAATAGTAGGTGGGGTAAGGTGATTTTCTAAAGGTCTCACTGAAGAATTACCTCCATTACATGACTTGGACATTCTGGTAAATGGTAAAATGCGACATCTTTGAAATGACGCGAAACAATTTCGCGTAATAATTTCTCAGTATTTAGTTAACCGGGGATTGAAACTTTTGTACCATCATCTGATTTCTTTCGGTTATTCTTCTGACTTTTTTTTCAAATAAAAATACATGATGCTTGCTAAAGAACATAGATTTTTCTCATTGATGTTGATGTTTTTTCACCATATGTTATTGAATGTGTACAATATTTTTCTCCATATTCAACAGGATAGCATTCTCCAATATGACAATTTCTAATTTTCATATAATTATTGCAACAACTTTATTTTAATGGCCAATTTTTTGCTGACAGTTTTGGAAAAACTGTAAAGTAAGGAGTCATCTCCCAACAAGTATTTCTTATCGCGATATTCTTTGATATATTTATTTCAAACTAATTTGTCGTAAAGAGATGCTCTTTAGCAAACCATCTTTTCGCAATGTGCTTATTGGTCCAGCCAAATATACTGTATCCATATTATGTCTCATTTTCATTCATTGATTGATTTTCTTGCTTTATAGTGACTTTCATGAAAATTTTACTTTCATTTGCTATTTAGATTGTTAAAATGAACAAAATAGTATTGGAATTTAATATATACCTAATAGATACCTCAACTGGTAAGGGATCTACCGTATATTCCCTAATTAACGCCCCCGGGGGCGTTACATTTTACAAGGTAGGGGCGTTTATAAAAGATAAAAAAAGCAATTATAACAACAGATAAAAATACAATAAAAACAATAAAACCCTGGAAAAAACATTAAATCCGGTTTAAATCCCAGAAAAAGTGGTTCAGAATTATTTGAGAGTGAATGAAATAATCAACATAGGATGAAAAAAAGCTGAAAATCTGTATGAAATTACTAGTCTGCGTACTGGAATATCCGAATTTATGGTCATTGTACTCTTCACTTTAAATCACTTGGATGCCTCCTCTTATCAACGTGGAACAATGAGCTTTCAGCAGACTAACCGCATTTTCCGACGTTTTGTAATGTTTTAATCGGCAGACGGTATTTTTACTAGTTTTAAACAGCAAATATGGGGAAGGGTTTATTCAACCAAAAGTGGTTAAGTGGCCACCCAAGATATAAACAATAGGTTAAAGAGTTCAAAGGTAATAAACACTCAGCTAATTGTTGTCGGTGTAACAAAATAATCGATCAGGGAAAGATGGGCGAATACGCACTCAACTCGCGTATACGTTTTATTTTTTTATTTTTCAGAAAAATAGGTGGAGGGGGCGTTTATTAGAGTGGGGGCGTTTATAAGGGAATATACAGTATTCATAGTTGATAATGAGTCTAATGCATGCACACAAGTATGTTATTCATTCATGTATTGAAAAAGGGGGAATGGTTAGTGTCAGTGATATGCAAATTATTGCTGGGTACTTACAAACATTAATATTTGTTTGTTATAGATATAAAAAAAAGTCAAATATATAGTTTTGCAACAAAACAGAGCATTATTTGTAGCAAAAACAACTATTTATCCATATATGGTCATGTATTTTGACACCACTTAAGTTATGTAATGTTGCATATACTATAAAATGAATATGCAGTCAGATAGATAAATTATAGTAGACAATACAAGGACATTTTCAAAGTTTTTCTTTTTCTAGAATTATTTTTATTAAGGTACAATTGTTAATATTTTTGGGCAGTTTTTTCTGTTTTCGAGTCGTCCGAAACTGATTTATGCATGTGCGACCACCATCTTATTTTGGTGCATGAATTCGAAAACAGTTGCGCGATGAATTCAAAAGGCGTAGTTTTATATTTAGAAATGGTAAAGGTTTGTTTGACAAAAATTTCAGTCATATGTCATGACGATTTCTACTCTTCAAGGTCTCACTGAAGAATTACCTTCCTTACATGACAGTAGCAAGATTATTACGCCAAAGAAATTACAGCTGTGTAAAGCGGTTGGGCAATTTTTTTGTTAAAAATGCATAAAATGTCATTTCTTTGTGCATATGGGAACATTGAAACATTTATATGATTTCTGCAAAGTTTGGGTGACACTGGGAACTGTTTGATGATGCTATACCAGTTTAAAGATGCGTAGTGATACACTGCAACAAATGGACAGAATTGTCAAAAATGAAGGGGTGTCATCAAACTATCGAAATTGTGAAAAAGCAACCTGGTCAACCCCATGCTTTTTTCTGCATATTTGGACCAACATAGGACTATCTATGGGAATAAGGCACTTTTAGAACCATTGGTAATGTATCCAGTGTTCCAGAAGTGCACGTTTCTATATGTAGAACAGTACAAAATTAATTGGTATGTGAGATGTAAATCAAGTCATATCATGATTCAGTTAAGCTCTCTGCAAAGAAGTATTCAAATAAGATGCTAGGAGAAATCTATATCAGAAGACTATTATATATTAGAGTGCTTTCTGATGAGCTGCAAGTTCAACAGTGAATGAAATTATAATATATACTGGTCATACCTAATACCGCGAGTCTTAAAACAACCATGTAAAGATTGGCAACAATACTAAACAGTAATAAGGTTACTTAAGTGTGCTGAGTAATAAACAGTTGCCAATACGAAATGCAAACAAATGCCGACGCTAACGGAAGTTTGAGCTTTGTCTTCCCAGATTGTTATTATACGGGCATTCGCGGTAATAGGTATATCGTGGTATTAGGTATACAAGGTATAAAACACAAGTAGAAATAGGTTATATTAGTTATTTTTATTGTTATTTCAACATTGACCACAAAAATATACTGACACAAAAATCAACTGAATTTTTTATAAAGGTCTACTGTTCTGAAATTTCAGATTCAGCAAATTCATCACATGTATGACGCAGCTGCATTTGTATACATGTACTTGGTGAAGCATCTAATTTGTTTTAGAGTTGTAGGTAGCAATATTTGATACAATATTAATAGTTCAAATTAAGGGTTTGCATGTCTTTCTAGTATTTTGCTTTATATGATTTTATGCTAGTAGCTACATTATATGGAAGACTTTTGTTGCAACTAACATAACAACTTTGATCGTGTGTTTGATAGGTCATCCATGAATGTGTTGGTTTATGATATCAAAAAGGCATATGATAAAAAAAAAAAATCAAAACTGTTTACAATTATGTCATCACTATTGAATTAGAAAATATCAATATTTGAATTAAAAAAAAAAATGTTTTTCATAATAATAACAAAATTTCTTTTATCTGTTTTAATCCTTTACTTTATAGATACCAATCACAGAAAGCCTTTGAAAACAGTGCAGGAAGAGTTCAGATTGCTCATAATGAGCAATCTGAACACTTCCAGCCCTGTTTTCTACTCTGTCAGTTAATATATAAATAATTCACCAAATAATTAAAAAGCTTTCTATATTAGAGGTGTCCAAAGGCGTCTATATGAAGTAAAGGGTTAAGATCTGTATGACAGAGCTCATTGATAAATCTGTAATATAGTCTGAACAATAAAGACAACATGATGGACAAAACTGTGAACGAGTGAGCCTTCCCTCAGGCCGTTCAGGTATTTTATTATACCATTGAAGGCTAACAGATGATCAGTTGACCTAACCATTTTTTTGGGGGGGAGGGGGGAATTTTGGAATGTTAGCCAGTACTCGAGTATGAACATCCCATAAGTAATTGGTAACTTTCTCACTTGAATCAGTGGTGATAGATTACATTGAGATTCAGTGTTGTATATCAATCCTCATTGAGACTGGCTAGACAGGGATTAAAACTCAAGATCCCTGGATTGATAGTTAAATGGAAACCAGAGTAACAGACCCAGCCATTGAACAAGAAAGCTAAATTTTTTCAGTGGCAGCGCTTAATTTAACGGTATAGAGGGTTCCAGCCGTGATCTTTGTTCAGTTGTCTATATAAAATCTGTACATACAAGTTTGAAGTTATATATATATTTCAGAAATCTGTTCCCAGTGTTGAGAAACCCGAAAGTTTTTAAAGGTTTAATTGATGTATTTGTGGAAGATATTCGGGCCAAATATAAAGATGTTGAGGTCATTGTGGGCCTGGATTCCAGAGGATTTTTATTTGGACCCATGATAGCTCAGGCTCTAGATATTGCATTTGTACCAGTCAGAAAGAAGGGCAAGTTGCCTGGAGACACAATTCAGGTGGAGTACACACTGGAATATGGCAAGGTTTGAATTGATTTATTGTTTTTAATTTTTTAATACATTTGTTGTTCCTTGACCTGTCGACGTTTATAGGTATGTATACTTTCTTTTTCCTTTCAATATATATATATAAGGCCATTATAAATTAATTGCTAGATTATCATCCAAATTTTTCTTAATAACAGGGAGGGTGGGAGGATTTTATTTTTTATTTCTTATTTTCATTTTTAAATTTTTGATGTATTTTTTGTTTTTAGCTCTACTGGCCAAAGGCTTTGTCTGTCATCCGTCATCTGTCGTCTGTCGTCTGTTAGCAGCACTTTCTCTGAAACCACTAGGCCAATTAAACTGAAACTTCACATGGATGTATCTATTGCATAGGAGACTATACAGAAGATTTTTTTTTTTCGATCTGAAATTCAAGAAGGCCGACGTTACTAAAAATAGTCTAAAACTTAAAAAATCTTCTTCTCATGAACGGCCCAACAGATTTTCAAAATGTTTATGTAGCAATGATGACCAACTATAGTTTTGTTAGATTTGTTCAAATGGTGTCCCTAGGGTTAAATATGACCCCGCACCGAGGGTTCATTTAGGGGACACATGTCGTAATATTTTTTTATTATTTTTTTTTAAAATGGACATGATTTCGCCTATATCTTCATAGAAGCATTGGTTGGTGAAGGAGGTTCAGATTTGTAAAAATGACCGGGTTCCACTGTCTTAAGGGGTCAGGAGGAGCCCCAAAAGGGTAAAAATTGGTAATTACTAAATTTGTTTTCTTAAGAACCGGTATGTCAGATTTGTTCATATTTTGCATAAATTATCCCTATGTGTAGGGGTTGGATTGCAAATAAGAATTTAGGGCTAAAATTTATAGGGGCCCTGTAAGGGGACTTAGAATTTTACATAGGGATACTATGTGAAAACAGAAAATTCTCTTTTTTTTTCATCTGTTCTTAAACCACTAGGCCAATTAAACTGAAACTTCACATGGGTGTTTCTATTGCATAGGAGGCTATACAGAAGATTTTTTTTTTCGATCTGAAATTCAAGATGGTCACCGTTACTAAAAATAGTCCAAAACTTAAAAAATCTTCTTCTCATTAATGGCCCAACAGATTTTCAAAATGTTTATGTAGTAATGATGACCAACTATAGTTCTGTTAGATTTGTCCCTAGGGTTAAAAATGACCCTGCCCCAAGAGTTCAATTAGGGGACACATGTCAATATAATATATATATATTTATTTTTAAATGGAAACGATTTTGCCTATATCTTCACTAAAGCACTGTTAGGTGAAGGAGGTTAAGATTTGTAAAAATGACTGGGTTCCTATGTCTTAAGGGGTCAGGAGGGGCCCGAAAAGGGTATAAATTGGGAATTAGTAAAATTGTTTTCTTAAGAACCGGTATGTCAGATTTGTACATATTTGATATAAATTACCCGTAAGTGTAGGGGTTTGATTGCAGATAAGAATTTAGGGGCTAAAATATATAGGGGCCCTGTAAGGGGACTTAGAATTTTACATAGGGATACTGTTGGAAAACAGAAAATTCTCTTTTTTTTTCATTTATTCTGAAACCACTAGGCCAATTAAACTGAAACTTCACATGGATGTTTCTATTGCATAGGAGACTATACAAGAGATTTATTTTTTCTATCTAAAATTCAAGATGGCCACCATTACTAAAAATGGTCCAAAACTTAAAAAATCTTCTCATGAATGTCCAACAGATTTTCAAAATGTTTATGTAATAATGATGACCAACTATAGTTTTGTTAGAATTTTTTTTTTAAATGGAAATAATTTTGCCTATATCTTCACTAAAGCATTGTTAGGTAAAGGAGGTTAAGATTTGTAAAAAAAAGACTGG
Organism: Panopea generosa; assembly: GCA_029582155.1. Lineage (NCBI taxonomy): Eukaryota > Metazoa > Mollusca > Bivalvia > Adapedonta > Hiatellidae > Panopea > Panopea generosa. The sequence continues at coordinate 69,209,429 of CM055896.1, read as the reverse complement.
GTTCCTATGTCTTAAGTGGTCAGGAGGGGCCCCAAAAAGGTACAAATTGGGAATTAGTAAAATTGTTTTCTTAAGAACCGGTATGTCAGATTCGTACATATTTGATATAAATTATCCCTAAGTGTAGGGGTTTGATTGCAGATAAGAACTTAGGGGCTAAAATATATAGGGGCCCTGTAAAGGGACTTAGAATTTTACATAGGGATACTGTGGGAAAACAGAAAATTCTGGGTTTTTTTCATTTATTCTGAAACCACTAGGCCAATTAAACTGAAACTTCACATGGATGTTTCTATTGCATAGGAAACTATACAAAAGATTTATTTTTTCTATCTAAAATTCAAGATGGCCACTGTTACTAAAAATGGTCCAAAACTTAAAAAATCTTCTTCTCATGAACGGTCCAACAGATTTTCAAAATGTTTATGTAGTAATGATGACCAACTATAGTTTTGTTAGATTTGTTCAAATGGTGTCCCTAGAGTTAAAAATGACCCCCTTCACCCCCCCCCCCCCCACCACCATGTTTCTATTGCATAGTAGAATTTCAAAAAGTGCTATGGCCAGCCACTATGAGTCAGTAGAGCATCCTCAGGCCCTCTTGGGCCTCTTGTTTTTGTTTTTTTTATGAAAATAAAAAGGTTAGGGGTGGAATGAAGATTAGAGGGCAGGCAGGGATGATAATCTAGCAATTGATTTATTACGGCCTAAGTGTTGGAGAGTTGTTTAACAAAGACAGAATATGATGGAGTTCATGAACGATGTACATGAATCACAACATACCAGAAAGCAGAGTGGCTTTTTTTGCCGAAAAAACATGTTTTGTGTAATCTGTTTCAATAGTTTTACAAAAAAATTGATTGATTTATTTAATATTTAGCGTCATTTTATATGCCATCAGTTAACCTAACCACTGTTTCCTGGGTTCCTGGAAGGATAACCAGTACTCGAGCACACCTCATCACCGCAAGTTACTCATAATTTTCCCACTTGTATCAGCAGTGAGAGATAATGATAATGAGACAATGTTGTATATCAACCATCACAGAGATTGTGGCCGGGCAGGGATTCGAATGCACACTCCCTGGATTGATAGTCAGATGTATTAAAAAGTGAGCTAATCAGCCCAGCAATGTTTACAAATAGATATTAAAACAAACATTACCTGCTTGTCATATTCCAAAGTTTTGATTTTCCATTATGATAAAATCAATAGATTTCGGTAAAGTTAATAAAAATCAGACTGATTTTTGCAAGTCATTTAACAATTTCAAATATTTTGTTCTCTGTAATATTATCATCTTATATATGCATGCATCAGGTTTATTGTACAGTAATGTTACTTATAAACAAAACAAAGAAACTTCAATCTGTGTACTTTATTTTTTATTTCTTTTTGTGTCTGAAAAAAATAGAGTTTTTCCACAGATACACTGCCAAATGATTCAGTAAGAAAGACAACTTGTGCAACACAAACAAATATAAAAATTAATGGAGTTGTCTCCCTTTGACAGACAAGTCTCATTTACCAACCTTGCTATAATTTAACAAAATATTGGTTGAATATCTGTTCATTAAAATTAGTCTGACAACATTTTAATTTATATTGATACTATAAATATTTCTGTTCTGGCAATGGTTTATGATTTTATCATTGTGTATGCTTCTCTGACACAGGCATTGTGATACAGTTTATACATGCCTACCAATCACACAGCACACGTAATACAACATTAATGTTTTAAGGCGGGGGATTTCCGGTTCCGCAGGTGGGGGAACCGATTTGAGGAATTTTATGGCAAGTGTTCAATATTTTCATGAAATGTATTTTACTAAAACATTTTTTTCAAAAATCAGAGAATTTCATCGGATGATCAGTTAAACAAACCTATAGTTGACAGAAGTTAAACTAAATTAGTCATTTACCCAATGTGTGAGCAGTTTTGAAGTGGTTGCAAAAGTGACCACATGGTTGCACCTGACGATCTTTTTTTGTCATATCCTCAAGCAGGCTAAGCCTGTTTTTATATAAGTGCTTTCCAAGGGTATACCATACAATATAGTTTACGTACACGGAAAGATACGCAATATGTTGGCCGGTCCACGCAGAAGTGCTCACACATTCATTAAATGACTAATTCAGCTTGACTCCTGTCAATTATAGTTTTGTTTTACTGTTCATCCGATGACATTCTTCGACTTTCGAAACAAAGTTTAAGAAAAACGAATATTGTGAAAATATTGACCACTTACCGTAAAATTCACCAATTTGACTCCCCGCCTGCGTAACCGGAAATCCCCCGTAATTACAACATGGCCTGTACGATTGGTAGGCGTGTTAAAGTTCATGCATGGAAATGAAATTGTTAAATTAAATATTAAAATGTGTTTTATTTGAAAATTTTCAGGATGTTTTTGAAATACAAAAGAATTCACTTACTCCAGGACAGAAAGTTGTTATAGTAGATGACCTACTGGCCACAGGAGGTATTATTATATAATTGATATATCCTGTATTTTAGTAAATTCATCAGTCATTTTGTTACCCTGGAGAATTAATGCATTTGTCACTTGTTACCCTCGCTCATGCAGGTTGGACATAGTTGAGGCCATGACATCCAGAAAATTGGCATGCTCTTACCACATCAATGCCCCTGCATTACTGGCCTGGTTACATTAAGGTACCAAATGATTACATTATAATCAATCATAATAAGGACACTCTTTGTTTTACCGAATGTAGACTCAATGTCACTTGCCTCGCACTGAGGTGAAGTCTTGTGTTTGAGACCAGCTGTGTCCAGAAATGTAACTTAGAGAAGTTTACTGGTTACTCACATCAGGCATGATTGGTTCTGAAGTCTTGGGTGTGAGCCCAGCTGTGTCCAGAAATGTAACTAAGAGAAGTTTACCAGTTACTTGCATCAGGCATGATTGGTTCTGCAGTGCTTAGGTTCATATCTGAGATATGCTGGGCCTAAATTCGTCAGTAATTTGAGTCTGAGAATCGGACTCGGACTCAAATCTTACATTTTGCAAAACCAAGTAAACATACAATTATATCTAATAAATGTGATTGTTCAACAGTTTCTATTTTATATTCATTAAAAGCTTTTGTTTCAGTTAATAAATATATAGTAATTTGCTTGTTTAATAAAAAGCTACTTGAATTTTTTACATTTTTGGTCCGAGTCTAAATCTGAGATACAAAATATTGATAATTTTAGGTCCTGGTTAATGTAATACCACTAGTATATATATATTGTGTAACCTTTGATGTGTTTAAAATGGTGTTGAACCCCATTAAAAAAATGTTTGTTTTATACTGTTTACTGTGTGTAGTGTTATTTTACATTATTTTGCAGGTACAATGAGAGCAGCATGTGATTTGATGGATGAAGCCAAAGCTGTCACTATGGCGTGTGTTGTAGTTATTGAATTAAAGGACCTGAAAGGTCGTGATAAACTGAAATATCCACTTATGTCCTACATAAGCTAGTGAAGAAGAAACATAGTTGTACAAGGATTGAGTCCTGAAAAAAATGCAGTATATTCTTCAGAAACTTTAACCAGGAAGTACAGTGTACACAGATTTTATTGAATTGGAAAATAATAAATATGGTTTACTTTATAGACTCGCACTGAGCGCTTTTAACCCTTCCTTAAACAACTACCTCGCATAAACCATAGTGGTGGTAGGGTCCACTGGGCCCTCACCATGTTAAACAATGGACTATTTGACTGTGTGCACTCTAGCAACCATATTTTTTATTTGATTCTCACCTAACTTACACAGTAGTTATATAATATTAATATCTTGGACATGTTCTTGAACTGGCCAAATCGGATAATTAATGTCAGAGGGATGGCCCTTGAAACATTAAAAATTGCACTATTTGGCCTAGTGGGCACTTTAGCAACAGCATTTTTCATTGATTTGATTCTCACCAAACTTGCACCGAAGTTATATAACCGTTATATCTCAGACCAGTTCTTGAACTGGCTAAGTCGGAATATTAATGTTAGAGTGATGGCCCTTTGATTGTCAAAAACAGCACTATTTGACCTTGTGTGCACTCTAGCATCAGCATTATTCATTTGATTCTCACCAAACTTACACAGTGGTTATATAATCTTGAAGTTCTTGAACATGCCAAATCAGTTAATATATTGATATCGGAGTCAAAATCATCAAAAATTGCATTATTTGACCTGTGTATTCTAATACAGCTTTCACTTGATGTCCACCAAACTTACATAGTAGTTATATAATTATATTAGAGAGGTTTCAATTTGATACTTGTACTGTTACAAGTTGTACTTGTACTGGTACTTGTAGCCGCATTAATTGTGTTAACCTCATTGATGACTTCAGCAGTTTTTGCCTTCTCGGGCTCTTATCTACCAATATACAACTTGTAGCGAGTGTTTTACACATAACTTGTAACTTTAATCGTATTACATCCTTGCATGGAGATTCTAATATATGTATAAGGAAGTTAAAATCATTTATGACTGAGACACTGTTTCAATGGCGCTTTCATTTGACTCGCCTTGAATTTTCAGCCTAGAAAACGGTATAAATAGCACCTGCCAAATATATAATAGGCAGTTAAGTGCCGTAATGAAGTGTATAGATCGAGTCGAAAGTGGCACCGTCGTTGATCATATCCTTATACCATAATGGAAGACTTGTGGTACAAGGGTAGAATGCCGGAATGCGGCCCCAAAGGTCCCAGGTTCAAACCCCACACCATCCAACTATCCAGGGACGGATTTGTGGAGCAGTGGTAGAGCGCCGGACTACTGACCTGAAGAACCTGTTTTCGAATCCTGTCAGAGATGAATGTTTGTTTCAGGTTTTCACAATCCCTTACTTCGGCGGGTGATACTGGTAAGAAACAGAGGATGCAGTCATCAAGCAGATTAATCTAAGTTGTAAGAACTTGTTCCACAATCAATATAAAATAAATATGTTTATATATATATCCAGCTGTCTTTCGGTAGGTCAATGGTTCTACCCAGGTGCGTGAAATAATGCACGGAAGTGCACATATGTGTTAAATTCCTTTTCATATTTTGTAAGCCTATATAAAATGCATGAAATTGAACGGTTCCTTGGATGTCTTTACTTTTAGATATCTTGTATAATGGCGGATAGAAAGAAGCAAGTTGGGTTCACTGAACACTTTGATCTGAAACTGAACATAAATCATGACATTGACATTTTACCCATACATGAACACGTAGATATATTTCGAACCAAGAAAAATCTGAATATGTTTACCTGTACGCGTACTCATAGCCACAAGTACCAGTACATGTACAAGTGTCAAATCTTAACCTCTCTGATATCTTGGACAAGTTCTTGAACTGGCCAAACCAGATAATTAGTGTTGGAGTTATGGCCCTTGAATTCTCAAACAAAAAAATGTGTGTATTTGATGTGTGCACTGACAATTTATATTTGATTTTCGTTGATTTGTATAAGTTATAATAACTTGTTTCACAGTCAAAGTAAAATAAATATATTTAACCCAAACATGGAGTATACAGACACATACAAATACAGCAAATATTAACTCTTGGTCATATAGTGCTAAAATGTTTAAGTGAATCTTTTGTATTTAATTATTATTCTTGAATTGAAGTGTACAATGTACCAATAATATCTGATAAGATTCTTATTAAACTACACTGAACAGCTAACCTGCCACCTGACATTGTACCCGACGTTTTATGTGTTTTCTGAAAAAGTGTCAAAGCAATTTCCTTGAAATTTGAAATAAAATAAGAAAGAACATTTAGGCTGTGTACAATCAATATATCGTATATGTTAATGGTGGATACATGTTTAGTTATATAGTATATGTTAATGGTGGATACATGTTTAGTTACGCAACTCGATACTTTGACAAAGATATTGGAAATATAAAAATGGTTGGTTAACTGTTCTGTTCAGTATAGTTTATAATATATGATACAATGTCATGTAGTATATTATTGTTCTGAGGTGAACTATACATTAGGTGGTTAAGGTTAAGTTGGGAGTACTATGTTTGTGCTCGATTTAATCGGGTGAGGCTAAGAAAAAAAATATGCACAAGTCCTATAGTATTCTACTTATCAATTGTGTCATTTTTTATTTATGTTGTTTTGTATTTAAAAAAACAACAACTGATTTTAGTCAAGCAAACAAACACACATGTAAACATCTGCAACAAATTCACTAGGAAATAATTCCAAATAATATTGTTGAAATTATAAAAAAAAATACAACTATTAGTTTAAATTTACAATGTAGTAACATAATAAAAGTTTATTAACAGGTGGAAGAAATGTTTAAACAATCTGTTTTGCAGAGCAAAAATAATGACGTTATCTATTTGTGTGTTGCTACAAGATAAACGTTCCTTGTCATTCAGGCCATTATAAATTAATTGTTAGATTGTCATCCAAATTTTTCTTAAAAATAGGGAGGGTGGGAGGATTTTATTTTTTATTTTCATTTTTAAATTATTATTATTTATAAAATATGAAAATAAAAAGGGTTGGGGTGGCATGAAATTAGGGGGCGGGCGGGGATGATAATCTAGCAATTAATTAATTATGGCCTAAAGCAAAAGTTTTTTTCTTACCTCCACATGTGGAATAATAAATTATGATAATTATTATTAAAACGAAAAACAATAAGAGTTTAATCTATTCAGTTATTTTGAACAGTTATGTGCTTGTAAAGTCTAGATATATCTTAACATCTGGCAGAAAATGCTTTTATAGCTGAAAACAAGAGGTTAATCAATACAGGGGTCATATAATGGGATATAATTCCTAATGGCAGTTCACATATCTGTAAAAACAAAGTGCTGTAATATTACTTCAACAAAATCAATTTTTCAATTGAAAAAAAAGTAGAAGTTTAATACCTGGCTAAAAGGAAATAATTCACTAGGTATTTTCACTTTTATGTCCTCTGGAAATCTCTCGATATCACAGACAAAACTAAAATATTGTATAAACATTTATTGGATTTTTGGTTGATGTGATATTAGATCTACTGTTCTTACTAAATGTGCAATAAATATTTATTTTTCTTTCTTAAGCTTATTATTTTATTACATCCCATATATTCCAAATATGATCTGCATTATGTCCAACTAAGGCATCCAGCTATAATTTTACAATTATTATCACCACACAGAAAATTTAGGGACATTGAAATGGCATCCATCCGTTTGTCTGTCAGCACGCATCTTGTAGGGGGAGATGCCTGAGATAAAAGAAAACAGGATTATATTCAGTACCAAGATTTTTAAGTGTATTTCTTTTGTTCGAGAACAATGAAAGTACAAATTAAGACTCATTTGATGAAAGCGTCTGTCCCCCCGTCACATTTATTACCAACAACTTTAAAGACGCAACTACTCCCACAGTTTTAACTTGGTTCAAACAAAACGTGCCTCACAGGAGGTACATGGTCTGGATATAAACCTTTGTTCTTGGCATTTAAATGATTTTTATTGAGTTATGGTTCTTTGACCTTTAAAATGAAATTACATTGGCAACTTTGCCTTTCAGTCCATAGCTATTGCATAACAGCACGTACCATCATAAAACATCATACGAGGACTATTGAAAGTCAAAGGCCAGCAGGGCTTATGTTCTGGTAAATTGTCCATCGTCTGTTAATGTTTTTCTTGTAGACTTGATAGCACCTTTATTTTTCATTGAATCTTGACCAAGCTTGCACAGCAGTTATATAACCACAACATCACGAACAAGTTCTTGACCAGTGAGATTTGACCATAAATGCCCCCGCCATAGGGCTTATAAGCACATTTTAAGTGAAACTGTTAAAAAAAATTTCTCTGAAAGTTCAAGGCCTAAATCTTAGATATTTTACATGTAGCATTGCATGGAGGTCCCCTAAAAGATTTGTTAAAGGCGGGTCTCTTGGGTCACCACAGGGGTCACTGTTTTACTTAACAGTTATATAAGAAAAAAGTTGTATACACGACAGCACCTTCATTTTCATTGACTCTTAATCAAACTTGCACAGCCATTTTATAACCACAAGATATCGAACGAGTTCTTGAACCAGCATGATTCGACCACAAATGCTCCCACCGCAGGGCTTAAAAGCACATTTTAAGCAAACTTTTAAAGAACACTTTCTCTTAAAGGTTAAGGCCTAGACCTTAGATATTTTACATGAAGCATTGCATGGAGTTCCACTAAACGATTTGTTGAAAGTCGAGTCCCTGTGGTCAAATTTGGGGCTGCTACAGGGGTCACTGTTTTATATATGGAAAATGTTGTAGACGCTAAAGCACTTTCATTTTTCATTGAATCTTAATCAAACTTGCACAGCAGTTATATAACCACAAGACCTCTGAAAAGGTCTTGTATCAGTGTGATTTGACCACAAATGCCCCCGCCTAAGGGCTTATAAGCACATTTTAAAAAACATTTCCTCTGAAAGTTTAAGGCCCAGATCTTAGATATTTTACATGTTGCATATGTTGCCAGTAGAGCGATTCAGGTCCTCAGGTGTCTCTTGTTATTTCTCTTCTTCCCTTGAAAAAGGGGGGAAAATGCATTATATTTTGTGTATAAGTTTTCATCAGTCATTGATGTTATTCAGATGTTAGGGCAGGTTGGAAATATGTTGCCCTAGCACTGAACTGTAAATCAGTAGTAATTTGACACTAGCTTTATTTAGGTGTATTATACTCCTGGATCATTAAGTTATGTGATCTTAAATATTTAGTATCATTTTTATGCCATTGAGGGCTAACAGCAGTAACTAAAAAATTCTTTCCTAGTATCCTGGTAGGTTAACCAGAATTCGAGCATACCCATCTCTGCATTTAACTGATAACTTCCCCATTTGAATCAGTGGTGAGACACAAAGAACAATGAAACACAAAGCTGTATATCAATCATCATGGAAATAGTGGTCCAGCAGCAATTCAAACTCAACACCCCTGGATTGATAGTCAGATGCGTAATCCATTCTTATACTGATTTTCAATGACGAAAAAAAAATGCATAACATTTCTGAGATAACATGGTCTGCCAGGCCAGATTTTTATCATCAGCTATGACTACAAACAACATATCTACTACAAACAATTCTGATATAACTGGTTTTGCCAGGCCATTATTTTATTGTTAGCTTAAACTACAACCAACATATCTACTACCAACATTTCTGAGATAACTGGTTTGTCAGGCCAGTTTTTGTCATCAGTTTTACTACAACCAACATATCTACTACAAACATTTCTGAGATAACTGGTTTGCCAGGCCAGTATTTTTAACATCAGCTATTTTTACAACCAATATATCTACTACAAACATGTCTGAGATAACTGGTTTGCCAGGCCAGTTTTTATTATCAGCTATTACTACAACCAACATATCTACTACAAACATTTCTGAGATAACTGGTTTGCCAAGTCAGTTTTTTATCATCAGCTATTTCCACAACCAACCTATCTACTACAAACGTTTCTTAGATAACTGGTTTTCCAGGCCAGTTTTTTATCATTAGCTTTACTACAACAAACACATCTGCTACAAACATTTCTGAGATAACATAGTTTGCCAGGTCAGTTTTTTATCAGCTATTATTACAACCAGCATATCCACAACAAACATTACTGAGATAACATAGTTTGCCAGGTCAGTTTTTTATCAGCTATTATTACAACCAGCATATCCACAACAAACATTACTGAGATAACTGGTTTGCCAGGTCAGTTTTTTATCATCAGCTATAACTACGACCAACATATCTACCAAAACTTTTCTGCAATAACTGGTTTGCTGAGCCAGTTTTTTTTATCATCAGCTATTTCCACAACCAACTTATCTACAACAATATTTCTGAGATAACTGGTTTGCCAGGCAAGTTTTTATCATCAGCTATTACTACAACATTTCTGAGATAACTGGTTTGCCAGGCAAGTTTTGACTACAACCAACACATCTGCTACAAACATTTCTGAGATAACATGGTTTGCTAGGCCAGTTTTTTATCATCAGCTATTACTACAACATTTCTGAGATAACTGGTTTGCCAGGCCTGTTTTTTTTATCAACAGCTATTACTACAACCAACATAATTATATACTACAAACATTTCTGAGACTACTGGTTTGCCAGGCCAGGTTTTGTCATCAGTTTTACTACAACCAACATATCTTCTACAAACATTTCTGAGATAACTGGTTTGCCAGGCCATTTTTTTATCATCAGTTTTTACTTCAACCAACATATCTTCTACAAACATTTCTGAGATAACTGGTTTGCCAAGCCAGTTTTTTTTATCAACAGCTATTACTACAACCAACATAATTATATACTACAAACATTTCTGAGACTACTGGTTTGCCAGGCCAGGTTTTGTCATCAGTTTTACTACAACCAACATATCTTCTACAAACATTTCTGAGATAACTGGTTTGCCAAGCCAGTTTTTTTTATCAACAGCTATTACTACAACCAACATAATTATATACTACAAACATTTCTGAGACTACTGGTTTGCCAGGCCAGTTTTTATCATGAGTTTTACTACAACCAACATATCTACTACAAACATTTCTGAGATAACAGGTTTGCCAGGCCATTTTTTTATCATCAGTTTTTACTTCAACCAACATATCTACTACAAATATTTCTGAGATAATTGGTTTGCCAGGCCAGTATTTTACCATCAGCTTATACTACAACCAACATATCTACTACCAACATTTCTGAGATTACAGATTTGTCAGGCCAGGTTTTGTCATCAGTTTTACTACAACCAACATATCTTCTACAAACATTTCTGAGATAACTGGTTTGCCAAGCCAGTTTTTATCATCAGCTATTTCTACAACCAACCTATCTACTATAAACATTTCTGAGATAACTGGTTTGCCAGGCCATTTTTTTATCATTAGCTTTTACTACAACCGACACATCTGCTACAAACATTTCTGAGATAACATAGTTTGCCAGGTCTGTTTTTATCAGCTATTACTACAACCAACATATCCACAACAAACATTACTGAGATAACTGGTTTTCCAGGTCAGATTTTATCATCAGCTATAACTACAACCAACATATCTACCAAATTGTTTCAGTGATAAATGGTTTGCCGGGCCAGTTTTTTTATCATCAGCTATTTCCACAACCAACTTATCTACTACAATTTTTCTGAGATAACTGGTTTGCCAGGCCGGTTTTTATCATCAGCTATTACTACAACATTTCTGAGATAACTGGTTTGCCAGGCCAGTTTTGACTGGGCCCTGTCCTCAGTGTGGGCCCTGTCCTCAGAGTGGGGCCTGTGGCCCTGTCCTCAGAGTGGGCCCTGTCCTCAGTGTGGGCCCTGTCCTCAGAGTGGGGCCTGTGGCCCTGTCCTCAGAGTGGGCCCTGTCCTCAGTGTGGGCCCTGTCCTACCAGGAAGAAGATCTCAAACCCAAAAATTCAATGCAGATCTTTTTCTGTACATGATCCTCAGTTCGACCTTTCTTCAAGAGAAGTTATTTAGTCCCAATTCAATGCAAAGTCAGTGTCCCTGTGGTTACCATCTTGCGTCGTAGCGCAAGCTTAAAATAAGGTTGACCTTAGGAGCAACTACATGACCATTGAAAACGTGGTTGTTAAAAAAACAGCTATTTCGATCATCTGTGTCTGAATTTTTATTGTGTGCACTCGAGCACCTGCATTTATTGTTGGATTTTCACCGAACTTGTACTATAGTTATGTCGTATCTAACTACTTGGGATATGAAAACACAACATATAAAGCACCAGTGTGTCTATATCCTACAGCAATTATTGTCTGTTGCTGTTATTGATTTACTCAATTGAATGATTTGATATATCCTGCATTGATGTCCCTTCATTCGTTTCCAAGTATGTCCGCTCTTAACTCCGTGTTGCACTTTCATATCTCTTGAAATATCATGCAAATTCTTGAACTAGCCACATCAGAATTCCAAGTGATGACCCTTGAATCGTCAAAACGTGTACTATTTGATCGTGGTTGCATGCATGTTTATAAATCCATGTTCACAAAAATAAGTCAAATAGGATTGATTGAATATTTAGCGTAATTTTTTAACAGACGATCAGTTAACCTAACCACTGTTTCCTGGAATTAACCAGTAGTCGAGCACACCCCATCTCCACAAGTAACTGATAACTTTCCCACTTGAATCAGTGGTGAGAGACGAATGCTAATGAGACACAAAAAAAAAGTCGTATATCAATCATCACGGAGACTGTTGCCGGGCGGGGGATTCAAACTCATGACCCCTGGATTGATAGTCAGACGCATAACCGACTGAGCTAATCGGGCCCAAAAGTCAAATAATATTTGGGACGAGATCTTGAACTTGCATAATTGAATTATATTTGTCAAAATTAATGTACCGGTACATGAATTTCAAAATGAACAATAAATGTGTCGAAAGGACGAGATGCATACACTCAGTGACTTTATTTCTTGTAAAAGTATTTCCAGGGTTTAATGCAAAGCTAGTTTAGCTCAATGTAGATCAAGAAGGTAGATAGACTGGATTTGCGCCAAGTCCCCGAACAAAAAAATATATTGAAAGAGAAAGTGTGTCCGATAGACACCGCCAAGGGAAAATATACACCTGAAATAGTAAAGGGCTCTCAATTTTTCCACAATTTTAGCGCGACTACAACTGCAATTTCTAAAATTGTTTTGGTAATGGTAAGAACATTATAATAATGGTAAGCTCTGCAACGAGAATGGTAATATTTACCCCAGGATCCATCCGACGTCTTACTGGTGGCATGAGGAGAGTCAACCTAACGTAGCATGTATTTGAGAAAATACGGTTTCAAGGAATGTAAATATATAGCCCTTATCCTAGCATCATCTATTCTTTATGTTACAGAAAACAAAAAAATCAAAGCATTCAATTGTAATGTAGACGACCATCTATCAATTTTGAAAGTACTAGAGGAACTCGATATTACTTTGTAAATTGTATGTATATAGACGTATTACAGATTATCATTATATTTTATTCAATCATACCATATGATATGTGAGCTAACGTGTACCGTTATTTTTTGTTATTGACATCAGTAATATTGGCTTAATGTATTGTTATAAACTTATGATATTGTACAATAAAACATCAAATCAAGTGTTAATGCATGTTATTTTTAAATTAAATCAAAATTAACGTAGAGCTGACCTACGTAATTTACGACTTTTTTGACGTTACACTTATTGGCTTCAACTTTTGACGCGACGTCATAGCATTTCCATGTAAAGTGAGTCACCTGACTGGGCTACAACATAGACCCTTGTCCCTAATTTCAAGCAGACTCCCTACATTCTATAGAAGGATTTTTAAAACGCAAAACTTTTAATTGAGATGGGTAGAAAAGATGCATGATCGCTCATTAGCTACCACCGAGAAACGTTACTGATCCCATGTCTTGGTTCAGGAGAGGAACAATGTTTCCCATCAATGTATTACAAACAATGTGCTTTCAATGAGGTGGATATGTGTTACATGCATTGTTGCAATCGTTACCGACTGCAACGTTAGTGATTTGGGCTATCCCGATTTGAAACGTGAATTCATAGGGTTTGGTTAATATTTCCAATAAAATTCACACAAAGTGTGAGGCTAATGTTGATGTTTATTGTGTTTTTAAAGTCCCTCAGTGTAGTATTTGAAAAAAACAACTCACACAGCAGTATTATGTATAAGTTTTTATTTACCCCTGCACTATGCTCTATGTTTTTGACGAGCAATAAAACAGTATCGTATGTATAGTTTATCCCAGTACGTGATATCTCTGAATCAGGTCTGTTTATCACCAACGAAAAAGCAGGGAATTCTATGTCTGTTCCACATTGCATAGCGCTTGTATGCTTACTAGACTGCGACGTCATTCAAACTTGCAGTTGAAACAACTGACCAATCAACGTGATCAAATGTGGCTTTCCCAACATTGCTATTTAACGGACCCAATCGGGAAAGCTTGAAACCTATACATATTAACTTATTGAACAGAAACAACAAAAATACATATGAAGGGAGGTAATGAACTCTTAAACAAGAGGCCCATGAGTGCCTAAGGACGCTCTACCGACCCATAGTGGCCATAGCACTTTTTAAAATTTCACAATATTTACCCTCTTTGGGGGTCCTATGAACAACTTATGGATAAATACCCCTGCCACACATATGCTGAACAAAAAGTTAATTGCTATAAAAAGGGAATACTTTATATTCCAATACCATTCATCTGTAAAACAAATAGCCCCCGTACAGAACCATTATACAACCCAGTCCATTGATTTTTCAGAACATCAATCACCCACCCTTAAGGATTTGTTAAGAGCAGAAATGCTTTAGATTTTAAAAAGGCGTTTATTTTTGTACACATGGATGCGAAATAAAAAAAAAAGTTTTCCGTATAATATTCCTATGTAAAAGTAAGCCACATTACAGGGCCCCAATATATTCCAGCCCCTTGATATGCAGATTCTTCAATCCTTGATGTAAAGATAATCTATATCAAATATGAACTAGTTTGACTTAAGGTTATTTAGAGGAAGCTTTGCGAAATTTCCCAATTTTAACCTTATTGCCCCACCCATCCCCTGGGCCCTTTATGGAAATGCAATCCTTTTTATTGAACACAATCAAATTTATTGTTACTAGACAATGCTTTAGATCTCAAATTGAACAACATATTAACACAAATAAAAGAAAAACTGAGAATTTTCCATTTTCCCATAGTATTCCTATGTAAAGGTGTAACCCCACCATTGATTTTTGTTCTTTATTCTATAGTAAATAATAAAAGTTTGAAGGCTTGTCATTCATAGAGGGTCCCAAATGAAAGAAGTGAAACCTACATTTTACTGTTTGTCAACCTCTGCACTATCAAAATATGATGAGAAAAGTAGGGGTCATGTGTCATATAAGAGATTTTTGTTCTGCTCAGTGTGTACACTGGTGACAAAGTGAAAGTAGACTTCCGAAATCATGAATTCATACCCCAATTTCCATGCATCATTTTTTTTTTTAAATTCACAATTCAAACATGACAATGCCATCAAAATGTTCAAAATACATCAATAATGCCATTCAAATAAAAAAATGAGCATTAAAAATAGGAAAATGCATTTTTAAAGAAGAAGAATTGAGGATTATTTACAACCGCCATTATGCGACTACCCCACGGAAGCACTTCCTTTTTGCAATGGTGGCACTATGCCTAAAACTCAAAAGACCTCTTACAGGGCCTCTTGATTTGTACAAACTTAAAACTCTTAATCATAGGGATCATTTATATGAAATATGAACACATTTGACAGACCGGTTGTTGAGAACAAGATTTATCACAATGTTCAATTTCAACCATTTTGTGACCCCACCTGGCCTCTTTAAGAAGGTCAATCCTTCGTATGTGTTATGACGAGAAGATGCTTCAAAACTCAAACTGAATAAAAACTAGTCATAAAGAAATGAAAAAAAAGAGAATTTTTGGTTTTCCAATAGTATTCCTATATAAAACTTAAAGCCCCCATACAGGGCCCCTATAAATACAAGACCCTTGATTTGTACAAACTTTAAACCCATACTCATTGGGATTATCTATATCCCATAGTATCCCTTTGTAAATTCTTAGTCCCCTTACAGGCCCCCTATAAATATTAGCCCCTGAAGTCATATCTGCAATCAAACCCCTAAACATTGGGATAATTTATGCCAAATATGAACAAATCTGACTTGCCGGTCCTTAAGAAAACGATTTTTGTAATTCCCAATTTTTACCTTTATGACCCCTTTAGACGTTGTAAGTCATTTTTATAAATCTGAACCTCCTTGACCTAACAATGCATCTGTGAAATAAAGACAAAATCAGTTCCTTTATAAAAAAATAAAATAACTGTTTATTATAATGACATGTGTCAGGGCAGGTTTTTTTTTTAACCCCAGGGACACCATTTGAGCAAATCTAACTGAACTATAGTAGGTTATCATTACTACATAAACATTTTCAAAATCTGTTGGGCGGTTCACGAGAAGATTTTTTAAGTTTTAGACTATTTTTAATAACTGCAGCAATTTTGAATTTTAGATAAAAAAAATCTTCTTTATAGTCTCCTATGCAATTGCAACATCCTTGTGAAGTTTCAGTTTAATTAGCCAAGTGGTTTCAGAGAAAGTGCTGCTAACGGACGACAGACGATGCACCGTGGCATAAGCCCTTCTGGCTTGGCCAGTAGAGCTAAAAGCAAGATTTTTTACTATTCACCATTTTATCCCTTTTTTGATTTCTGCTGGCCATTTATGGATACTAAATAACCCTTGGGCTCAGCTGTTATGACTAACCAATACTCCAGACCTCAAGATGATTAAAATAATTCCTAAAATAACTTTTATACTACTTTTCCATAGTATTCCTGTTAAAATAAAAGTCCCCTTACTGGACCCCAATAAACCACGACTCCTTCATATAAATAAACATGAAACCCCTAACCATAGGGATTTGTATGAAGTATGAGCAAATCTCCCAGGACAGAATTATCTGTTTTACAATAGTATTCCTATGTAAAAAACTGTCTCCTTACGGAACCCAGTATTCTCTAGTCCCTTTATTTGAACAACTTTGAAACCCCTATCCATAAGGGACATTTAAACTAAATATTAATATTTTTGAAAAAAAAAGAAAGAAAGAAATCGAAAAAATTCGCCTTATCATGGTGCCAATATAAATGTTGTTACTGTACTTTATTTTATAGTTTTCTTTGATTATTCCACAGTTGCTAAAACGAAGTCACTTGTTTGAAAAGTAAAAAATGAAAACCCTTCTGACCAAAGCATGTTTTCTAGAGTGAACCAGTAAACACGTTTTATTAATTAATTTATTAAGCCTTAGGCCATTATAAATTAATTGCTAGATTATCATCCAATTTTTCTTCAAAAGGGGAAGGGAGGGAAATAAAAATTATGAAAATAAAAAAGGTCGGGGTGGCAGGGGATGATAATGTAGCAATAATTTATTATGGCCTTATAAATAACACATCCAAGATTTAATAAAAACAAGAGCCATGTTGGACATGGCCAATCCACCACCACCATTCTTGCAGCAGCATTGTAAAACATCTCAACAAGATGAACAATTTATAGACTTTAAACGAACAAACTACCATCATATAAGCATTACTGGTCTTTAACCGGTAGCGCTGTAAAACATCTCAACAAGACGAACAATTTATGAACCTTAGACAGACGAACTACCATCACATAAGCATTACTGGTCTTTAACCAGCAGCATTGTAAAACATCTCAACAAGACGAACAATTACGAACCTTAGACAGACAAACTACCATCACATAAGCATTACTGGTCTTTAACCTGTAGCGCTGTAAAACAGCTCACAACAACTCTGAATCATCAGTACAGATCTTTAATGATTTGTATGTGGCCTGTAAGAAAATATTCGAAAATCGACCAGCGACAGTAAAGCAAGAATGAGAAAGAATAAAAGAAAACAAATAAAACACAGAACCTGGTCGAATTTCTAAGGCATTTATAGTAAAATGTAGATAATTTATTAACAGACAGGCATTGGTTCTATTTTTATTTCTGGAATGAAGAGATTCTTACATGTAAACCTTCAAAAATGTTTTTTTTTATTTTAAGCACTGACATATTTTTCAATTAGTCTATTTAAGCTTCCTCTTCCTCTTCTTCTTCATCAAATTCGCCTTCTTCCTCGGCGGTGGCATCCTGGTATTGCTGATATTCAGACACCAAGTCGTTCATGTTGGATTCGGCTTCTGTGAATTCCATCTCGTCCATACCCTCGCCAGTGTACCAATGCAAGAAAGCCTTACGCCTGAACATAGCGGTGAACTGTTCAGAGATACGTTTGAACAATTCTTGGATGGCAGTGCTGTTGCCAATAAATGTAGCAGACATCTTGAGACCACGTGGTGGAATGTCACAGACAGCTGTCTTAACGTTGTTGGGGATCCATTCAACAAAGTAGCTGCTGTTCTTGTTTTGTACGTTCAACATCTGCTCGTCAACCTCCTTCATTGACATGCGACCTCTGAAGATGGCGGCAACAGTAAGGTATCTGCCGTGACGAGGATCACAGGCAGCCATCATGTTCTTGGCATCAAACATCTGTTGTGTCAGCTCGGGGACGGTAAGAGCTCTGTATTGTTGACTACCTCGTGATGTGAGAGGTGCAAACCCTGGCATGAAAAAGTGAAGACGTGGGAAGGGAACCATGTTGACTGCCAATTTACGGAGATCTGCATTGAGTTGACCAGGGAATCGAAGACATGTGGTGACTCCGGACATGGTTGCAGAAACGAGATGGTTCAAATCACCATATGTTGGTGTGGTCAGTTTGAGTGTTCTGAAGCAGATGTCATAAAGGGCTTCATTGTCAATACAATAAGTTTCATCTGTGTTTTCAACAAGCTGGTGAACTGACAATGTGGCGTTGTATGGTTCAACGACGGTGTCTGATACCTGCAAATATAGGTTGGTGGTGGTTAGTTGAAATATTGTATTCACATTTATTTAAATACATGAATATTACATTGTTGACAGTTGATGACCACAATGATACAAACAATCTGAAAGAGAAACGACTTATTAATTTTAATAAACTTTACGTTCAGAACGAACACTCGCATAATGTCATGTTTTGTGTTTATTAACGAATTACCTGTCCACATGTGTCCAATAAAACTGTATTGAAGTTTCTTTGTATTATAGTTGTTTTCTACAATCACCGTTGATGATGTCTTCCTTACAATACATAGCATTAAAGAGCATTTTTTGTCTCCATATATTGAGAGTTAGATGGACTTGTATATGACAAGAAAAAAAACATTTTAAAAATTCAAATAAAATACTTTCTCAAATAAAACACAAGTTTAGAATATTCTTAAAGACTTTACATCGCACCTTTCCAAGCATCCTTGTTCATTGATAAATTAGCAAGCTTCATACCATGTTCCCTATAGTGGTTGTGGGTTCTGAGTCTCACTTGGTTCATAAGTTTTATGCTACAACTTTTGCAAGTTATTTGTTGAAGGAGTCATTTCCCACCAAATTAACTGGATATGTCATTATATATAAAACATGCCATGTGCTTTTAACCTTTCTTTAGCGGACTGTAGTTTAAAGCCCTCTAACTTCACTATAATTAAAATAAGTTTGGTTAAGGTAATATAATATTATGAGCGGCTACCTTTGGTGATGGTACAACGGAGAATGTGTTCATGATTCTGTCTGGGTACTCTTCACGGATTTTGCTGATGAGTAGTGTTCCCATACCGGACCCAGTACCGCCACCTAATGAGTGTGTGAGTTGGAATCCCTGAAGACAGTCGCAGCTCTCAGCTTCCTTCCTGACCACGTCAAGAACTGAATCTACAAGTTCTGCTCCCTCTGTGTAGTGACCCTTGGCCCAGTTGTTACCGGCTCCGCTCTGTCCAAAAACAAAGTTGTCTGGTCTGAAGATCTGTCCAAAAGGTCCAGATCGGACAGAGTCCATGGTCCCTGGTTCGAGATCAACAAGGATTGCACGTGGCACATATTTGCCACCTGAAACAAAACACAATAGGTAAGTGATACTGTTACATTTAAATAACCAATTACTTTTCTACTTTATTTTGAATATACTTAATTTATAGTTTAATATTTTTTGTTTTCTTTGTTTTTATATTTTGTAAAATATGGGTATTGGGGATGGGTATGTTTTTAACAATACACTTGCTAAACATACGGCCATAAGTTTCTAGGCCTTGCTCCTACGTTACCAACTCAAATTGCAATTATGCAAACTTTTTTTTTTATAGACTTTGGATGCACTGTTGTTTTTGTTTTGAGAATTCTGTCCATTAGGATTAAAAAAAGGATCAAAATGATAGAAATATCATAATATTGATCCCCCACTTTCCCCAATAAATGAATAAACTTATTTTTAAGGATAGTGCTAGTAGTATCAAGTTACAAATGATATTCACAACACACTGCTGAGCAGGGCTTGCAATTTCTTATAACCCTTTACACCATAGATACGTGTTTTCCCGCATCAATCACAGAAGGCCTATGAAAACAGTGCAGGAAGAGTTCAGATTGCTCTTAACAAGCAATCTAAACACTTTCTGCACTGTTTTCCACTCTGTCAGTTAATATAAACATAATTAACTCAATAATTCAAAAGGTGTCCAAAGGCGTCTATGTCGGGTGTTCAAAGGCGTCTATATGAAGTAAATGGTCAAAAGCCACTCTTTCTCCATTTCAAAGACTTTTAAATTGAATGCTTAAATGTTTAATATTCAAACTAATGATATGTATGTAGGTTGCTAAGCATGAATTATTCATTGCCTCCTTCATAGAAAAGTTTAGTACACCTGCCCATGGCTACAGAGTAAACAAAAACATCTTATATGGGAGCGCCAATATAGCAATAATTCAATAGTTTTGATAAGTACTTGGCTCAATAAGGCCATTCTTAAAAAACTATTTTTTTGCCATGCTTATACAGACTCGCTTAAAATTGCTACCCAAACTATTTTATTGCCTTTTAAAGCTTTTTTTTCTCTCTCATAATTTCTGTCCATTTTTCTTTAAAATGACTATACAATATCAAAATCTGGCAAATTTTTTTTCAGCTACCTACCTAAAATACTGGGTCGGAGCACAACAAACAGAACATTTTATTATGGATGGCCTTAATAATTTATATGATTTCTGAATATGACTGTATGAACATAATCAGATATAATAGGAACACTAAATCACTTTTATTAGGATAAAAACATTGACAAAAGCAGTAAACACTTGTAAAGAATAAATGTCTGCAATAAAACTGGACCACTTATATCCTTTATCAAATAGAACTGGCATATTGAAAATCAATCATTCCTTTATCTTAATCCAATGGAACATTTTAACTAAGCTCAGCACTATATCATATGGTGGACATGATGGGACAGACACTTGGATATAGCACTCAATTGGCCAATAACAGATATTTTGTATCCAATATATAGCGATACAGGATCAATTTTAAGAGGGTCACATTCTCTCCCACAGTGAACATATTTCTCCTGTGTGATTACACTCCACCAGCTTTCCAAGCTAGTGTTTAAGTGTTTACAGTAAATTCAACTTTTATGATGAAAAAAAAAAATGCATTCTCTCCAGGGGGGAAGGGCATTCATTCAGAGGTATATGGAATCTAATTGAACTGCAACAAATGTTAAGTGTTTGGTAAACATGTATATGCATTTTGTTACTGGCATGTTACACATTAATGAATGTTATGTAATAACTTTAATTGATGTAGACAAATTTCATTGGAGACTGAAAGAGGACCTGGAACAAATTATAAGTAAGAAGTACGCGTCTACATATTCATTGTTTTATGTACAACGCTCACAATTTTGAGTTTTCATGCAGTCCGCAATAATTGATGATTAAAAACATTAAAACCTCCCCATCCTTCCCTACTTCACTTTTATGTTGATCATGTGTATATAATGTATATACTGTGGATGATGGATGACATTTAGATCCCATTTGCCGGTTTACAATGAATGACCAAGCATGACCAATAGACATAATAGTTCCCCCCCTCCCCCCATCTCCATTCCCTTGCTCATATATGTATGAGGTTATCGACAGTTCATAAGTATCTAGTTATATACATAAAGCAAAAAGCAAAGTCATGCTCTTGATTACAACTTTCATAGTATCAAGTATGACTCAATGTCCCAATTTAGCAATGATCTAAGGGGCTAAATTGTTTCTGTTTAGAAAGCAGATGTTGATGATGAACCAAACATAATATCTGGTTCAAATTAACTATGTAAAACTTGGAACGATACACTGCTGGAGTGTATACGCTCCAGTGATTATAATCCTCAAACATCATCAATGTGTCATTCACAAGCCGGTTCAGGCAGACAGATACACGGCGGTGGCAGCAGTGAAGTGTGTTCACCAGATGGAGAAGGCGGTTTTAAACTGTCTGATGTCAGTTTCAGTATTGGAAATCTGTGGATTCTTTTTGGAGATAAAATTGCATTATTGATTGATCAACGTGTAGAATATCGGGACAATGAGGGAGAACTCACATGGAAATAACATTATTATATCAAATAAAGTCACAAATGATTAACAGCTGAAGCCCAGACATCAAGTTAGTTATAAGTTTAAAATAAAGCTAAAGAAAAGCAAAAAGTGCAGAGCATTAAATCCTAACACACAATGTTTTACATAAAACTAAAACCTGCCCTTTTTGTAAAGCCCTTTGTTTTACAAGGTGCTTTACTCAAATTTCATTTCATAAAATGTTTTATCATTGAACATAAGCATTGCTTTTTTTTTTATGTCACATGATCCACTCAGTCACTATATAGCTAATGTACTTGCACTCAGAAAAAAGCCAATGCATTAAAATTAATTGATTGATCGCTTTTCCTTCTATTTCAATTACAAAGTACATTATTGAATACCACTTCACCTCCACCACGTAATGATACAATGTGAAAATGAATCGGCTGCATTCAAGATTTGCTTACAATTTAACAAAACACAGTGTTCATTGTTGTATAGGTGAATATTTAGTAGGACAATGGAGTATTCATGAATTTTTTTAAATACAACCAGAATCCCACTATTTCAAATAAAGGTTTTACACATCTCAAACATATCAATTTGTTGTGCAGTTACAACATGTGAAGTGACCTGTTCTCTTCTTAATCAGTTCTGATATATTACAAGATCAAATTTTTAACCCTACACCTGTGTCCTTTATTGAAAAATATGTTTAATTTATGTTTGTTGTGGCATAATGTTAAGAGATTCTTTAAAATAAAATGTTCTTTTTATCCTACCCATAATTTCTAATTCTAATTAAGTTGATAAGATATTGTGTTACTATTGGGCACATACATGTATAGCACCGAATTTAAATATATTAGTACTTTTTCACATTTTTTGTTCCCCTTGCAAAACATACCCCCCCCCCCCCCCCCCCCCCCCCCACACCCTAATGTTCAAAAAAAAAATGAATGGGAATTATATGCAAGTTTAATTTCAAAACAATGAAATTAGGAATGTTGACCTGTACACTTATTTAAACATTTACATTGTTGTGACCCCATCCCAAACTTGGATATCTAAAGTATTCATCCAAAAAAAACAATATGTACAACTACACAAACCAAGTGTCAGGATTATGTCTCATCACGCACATCTTTTACCAGACAGACTGCCAATGAAATATAAATGTTACATTGTACTGCATGAATCAAAGGCTATATTATTGATTTGGTATTTAACAACATCACAACTGTAACCATGCAGCACACCTTGGCTGGTGTACAATGAGTCACATGTTTATTGTGAATCACTCTCCCTGCAAGCCAGCCAGCCAGTTATACTGTACATATCCCTCAATCGATTCATCAGCTGCCTGCAGTTTACTACCGTTAATAACGAAAAACTGCATGAAATTGTCTGACAGCTATTTTGTGTGTGTTATTAAAAAGTATTAACTTTACGAAGAGGTTTGAACTTGATTCAACTTGGCAAGTCTCACCCCACCCCTCCCCAGACACAACATCAAAATAGTAGGCACTGGAGCTGCATGCTTAACATTTTGTTTTTATAATTTATAGATCTGCCTGTGTACTTAGTAAAGAACAACTCTTGGCTTTCCCCAATTTCATTTCTATATTTTCATAAAAAGCTTAAATATAAATAATAGAAGCAGTTTTAGGGAGTTTAAAATGTTGCAGACATGCTTGTTTAAACCAGTCTACCACCATACCAATTTAACAATTTATTTCACTATCGAAGTTACATTCCCACATAAAACATTACAAATAGCTTGAACGTACTGAAGTGTACACTGTAGATAATGTGGCAGGTATACAGCAACAGCTGGATGACTGACCCACTACAGTGTAGATGACTAGTGTGAGATTTAGCCGTTTAAATACATCTATAGGGTGAGGTTTAGTATAAATGTATAATATATGGATGCTTGCATGTTTAACAGTGTGTAACTGGTACAGTATAGCCTAACCCCAAGCCATTATATTCAATGTCTACTTGAAACAAGTATGGTACTGTTATATTGCATCCAACTTGAAGAGTAAATCATTTTGACCCGAAAACTTCAGTTACACATTTTATACATTTATGCACTCCTGAAAACATCAGGTACACATTGTATAAATTTGTGTGCTCCTGAAAACTTCAGATACACATTATATATATATGTTTGTACCCCTGAAAACTTCAGATACACATAAATTTGATGTATTTTGTGCCTCTGAAAACTCAAGAAATGTAACATTAAATACAGTTTAAAAAAAGAGCCTGGAATTAGATTCATCTTCTCCACGGAGATTTTATTTGTGTTAACCAGCATTTTTATTTTAGCATGTTTGCTAGATAACTAAGGGCATGTAAATAGCTAAAATTCTACAAAATAGACGGTTAATTATTCACAAACTGAATCATTACTGAATTTTTATTGTTTATGACCAAAGTAATACCAGATAAGTGAAGCATAAACCACTCGTTAACAACAAACTAAAATGACTTTAAGGAGTGTACTTAATTTGTTACAAGCAATTAGTTCTGTATATAAATATTAGATCACCCTGAGGACTATGGTGCAACATGGGACCCATAATCAATAAAACATGTTTAAATATTCAGCACATATCCAACAGACAAGTGATATACCCTGGCAACAGCAAATCAACATACATTTGTTCATGTATACGTGAAAGTAATTACAGAAAACTGACGTCTCCAGTGAGCGAGGAAATTAACATCCAAGAATGCTTTTTCCCCATACTCTACATCTACATGTATTTAAGTGCAACAGGATCCTCGGCTTATAATTGTAACCAGAGTATAGTAAATCAATAATTGCATGTTGCCATGGTTATCGTGTGCAGACGGACAATGAGCAGACTTTTACTGTAAGTTTGCAGTTTAGCTTCTGCAAGCTAAAATCATAGGCTCCGAGCTCATCAGGTTTTGTTTGACCTTTAACATATTAAACAATAGATATATGTAGATATATATTCATATATATTTTAACTGGATAAAAACTGTAGGAGAGTTAGGAGGATTTTGAAGGGTCAGGTGGGAAACAGTAAACATTGAATTGAGAAAATAACATTTGGGTATCTATGTAAATTTCATTTATATTTTAGTAGCATATCTGTATCTGTCAATGGAATTTCAAGAACAATCAATTTTGGATCCATAATTAATTCACAACATGATATTCAAGTGTAATCTACCTGTTAAATCTTTCAACACTTGCTCAGATCCATTTTAACTGAATTCCAATAACATTCCATTAGATAAGCTATAAGGATGTCTCAATGGGGTGCTTTGAACATCACTTCATTTAAAATTTATCTTTGTAATGAGTTACTTTGTGAAATACTGTTGGACAGCACCCTAGGGTATTTGCTTAATTAACACGCTGTTTAATTTGGTCAGCATGGTAACAGGACAAACAAGATAATATATCACCTGGTTAGGTATGGTATATATTGTACTTGATTATGGAATGAATTAGGGTTACAGATAAAGGTTACATCGCACAAAAGCAACAAACCAACACAGATGAAAGGTGACCAAGCCTATGCAGAACCCCAAGTTTAAGCAAGTCCTGCAGGCTTATCCAATACTTGATTGGTCAGTTTATACAAGATGCAGAAGGTCTTGCCATCACTCCTGTGCTACCCTGGAGTCACACAAGACCAGACTACTTGCAAATTGTGCACTCTGGTAGTTGTTCGCTATAATGATCTTTTATAATAAATAGCTAGAGCGAAATTCAATGGGAACTTATTTATATACTGACAAACAAATGTACCGCAGAATAAAAACTTGCCACAACAGACAGCATTTAAATCTTTAATGGCCAAGCATATAAAATTATAACAAATACTGGAATATTGGTCTTTGGAGTACAAATGTAGCTAGATTAGCTAGATTACAAAATCAGCCTCGTTTTTGGTCTTTTTAGGATAGCTTGCAGTCTCTTAACAAAGGATTTCAAAACAAGCTGGTATTTTTATTTTTAACAAAAATTCTAGTAAACAAAAAAAGTAGTTAAAAATATCAAAAAATATTGTTAGAAAATCTTTTTATGAAGTATTTTTTTTTTTTTTTTTTTTTTAAGGCAGGGAGACCAAACCAATATTTGTTTTACGATTGGTACATTACCTGTGGCTTCATTATAGTAGACATTGATTCTCTCTAGTTGCAGATCGGAGTCCCCATGGTAGGTACCTGTAGGGTCAATACCATGCTCATCGGAGATCACTTCCCAAAACTGTAACAAAATCAGGGTTTTCGTTTTTAAAATCAAACAACAGATTGAAAGAGAAAAACAACAGATCAGGCCGGGGGTCAAGGGGGCAAATGTTTGATGTTTCTGGAAAAACAACCGATCCAAACCTGATTTTAACCGATGATTTCAATCGGCGATCAGTTAAAAATGAAAACCCTGCAAAATAACAACAAAGTTGGTTCGGAGAGTCTCATTTCTCATTATTGTTTTATAAATCTTAGAGGCAACAGCAATAAAAATTATTGTATAACTGTGCATGGGTCAGGTCAAGAATGAATTTGAGGATAGTGACATTATATCTGATACCAAGATATAGGTAGATAGAGAATTTATGACAAAATATTATTTCTCACTCTTTATAAATATTGCTAGCAGGGCTGCTTTACCTTACTAAACAGAGGCAGACATTCAGTGGCTTCCCAATTAAAATATCATGTTCCCCCCCCCCCCCCCCCCCACACCCAACTGAGACCAAACCATTTCCATTAACGGAATATTATATATATAAATTGGTTTTAATTTGGGATAAAAAAAAACAACTGTATATGAAGTATTATTGTAATATCTGACAATTATGGTTAGTTAGAGCATTATCTTCAGTGTTACGCTTTGTTTTCATGTTTTTTAAAGCCTTAAAAAAATAATTAAAATTTCCCCTCAATTGCAGTTTTTTCCAAAATCTTGAAGGCTTAAGCCTCTTTACAATCTCCAGAAAAGGCTCTAGCTAGATTTTCTGCTGTTTACAGTTACATCGGGTAACAATTCCATCTTCTTTATATATGACATATGCAGGACAACTATATTCCCAATGACAATCCTTGTTCTATAATTATGGTAAACACTGTTCTAACAAGACATCTATAAGTACAATATATACATTCAAAATGAATGAAGTGGCTAAAAAAACACACTCAAATAACGCGAATATAGAGACTGTTGTCTCAAGATCACTTGAAAGGAAGACGAAATGTTTTCAAGAGTGGTCTGTTTGTTAAGTGCTCCAAGTTCGAACAGTGAATTCCCTGTATATTCCACATGTATAAATAATTGTGTGAAGTGGTCTAGGATGCAGGGGGAAGATGATTGATAATTCATCTCTCCCTTAGTTCAGAACTTTAAATTTGTTATTGAATGTCAGACTAAAATACAGATGTTTTACTCATTATTCTCTCTCAATATAACATCCTGCAATAGTTAGTTTAGTAAGGTTTTGGCATCATGGCACTTCCCTAGCTACAATTTCCAATCATACAGAAAATTAAAAAGTAATGCCAGGTTTCTCCACAAATCATCTAAACACAAAGGCACCCCAGCAGATAATTTTTTTATCAAAAATGTTACTGCCCCAGGGATAGATTGTTTTTGCCTTTGTTTAGGGAGATATCTTTAATTAGCATTTAATAGTAATCATTGTTTTTGGTCATTTAGCCAGACCCAGGCTGTAGCATCAATGAATAATTTGTTCACCAATACCATCACAACAGGCTACTATTGAATGGAATAGGGGACCCCTTATTGGTTGTCTACAAATGTAGATTTCATTGTTCATGTGATGTTTAAAATCATAAAAAATAAATCATTAAATTGTAGAACAACGTTCACACAAAATTAAAATCCTGGGGAGAATTTAGGATAAACGTATTTAGGTATTAAATTTATGCGCAGCCATCATGAATAAAGGTTTGGTATCTAATGGTTATTTTTTTCCGCCAATGTTTTTGTGTTGTTTTTTTTTCATTTTATTATAATCTCAAATGCAAATATCTTTTTTTCAAAATTGAGAGGTAAGAGCTTTCAATTGAAATTTAAACAATTAACAAAAATTACACCATTTTTTAATTGAATACAAAACTGCTTCTTCGGTTAAAGCAAGTTACAAGTTTTTATAATGTTGGAACCAATAAAGTTAAAACTTTGATTGTCGATTTTTTTCCAAATTTTGTTATTAAACCCCCCTAAAATTTCCAATTCCAACGGTATGGGGCATCTTCCCAAAATAGGTGTTTTCCATAATAGTTGCTAAATTAGATCATCGATTTATAAATTGGGGGTTCTCTTTTTCTGAGAATTCAGACATCTTGAAGTCCGCCATCAATCTTTTTTTTCTATGAGTGACAGAACTTTCCGTCACAATGTCATTTTTCAGCAAAACTTGATGAAGGAGGCTTCCATTTACATATATTTTTATCAAGTTCTCTTTTCACTTCCGTATATTAAACAGATTTAAAGCAGATCTATACCCAGCAAGAACAATGGAACAACGGGTGCGGAAATTGCGCGCAGACTCCAGGCAATTAACGATGAGCCGGGATTCAGCCACCACACCCCTTTAATTTGGACGCACGCATCCGCAGGCTCAAAACGGGAACCGGTCTAACATAGCATCTTACCGCCAAACCATGACCGGCGATTTGACCCAATTTATCTATAACATCGAATAATAAAATACTTTGCGTTTAAAATTCATTATCAAATGATACAATGAATGGTACTTGCCTTAGCTCCGATCTGGTTACCACATTGTCCGGCTTGAAGATGTACAATTTCTCTCATTTTGTTAAATATGTGTTCACAGTGCGCCTACTTTGAAATATCTGCTCGAAAGACCCAGCCGTTAAATGATGAGTAAGAGCCGGCAGTTGAATATAAATTAGTCTCGATTTCATACAAAATAAACCTCGCTGATTGGCTGTAACCCGTACATATATTACCTGGTTACCAAACTCGCGCAAACTCTTTTGTGCCAATATGCTAGATTGTGCAATACTATTCGGGAACCAGTAAATTATCGACGCGAATCTTTACAACATCCGATGGTTACCATAGCGTACCGATCACAAGACGATGCTGTTTACTTTGATACAGCCGGTGTAGATAATCAATATTTCATTCAGTTGGCTGGCCTGCAGTTTCAATAACATTCTTAAAACGTCAAAAGATAACATTCAATAGCAAATGATGATGTAACTAGTAGACTAATGTAAGTAGCCTAAGGCAATGTAACTAGTAGACTAATGTAATGTAACTAGTAGTAGACTTATGTAAGGTAACTAGTAGGCTAATGTAATGTAACTAGTAGTATAATGTAATGTAACTACTGGAAGACTAATGTAATGTAACTAGTAGCCTAATGTAATGTAACTACTAGTAAACTAATGTAATGTAACTAATAGCCTAATGTTATGTAACTAGTAGACTAATGTAATGTAACTATTAGACTAATGTAAGGTAACTAGTAGACTAATGTAATGTCACTAGCAGCTTATTATGTAATGTTACAAGTAAAGTAGACTTATGTAATGTAACTAGTAAACTAATGTAAGGTAACTAGTAGACTAACGTAATGTTACTAGAAGACTAATGTAATGTACTAGTAGCCTAATGGTATGTAACTAGAAGACTAATGTAACATAACTAGTAGACTTATGTAATGTAACTAGTAGACTAATGTAATGTAACTAGTAGACTAAAGTAATGTAACTAGAAGCCTAATGCAATGTTACTAGTAGACTAATGCAATGTTACTAGTAACCTAATGTAATGTAACTAGTAGACTAATGTAATGTAATGTTACTGGTAGACTAATGTAATGTAACTAGTAGCCTAATGTAATGTAACTAGTAAACTAATGCAATGTAACTAGTAGATTAGTAGACTAATGTAATGTAACTAGTAGACTAATGTAAATGTAATGTAACTAGTAGACTTATGTAAGGTAACTTGTAGACTAATGTAATGTAACTGGTAGCCTAATGTAATGTAACTAGTAGACTTATGTAAGGTAACTTGTACGCAACTAGTACATTAATGTAATGTAACTAGTAGCCTAATGTAATGTAACTAGTAGACTGATGTAATGTAACTAGTAGACTGATGTTATGTAACAAGTAGACTTATGTAAGGTAACTTGTAGACTAATGTATTGTAACTAGTAGACTAATGTTATGTAACTAGTAGACTTATGTAAGGCAACTTGTAGACTAATGTAATGTAACTAGTAGATTAATGTAATGTAACTAGTAGACTTATGGTATGTGACTAGAAGACTGATGTAAGGTAACTTGTAGACTAAAGTAATGTAACTAGTAGACTGATGTAAGGTAACTTGTAGACTAATGTAATGTAACTAGTAGACTAATGTACGGTAACTTGTAGACTAATGTAATGTACTAGTAGCCTAATGTAATGTAACTAGTAGACTAATGTAACTAGTAGAATAATGTAATGTAACTATTTGACTTATGCAAGGTATCTTGAAGACTTATGTAATGTAACTAGTAGACTAAAGTAATGTAACTAGTAGACTGATGTAAGGTAACTTGTAGACTAATGTAATGTTACTAGTAGACTAATGTAATGTAACTAGTAATGTAACTAGTAGCCTAATGTAATGTAACTAGTAGACTAATGTAATGTAACTAGAAGACTAATGTAATGTAACTAGAAGCCTAATGTTATGTAACTAGTAGCCTAATGTAATGTAACTAGTAGACTTATGTAAGGTAACAAGTAGACTAATGTAAAGTAGCAAGTAGACTTATGTAATGTAACTAGTAGACTTATGTAAGGTAACTTGTAGATTAATGTAATGTACTAATAGGCTTATGTAAGGTAACTAGTACACTAATGTAATGTAACTAGTAGCCTAATGTTATGTAACTAGTAGCCTAATGTAATGTAACTAGTAGACTTATGTAAGGTAACAAGTAGACTTATGTAAGGTAGCAAGTAGACTTATGTAATGTAACTAGTAGACTTATGTAAGGTAACTTGTAGATTAATGTAATGTACTAGTAGGCTTATGTAAGGTAACTAGTACGCTAATGTAAGGTAACTAGTAGACTTATGTAAGGTAACTTGTATACTAATGTAATGTAATAGTAGACTAATGTAAGGTAACTTGTAAACTAATGTAAGGTAACTAGTAGACTAATGTAATTTAACTGGTAGCTAAATGTATGGAAGGTAGCCTAATGGTATGTAACTAGTGGCTTCATGTAAGGTAACAAGTAGCCTAATGTAATGTAACTAGTACAATAATGTAAGGTAACTAGTTGCCTAAAGTAATGTACTAGTAGCCTAAAGTAATGTACTAGTAGCCTTATGAAATGCAACTAGTAGCCTAATGTAAAGTAACTAGTAGCTTAATGTAAAGTAACTAGTAGCCTAATGTAAGGTAACTAGTAGAATAATGTAAGGTAACTAGTTGCCTAAAGTAATGTACTAGTAGCCTAAAGTAATGTACTAGTAGCCTTATGAAATGCAACTAGTAGCCTAATGTAAAGTAACTAGTAGCTTAATGTAAAGTAACTAGTAGCTTAATGTAAAGTAACTAGTAGCCTAATGTAAAGTGACTAGTAGCTTAATGTAATGTGACTAGTAGCCTAATGTAAAGTAACTAGTAGAATAATGTAAGGTAACTAGTTGCCTAAAGTAATGTACTAGTAGCCTAAAGTAATGTACTAGTAGCCTTATGAAATGCAACTAGTAGCCTAATGTAAAGTAACTAGTAGCTTAATGTAAAGTAACTAGTAGCCTAATGTAAGGTAACTAGTAGCCTAAAGTAATGTACTTGTAGCCTTATGTAGTAGACTTTTGTAATGTAACTAGTAGCCTAATGTAATGTAACTAGTAGACTTATGTAATGTAACTATTAGCCTAATGGTATGTTAGTAGAAGACTTATGTAATGTAACTAGTAGACTAATGTAATGTAACTAGTAGCCTAATGGTATGTTAGTAGTAGACTTTTGTAATGTAACTAGTAGACTAATGTAATGTTACTATTAGCCTAATGTAAGGCAACTAGTAGCCTAATGGTATGTAACTAGTAGACTAATGTAATGCAACTAGTAGACTAATGAAATGCAACTAGTAGCCTAATGTAATGTAACTAGTAGACTAATGTAAGGTAACTAGTAGCCTAATGTAAAGTAACTAGTAGCCTAATGTAAGGTAACTAGTAGCCTAAAGTAATGTACTAGTAGCCTAATGGTATGTTAGTAGAAGACTTATGTAATGTAACTAGTAGACTTATGTAAGGTAACTAGTAGGCTAATGTAATGTAACTAGTAGCCTAATGGTATGTTAGTAGAAGACTTATGTAATGTAACTAGTAGACTTATGTAATGTAACTTTTAGCCTAATGGTATGTTAGTAGAAGACTTATGTAATGTAACTAGTAGACTAATGTAATGTAACTAGTAGCTTAATGGTATGTTAGTAGTAGACTTTTGTAATGTAACTAGTAGACTTATGTAATGTAACTATTAGCCTAATGTAAGGTAACTAGTAGCCTAATGGTATGTGACTAGTAGACTAATGTAATGCAACTAGTAGCCTAATGAAATGCAACTAGTAGCCTAATGTAAAGTAACTAGTAGCCTAATGTAAGGTAACTAGTAGCCTAAAGTAATGTACTAGTAGCCTAACTGTAGTAGATTTTTGTAATGTAACTAGTAGACTTATGTAATGTAACAATTAGCCTAATGGTATGTTAGTAGAAGACTTATGTAATGTAACTAGTAGATTAATGTAATGTAACTAGTAGACTTATGTAATGTTACTAGTAGCCTAATGTAATGTAACTAGTAGTCTAATGTTATGTAACTAGTAGTCTAATGGTATGTAACTAATAGGCTTATGTAAGGTAACTAGTAGCCTAATGTAATGTAACTTGTAGACTAATGTAAATGTAATATAACTAGAAGCCTAATGTTAGGTAACTAGTAGCCTAATGTAAGGTAACTAGTAGCCTAATGGTATGTTAGTAGAACACTTATGTAATGTAACTAGTAGATTAATGTAATGTAACTAGTAGACTTATGTAATGTTACTAGCAGCCTAATGTAATTTAATGGTATGTAACTAGTAGCCTAATGGTATGTAACTAGTAGCATAATGTAAGGTAATTAGTAGCCTAATGGTATGCAATTAGTAGCCTAATGTAAGGTAACTAGTAGCCTTATGTAATGTAACTAGTAGCCTAATATAATGTAACTAGTAGACTTATGTTTCATGTACTAGTAGCCTAATGTAAGGTAACTAGTAGCCTAATGGTTTGTAACTAGTAGCCTAATGTAATGTAACTAGTAGCATAATGTAAGGTAACTGGTAGCCTAATGGTATGTAACTTGTAGCCTAATGTAAGGTAACTAGTAGCCTAATGTAAGGTAACGTGTAACCTAATGGTATGTAACTAGTATACTATGTAATGTAACTAGTAGACTTATGTAATGTAACTAGTAGCCTATGTAATGTAACTAGTACACTTATGTAATGTAACTAGTAGCCTAATGTAAGGTAACTAGTAGCCTAATGGTATGTAACTAGTAGATTATGTAATGTAACTAGTAGACTTATGTAATGTAATTAGTAGCCTGATGTAAGGTAACTATTAGCCTAATGGTATGTAACTAGAAGCCTAATGTAATGTAACTAGTAGCCTAATGTAATGTTACTAGTAAACTTATGTAATGTATCTATTAGCCTAATGGTATGTTAGTAGAAGACTTATGTAATGAAACTAGTAGACTAATGTAATGTAACTAGTAGCCTAATGGTATGTTAGTAGTAGACTTTTGTAATGTAACTAGTAGACTAATGTAATGTAACTATTAGCCTAATGTAAGGTAACTAGTAGCCTAATGGTATGTGACTAGTAGACTATTGTAATGCAACTAGTAGACTAATGAAATGCAACTAGTAGCCTAATGTAATGTAACTAGTACACTAATGTAAGGTAACTAGTAGCCTAATGTAATGCAACTAGTAGCCTAATGTAAAATAACTAGTAGCCTAATGTAAGGTAACTAGTAGACTTATGTAAGGTAACTAGTAGCCTAATGTAATGTAACTAGTAGCCTAATGGTATGTTAGTAGAAGACTTATTGATGTAACTAGTAGACTTATGTAATGTAACTTTTAGCCTAATGGTATGTTAGTAGAAGACTTATGTAATGTAACTAGTAGACTAATGTAATGTAACTAGTAGCCTAATGGTATGTTAGTAGTAGACTTTTGTAATGTAACTAGTAGACTTATGTAATGTAACTATTAGCCTAATGTAAGGTAACTAGTAGCCTAATGGTATGTGACTAGTAGACTAATGTAATGCAACTAGTAGCCGAATGAAATGCAACTAGTAGCCTAATGTAAAGTAACTAGTAGCCTAATGTAAGGTAAATAGTAGCCTAAAGTAATGTACTAGTAGCCTAACTGTAGTAGATTTTTGTAATGTAACTAGTAGACTTATGTAATGTAACAATTAGCCTAATGGTATGTTAGTAGAACACTTATGTAATGTAACTAGTAGATTAATGTAATGTAACTAGTAGACTTATGTAATGTTACTAG
The DNA here is from genome assembly GCA_029582155.1 of Panopea generosa. NCBI lineage: Eukaryota > Metazoa > Mollusca > Bivalvia > Adapedonta > Hiatellidae > Panopea > Panopea generosa. Next base: position 69,174,636 of record CM055896.1, on the reverse strand, counting down.
TAGCCTAATGTAATGTAACTAGTAGTCTAATGTAATGTAACTAGTAGTCTAATGGTATGTAACTAATAGGCTAATGTAAGGTAACTAGTAGCCTAGTGTAATGTAACTTGAAGAGTAATGTAAATGTAATGTAACTAGAAGCCTAATGTTAGGTAACTAGTAGCCTAATGTAAGGTAACTAGTAGCCTAATGGTATGTTAGTAGAAGACTTATGTAATGTAACTAGTAGATTAATGTAATGTAACTAGTAGACTTATGTAATGTTACTAGCAGCCTAATGTAATTTAATGGTATGTAACAAGTAGCCTAATGGTATGTAACTAGTAGCATTATGTAAGGTTATTAGTAGCCTAATGGTATGCAATTAGTAGCCTAATGTAAGGTAACTAGTAGCCTAATGTAATGTAACTAGTAGCCTAATATAATGTAACTAGTAGACTTATGTTATGTTACTAATAGCCTAATGTAAGGTAACTAGTAGCCTAATGGTTTGTAACTAGTAGCCTAATGTAATGTAACTAGTAGCATAATGTAAGGTAACTAGTAGCCTAATGGTATGTAACTTGTAGCCTAATGTAAGGTAACTAGTAGCCTAATGTAAGGTAACGTGTAACCTAATGGTATGTAACTAGTAGACTATGTAATGTAACTGGTAGACTTATGTAATGTAACTATTAGACTTATGTAATGTAACTAGTAGCCTATGTAATGTAATTAGTAGACTTATGTAATGTAACTAGTAGCCTAATGTAAGGTAACTAGTAGCCTAATGGTATGTAACTAGTAGATTATGTAATGTAACTAGTAGACTTATGTAATGTAATTAGTAGCCTGATGTAAGGTAACTGGTAGCCTAATGTAATGTAACTAGTAGCCTAATGTAATGTAACTAGTAGACTTATGTAATGTAATTAGTAGCCTTATGTAAGGTAACTAGTAGCCTAATGGTATGTAACTAGTAGCCTAATGTAATGTAACTAGTAGCCAAATGGTATGTAATTAGTAGCCTTATGTAATGTAACTAGTAGCCTTATGTAATGTAACTAGTAGCCTAACGGTATGGAACTAGTAGCCTAATGTAATGTAACTAGTAGCCTAATGTAAGGTAACTAGTAGCCTAATGGTATGTAACTAGTAGCCTTATGTAATGTAACTAGTAGCCTAATGTAATGTAACTAGTAGCCTAATGTAATGTAACTAGTAGCCAAATGGTATGTAGTTAGTAGCCTTATGTAATGTAACTAGTAGCCTTATGTAATGTAACTAGTAGCCTAACGGTATGGAACTAGTAGCCTAATGTAATGTAACGTGTAGCCTAATGTAAGGTAACTAGTAGCCTAATGGTATGTAACTAGTAGCCTAATGTAATGTAACTAGTAGCCTAATGTAAGGTAACTAGTAGCCTAATGGTATGTAACTAGTAGCCTAATGTAATGTAACTAGTAGCCTAATGTAATGTAACTAGTAGCCTAATGGTATGTAACTAGTAGCCTTATGTAATGTAACTAGTAGCCTTATGTTACCTATGCAACTAATTGCCGTTTTAATTGAGGTGAATTGCGTCTACTTTTAATATGAGTTTACTTCTGAGACATAGACAGGTAATTAGCAAGGGCGTAGCTTCCTATAGGCACTGTAGGAACGTGTCTACGCGTTTTTTTTTCTTAGAAATATACATTTAACGCACCTAAAACAGTTTAGCTGATATCTGTACGATGAGCATGCCCCGGACCCCCCTACAGGTGTGCCTATACATCGTTTTCAGCCAAGCTACGCCCCTGTTTAGTCACTTCTACAAGCGTGCAGATGTAACATATGACTGTTGTTATCTTGTATTAATCCGCATTTGTCATCATAGTTTGTGTAATTGTATTGTATTTAGGAGAGGAATCTATAAGCTTGTCTTTCATTTCAATCCTTTTGACAAAATTGTTTGTAAATATGTAATATTGTAAGACATTCGAAATAAAATATGTTTAAACCAACATATTTATTGCTATCTTATTAACAGTAATGGGGTTAGGCCACAACAGAGAAGTGATAAGTGACTTCAGGTACTTGTTTTAAATCTCGGATGGCACATTTGGCGTTTTCCAAATCTTGGTAACACAAACAATATACCTTTTGTAAGGCCCTGGATGAAGGTAAAGAAATACGTACAGTCTTTTGTGATATATCTAAAGCTTTTGACAGGGTTTGGCACAAGGGACTCCTTATTAAACTAAATGTTGTTGGAATAACAGGAACTCTCCTATCATGGTTAACTAATTACCTAGAAAATCGTAATCAATGTGTTGTCGTATCCGGCTGTACATCCGATATGTCTAGTTTGAAAGCCGGGGTACCCCAGGGATCTATCCTAGGGCCTCTGTTGTTCCTTGTCTATATAAATGATATTGTAGAAAATATAAGCTCATCCATAAAATTATTTGCTGATGATACTAGTCTTTTTATTATAGTAGAATCACCAGATCTTGCCGCTTCTATGTTAAATTCTGATCTCAGAAAAATTCACAACTGGGCTGATAAATGGCTTGTTAATTTTAATCCAAATAAAACAGAATCGATGGTTATTACCCGTAAAATCAACAAACCGATACATCCAAATATTTCTATGAATCAAACTTTTTATTACTCATAAACATCTGGGCCTTACTTTTTCAAATAATGGATCATGGCATGAACACATTCAATACATAAAAGAAAAGGCATGGAAAAGAATAATTTTAAAATTTCAATTAGATAGAAAATCACTTGAGATTATATATACTACTTTTATACGTCCAATTCTAGAATATGCTAACATTGTCTGGGATAATTGCACTTTGTATGAAGTTAATGAAATAGAAAAGATTCAGTTGGAAGCAGCAAGAATAGTAACGGGAGCAACAAAACTTGTTTCTATATCAGCTCTGTACAAAAAGACCTGTTGGGAATCCTTAAAAACAAGAAGACAAAAACACAAACTTATCCTTTATTACAAAATGCATAATGGACTATCTCCTTCGTACCTATGTTCACGCTTACCTGAAAATGTTGGGAATCTTGTTGGCTATAATATTCGAAATGCACAAGACCTTAGGACGTTTTCATGTAATACTCAATTATATTTTAACTCATTCTTACCGTCTTCTGTGCGTGAATGGAATTCTCTTCCTCACCTCATAAGAGAGTCGCCTTCCCTTAATATATTCAAATCAAATATCAATGCTAATAAACAAAAGGTTCCAAATCATTATTATACAGGAAACCGAACTGCCCAAATATATCATAAACGACTTCGTACAAATTGCAGTAACTTGAATCAACATTTATTCAATAAAAACATAGTTGCAAGTCCAAATTGTCTTTGTGGTGAAATTGAGGACACATATCATTATTTATTCAGGTGCAGACTATTTCACCAATATAGACAAAGAATGATGACTGAAATAAAATTAGCTTATCCTCATGATCCTTCATTGAATGATCTTCTGTATGGTAATGAAAATCTTACATTAACTGACAACAACTCGATTTTCATGACAGTTCAAAATTATATTATAAAGACCAAACGTTTTGAATATCGCACACAGTTAAATAGATAATGACTTGTTATGTTTTTTTACCTACTTAATTATAACAACACGCCTCTATTTGATCTTGGATAGTAAGAAACAATGGTTAATGAATGGATTGGATTGATAAACAGTAACTTGGAAAATACCTATCCCCTGTATCGGAATGAACCGATAAAGAAAATAAAATCAGTGCAGTCTCTTTCTTTCTTTCCTTCTCTTCAACCAATACTCTCATTTTTAGTTTTTGAAATACTCTGAATAAACCATTATTTCTTTAACCAATTTTTGCACATTTGGCCAAATTGAAATTATTTCGGAACAATATGATAAAGTTTATAAGAAATGTAAAATAACTGTTATGGAAGCAGATTTACACAAGCTTATAAAGCTTTTTTCTGTATCCTTTCCACATAATTCGTTAAACGTATGACTTTATTGTTAAATGTATGCTAAATAGCTAAATATATGTACTTATGTGAATAAAATATTGTTTAAACTAACCAATATATGTTGGTGGTTTTGGTATCGAAAAAAGACTCGATTGTAACTTTAAGTGGGTGGTAAACATCTTTCTTGTAAATTTAAAGAAAGAAGTTTTTTTACGTTTTTTTCTCATTTAAGCCCCCCCCCCCCCCCCCCCCCCAGAATTCAGAAAAAAAACCCAATAATTTGGAATTGTCAACAATATATCAGCTTTTCCCTGTTACCAAAATTATTAAATTCCGACAAAGGTTCAAAGAAATACTAAGGATGCCAGCCGAAATTTCAGCTGTGTATGTCGAATCAATATTAGCTGCAATTCTCTGTGATTAACTTACGTCCCCCGCCTCCCAAAATATATCACAAATATAATTGAGAAAACATTTTTATTTCAATTTAGTTGTACAAGAATTGAGAAAACATAACATGGAACAACACAACAAATGATAATGGGATATTCACGCTGAGTTCCCATAGTTTATTAAAATTCACTTTATTTATATTGAAAAATATGTGTGCCCATTCAGATTTTGTGTTGCGCACCATAAGTGCACCCCACCCCCTAAACTTAAATCCTTCCCTGATAATAATATAAAATAGGCAAGCTAAACTAGTATTTAAAAAAATTGAAATTAACTTACATGTTAATAGAAAAAAAACTGTTTAAGACCGGGTTCAAATTTCTATGTGTATAGTAGCATATGCCGATCCAGGAATTCAGTCAGAAGGGCGGTGTCCAGTGCAGACTCGTAGTTTCTCAAATATACAATACATGTGTATGGGAAGACAACTTTCACGGTTTGTTTTAGGTGATTTTAGTAAGTTCTTGACCATTTATATTGAAATGTGTATCATCAGTGTATGTTATCCAATATTTTCACTGAAATAAGAAAAAAAATCTTACTGAAAGAAAGCACAGAGGTGTCTGGACTGGGGATAGCTCAAGGCGGATTCAGGGTTTCAGACGCGGACTTAGGGGGCGCAGCACAAAATATGAACGGGTACACATGATTTTTAGTAAAAATATAATACGTGTAGATTTTAATAAAATATGGGAATTAAGTGGGAGACGTACGTCTTTGTTTTTAGGCATAGTACCACCATTGCAAAAAGGAAGTGCTTCCGTGGGGTAGCGCATAATGGCGGTTTTAAATAATCCTCATTTCTTCTTCTTTAAAAATGCATTTTCCTTATTTTAATGCTCATTTTTTTATTTGAATGGCATTATTGATGTATTTTGAACACTTTGACAGCATTGTCATGTTTGAATTGTGAATTTAGAGAAAAAAATTGATGCTTGGAAATTGGGGTATGAATACATGATTTCGGAAGTCTACTTTCACTTTGTCACCAGTGTACACACTGAGCAGAAAAAAAATCTCTTATATGACACATGACCCCTACTTTTCTCATCATATTTTGATAGTGCAGAGGTTGACAAACAGTAAAATGTAGGTTTCACTTCTTTCATTTGGGTCTCTCTATGAATGACAAGCCTTCAAACTTTTATTATTTACTATAGAATAAAGAACAAAAATCAATGGTGGGATGACACCTTTATAGAGATCCGCCATTGTGGCTGATCACCCGAATGACTCATTGCACTAAGATGTATGTAACATATTGTCACATTTTATAGTATATTGATCTTACGAGCGGAGACTACATGCATTTGCATATTTCCACGAGACTATATACATAACACTGGGAGGAATAACATTTTATCCAATAATCGTAAATGTCTCAACACAGATTCTGGCTGTGTTTTTGGCCGGATTATTTTGTTGCAAGCATGAACAATGCTCATCTTTGCTTCGAATTTACATTGTATTATGTAATTTGGTAGGCTGGTCAGTCTCTTATTTCAGTGACGCAAGCAAGTAAATCACGGAATTACAAACATACAACACATACCTATAAATAAACCCGGTCGGTTGGGTCTGTTAGTGACTACGATAGAAAATATCAATTATGTCAAGGACTTAAAATCATGTTACGCAAAAATTTCGCAAATCCCGTTTTCAAATATCCTAACGTCCATTCATCTCAGACTAACAAATCAAATTCTTTCTAATTCTCCACTAAACGAGACCATTCCAAGCAACTGTTGAAGAACCTACGATTACAACGTGTATACTGCAACTAAAAAATCAAGGAACGTACTTGAAATTTTACTTCAAACTCTCTTATACTTTAAATTAAAATTCATTTTGAGTGTTTAAAACATTATAAAACAGCTACGTTTAATACACCTTACATTTTATGTAAAATAAATCGGTTGGCTGTGAAATTTGAATAATTAATTTGCAAATTTAATAATTTTATCAACATTTAGAAGAGATATGCAAGTTGCCTATCCTTCTATATAAGTCTATGGTTATGTCGTTCACTTACTAGTCATCACATACACCTGTCAGTATATAAAAACTCGATTTACTACAGACTGTAAGGTAATAGTTGTAGCAGTAACTGAAAACCACAAGGCCAATCGTTTTAATAAATGGTTCATGGCGAGTGACTACATACGTTATTATAGTCATGTTTTCTTCTTAGGCCTATCTATCTTGCCGGTTTAAACTAAGTTTACCTCAACTAAGTTTACTTTACCTATCTCAAACATTGTTTTGCCGTCATATTAATCATTATTTTTGGCCATATCACGACACAAGGTGATATATAGATTTGATGCAGTTATTACGAACTTTAGTATAATCTATTTCAGTATTTCCTCTAAAATTGCATCAGTTGCTATTTATAAATTACCTGACGTGATACATCCATTGTCTTTAAATAAATTGATAAAAACTACCAGCAAAGCTCTGAACTTATCACCAAAATGGTATTATTCAAGTATTTTATACATTGGAGGATCTTACATGACTGCTCGTTTAGTGATGGAATTATTAATCGAGTTGGCATAAATATATAACGTAAGGCTCAATGTTTGCTAATGAGTTGAAAAAAATCAATACCATAACTGTACGATTCTTTTTACCACATATAAGGCCCCTACTCATGAAAGATTCTTTACTTTGCGTCTCCCGAGTTATGGACAGCAGATCGGATATCCAAATAATAAAAAGCTGTCCGTTCACATCTTATTTAATCAGGCTATTTTACAGTATGCTAAAAATACCTGTCTTTTACATTTGTTGTTTAAAAAATGTTCTAGTATAGGGACATGCAATTTGAAAATACACAGTGTGAGCATATTTTTAACAAAACAAAAAAGTGCATATCAAGTACGGCCATAATTTACCTCTGCGTAAGAAGGATTATATTTTACATCTTTGATTTAAAACACAAAAATGTGATATACAGCTAATCAACATATGTAAGATTTAGTTATTCTACCACGCGTGGCCTAGAACAGCAACTAGTAAAGTTGGATCGGAAGGTCGCGGGTGCGATGACGCAGCAGTTTTGGATTCTATGTTGTGTTCTTGAGTAACACACTATCCGCATATGCTCATCACTGGTTCTAGCCGCATTGACCTGTATTCGTGTTAGTCGTAATTGAACCTGTTTCACAATCGATGTAAAATATGTAATCGACCTACTCAAAGCTGCTAGTAGCAGTGGGTTAAACACAATAATTCTGGTTCTGCATGCAGACATTGAAGTGTCTACCAGTGTATGTCGATATGATCATGAATTGTTTAAACACTAAATAAATATCAAATCGACCATTTCGCTGACTCCCAGTTACGATGGCCTTTGTTCATCTCAGTAAAATCGATGTTCAGTGACTCTTGTTTAGGAAGGTTAAATACAGCAGACGACACTGGGGATATGACGCAGCGAAACAACGACCCCGTTGCTACTTGCGTCAGAGCATTGATTATCGGTTACTACCCGTATTATCGAACCCAGCGGATGTGTTAGTTAAATGATGATTTCAACGATCTTGTAATTAGATCACGAAGGTGCCGACAATTCAAACTGCTGTTGAAGTGTATAAGTGCACCTTCTCTACAGAAACACACATTCCTATTTCGTTCTCGTGGCGACAACGGAGACAAAGTTAGAACCCACCCTCCCCACAGCAAAACAACATGATAACTGACCCCCTACCCTACCCCCAAACAGAACTTGAAGAGAAAGAAACTATAAAGCATAGCAACAACAAAACTATTAATATCATACCAAATTTAATTACTTAAAAAGTGTGTTACTGTCGGTCCCATTAATACACCATTCTGCTCGACTTCATCCACGCCTGTATCTGGACCATTACTTTTTGTTCGAGCTGATCAATCAACATTCATGAAACCCGTAACACGACAAATTACGATGAAAAGGATTATAGGATTATAGATACCTCCTACCCTCATATTTTTTTAAGAAATTAAACATATTCTTATATATTTATATAAAACATACATGTACTTGTTTTTCAAATGAAAAAAAAATGTGTATGTGTGTTGGGGGCTGTTTTTGTATAACTTCATTTCCTTTATTAGCCTCTTTTTTTAAGACCTTATCATTGGAGCACCCAATAAACAAAACAAAAACTATCATTTGCCAAAACAAACTCAATTTTAGCTTAGTATCTTTCTCCGCTATAAAACTTCTATATTGCATGCAATATGTTGAAGATGTCGATAAACCCCATTAAAACATCAAGAGATAGGTGAAATTAAACGCACATGACCCCGGTTATCTGTTTAGTGGTTCTGTATCGTTTTGGCATCTGGACCCATAATGATTAAACACACAGAAGGTTTGTGTAGATATAATAGGTACTGACAAAGGGCCAACACAACCGATCACGATTTGCCTTTTGCTATTCTGTGATGATATGGATAAAGTATACTAAAGTAGTATCATATTTACACCCCCCCCCTCACACACACTCCCATCCATCCCCCGCACACGCCTTTGTCGGCTAAAGTTTAAAATTCTAACTGTGTTTTTTTTAAAAGTATTCTGCAGATTTTTTAATTTTAGACACTTTTTAGAAATTAGACAATTTTTAGAAATTACTTTACAATTGTATACATGTACGTCACGTATGGTCAACTGGATTATCATTGAAAAAAATCGATTAAATATTGTTATGTTTACCCAACCTTTTGAAAAATGTTAACGCTGGGTTCTTCAATACATCGATTAATTTTAAATATATTATTTACGAGAAAATTCTATTCATTAAGTTGTTGAAGAATTATCATTGGAAATGTTTATCAAAAACAGTGGTCGAAACGATGTTTGTAATCCTGGAGTAACGGAAACTCAACATCAAATAGTTGAATGCATAAAGGACACACACTCGTGTGAAGCCATTGACATGTTGACCAAGTTGATGACTTTCATACTATGTCAAGTGGCTGGCCAAGTGAAACAACCATTATAAGTGCAAAAACTATCTTTGTTCAAAGTTTATGTATACTAAAACAACAGACAAGAGCTGTCGGGATCAGCGTCGCTCCACTAGGTTGTCAGAAAGCATGCCTTCACCAGAGGTTCAATAAGTCGACCATTCTTTTATGTCTATAAATAGTTAATACATAAGCCATTTGGATGTCCACCGACTTGAAGTATAAAGCCGGACTAGCAACTTTCTTAAAGATAGTAAACAACGTGTTACTATAAATGGTTAAACACCAGAATGGTTAGATGTATTAAGTGGTGAACCCCAAGGATCTGTCCTTGGTCCCCTGTTATTTACCTTGTAAGTTAATGATTTACCAGATATGGTGCAGTCATTGCAAATTACTTGCTGACGATGCTAAACTTTACAAAGATCTAAACAACCTCCAAGACATTGACGTCTCACACCACTATTACATTTCCCGTAGGGCTCCATTGTAACATTTATGTCCAAAAGAGCGTGAAAAATTAAATTCTGCAGCTTGTGTCTGGGCTCAAATTTTTCACTGGTTCAAGATATGCAATTATAAAGGAAAAAAAGTATACCTTGACCAGGTTGTTTTTTTTTTAAATTCAATGCTTTTGTGAGACCTATCAATTTCCAGAGTAATAATATGTCAACTATTCACCCTAGATGCGGTTCAAACCAACAATTCTGAAATGACACAGAATTGTCCAGAAAGGTGTCATCAGCATCAAATTTTCAGTGGTGATTTCTAAAATACTGACCATTTAACTCATGCTAGCAAAAAACAAAACATTGCAGTACAAAGCCCTGAAAAAAGAAGAAAAAGAGAACTAAAGTTTTATTTCTACCTCCTTCATCTGTAGGTCCGGAGTACTCAAGGGAGATAATAGTGGTGTGAGCCCTTGAGTCAGTTCAAAATGATCTTGATAAACTATGTAAAGAATTTAACTTCCTTATAAGCCTCCTATGTGGAACAGACGATGTCAAAGAAGTGAAAATTAGGTGCCATTCAAATAAGTTAGACTTGTGGAATGCTTTATCATGTACTTTATACCTATCAGAAGTTAGTGCAAAATACATTTATTTGTGTAATTTTAGAAACACTAAAAATCTGCAGGGATTTTCCAATTCAGTCAGTTATTACAATAAAATTAATATTACTGGCCTAATATTCAAAAGTGGAACAGTTTTATTATCATTTAAAAGATTAATATATTCAGTATTTGAAAAAAAAGAGTGTTTTGCTATTTTAAAATTTTGAAAAAAATCCTTGAATAATTATGTTATTTTTGTACATGGAGAATGAATTCTAAATTTTCTTCCTGTTTGGCATCGTAGAACCTAACGGTACGAACGTATTTGCCATTTTGTAATAATGATATTGAAGACGAATACCATTTTGTTTTAATATGTCAAACATACAGTGAAATAAGAAGTAAATATATTAAACGATTTTATACACAGAGACCTAACATGTTGACATTTGTTATCTCTTCTTCAATCAACAAACAATAAAGAAATCATAAATTTTAGTACATTCCTTTCAGAAGCATTATGTAAAAGACGTTCCATAATAAACAACCAATAAGTGTTCATCCTCCTTTGATATTACTTTTTTTTATAATTAAAATAGAACATAATAAAATTACCGTCTTACTCGAAAAATGTGAGTGAGAGCTATGTATATGTTGAACATTTGTAATTGTTAAAATGTGTGCATTGATTTGTCACATAAATGTATTGTATATATGTTTTATATGTTGACGAACTGTAATAGTTTAAATCAATAAAACAATCTTCTTCTTTCTATTATCTATAGTTCAATCTTTTTTTAACCAATGACAAAATATGTCGCTTGTTACTGGTTAAAATGTTTGATACACTATCTCAAAATTTGTCTTGGATCACTTATTGGCTTACTAATCAGATTACTTTGTGTGTTCAATCTGCTACACATCGTATTACAAACTTATTTTCGATTGAGCAATAACTGATCAATATATAGCCTATACTAATACATATAATAAATAATATATGCTGAAAAACATCATTCATTCCTTCATTAGTCACCACATGTGTGTATGAGTATATATCCAATCTGATAATCCAACCGGATCGATTTTGTTTCCATGTCCACCATTTTACTTAGACAAGCGAACAGTCTCTAAGTAAACACTACATTATATAACATTGTTAACTTGGACAAACAACGCCATGTGGCCAGTGTGCGGAGAGGTAGTCGCTCTCACGTCAGGTCAGGTCAATTCACCATCACCTGCGGTAATTCATACGGAGAAATAGTATTTTTCAACGATTTTGCAGCATACAAATAATTTACAATCTCTGTCGTGGAGATTGATATGCACAACATTCCCCCCCACCCACCCCCCAAAAAAATTGAAACGCTCCTACGCCTGTGATAACATCAGAACTATTCCAATGATACTGGCATAGACGAGACACCTTAATTTCAAATTCCATCCAAATGACAAAATAACTAAACCAAGTATCAAACACATGACACCATATTGGTATATATTTAAAGAGCAGTGCCTTATTTAGAATGTAGGACAAAAACCACGCCACTCAAATTTGTCTAGGTGGACAATATAACCAGCTCATAAGTTTTACAAGGTGCATGTCTAGCGGAAATAACAGACAACCAACATGCTTCAGTGTGCACATCATACAGACAAATCAATATTAATGTTACATACAGAATAGGACTGTATTATTGATATGGTTGATGTGGGGAATTCTTAGACAAAACAATTATTTTACAGTTAGCTTAATAAGTGTTTACTTAAATGCATGGCAGATGAACCATTCTTTCACATGCTGTTGTGGTAGAAGAATTTGTTAACATCTCATGCACCAATTTATTTTGTACTGTTCTACATATGGAGACACATTGCCATTGTCTTGTTTCCATAGATTTTCCTCTGTTAGTCCAAATATGTAGGAAAAACATGGGGTTGGCCAGATTATTTTTTTCTTCAAAATTTCAGTGGTTTGATGACACCCCTTCATTTTTGACAATTCTGCCAATTTGTTACAGTGTATATTTAAACTGTTATACCTTAATCCAGCTGTAACCAATACCATAAAAACCTAGCAGAAATCATGAAAATGTTCCAATGTTCTTAAATATACAAAGAAATATGACCATTTTAAGCATTTTCCACAAAAATAATGTCCAACCGATATACACAGCTATAATTTCTTCGGCGCAAGAATCTTGCCTAGGCCACCAAGGGCAGGTAATTGCGAGTTTTGAGGCTTAGTGGCTTGATTAAAGCATGGACAGATTTGTTATAATCTGGATACCCGATGTGCTGTCTCTCCGGGAGACACAAAATAAAATATCTTCAAAAGGTTCTTTAGAAATGTGCAATATGTTACACTATGAGAATTGGCAGTCTGTAGTTAACAACAGCTGTCTAAGAACAGCGTTAACCCTTAACTTCATAAAGACGCCTTTGGACACTTCTAATATAGAAGACTTTTGAATTATTGGTGGAATTATGTTTATACTAACTGACAATGTGGAAAACAGTGCAGGAAGTGTTGAGGTTGCTTGTCACGAGCAATCTGCTAAACTCTTCCTGCGCTGTATTCAAAGGCTTTCTGTGATTGGTGCCAGAAAAGCGTATCTATGGAGTAAAGGGTTAACTCGACTATTCTAGACTTGTCACAGAACAGTTTTTAATATGTACCATCAGAAAAACAGATATACATCAAAGAAACCATCTTTAATATCAGCAAAATAGTAGATACATTTATGGCAAGTAAGACTATTAGGGTAGAATATACACTATGTGTATGCCTATGCCTAGCCAGCCAGTACAAAGTCTTACCGGTAAGTTGAAATGGGGGCAGTGTATTTAATTGAATACAATTTTATTTTAAAAAAGGTGGGTGTAGATGGGAGTGGTGTGTGAGGGAGGGGTGGGGCAGTTCAGGTATGTGCCAAAGTTTAAATAGTGCTGAGCATTTTTAATACAATAAAAAATGGCGATTGGGGGTTCTTGGGGTTGGTAACAAAGTTAAAATGGGGCAGAGTATGGACAAAGGGAACATAATTCCTTAAATAATAATTTGGGTGAAAATTCCTGACATTATGCTCTTTTTCAGATAATGGTGATGATGTATAGCAAGTCTGATTCAAATCAGAGGAAAATTGTAAGAGGAGTTTAGGTCACAACGTACATAATATATATGAAATATTTTTGAACCAGAAAAAGCGGGCATTACTCCTTAAATAATTAACTGGGTGAAATATTCCAACAATATCCGCTTGTTCAGATTATGGTGATGATGTATTGCAAGTTTGATTAGAATCAGATGAAAATTAAAGGTGACAAGTAGCACGAAAAAGATGAAGTCAATCATTTAAAAAATGACATTTTATGAAATAGTGTTCATTGTCCTATTTTTTCATGCCCACATTTTTCACATGTTGGATATAATTTTAATTTGTTAACAAACAAATCATAATTAAGCTTACTGCAACCATTTCTTAAATGAGCATGAATAATAGATAATTTAAATAAAAACAAGTTATTTTGGTGGGTTTAACAAATGATTCATAAGCTGAATTTCAGAATTATGTACGCGCTTCGAAATACAATACTGACCCTGGGCCAGCCAGACGTTGAACTATACTCTTAGTGCTGAGCGCCAAGTGAGGAAGCTTCTAGTACCTTTTTTCAAGCCTTTGTATAACCCGGCCAGGGATCGAACCCACAACCTACCACATGCGACCTCAGAATGAATCTAAAATAGAATAATGTCTTTCCATAAATATGACTAGCAAACTTTCTGGACAAAGTTGGGTTTGAACGTATGACCTCAGTGGTGTGAGGTTAGTGGTTGTTAGACGACAGCGCCTTAGACAAGATGGTTATGTGATTATATAGCTAAACTACGAAAATTTGGGTGAAAATCTCCAAATAAAAAATCGGGTGGTAAAATGAGTCACTTAATGAAATTGATGAAGATTTTATGACAACAACTTTGATGATATGAGATTTGGCCAGTTTAAGAACTTGTCATAGATATTATTTTATAGAGCTCCTGTGCAAGTCTGATGAAAATCCAATGAAAAATGAATGTGCACAACCTATAAGTTAACAGACAGATGATCAACAAAGGGAGACCAGCTTTGCTCATGTAAACAATGGAAAAAAACACATATCAATATTTACGAATACATATAAGAAATTTTTATTTTTTTTAAATGATATACCATTCCACACATGTATTTTCATATGAAAATATTTAAAATGGATATATCTGCTGGAACAGCACCATCACATGATGGAAATGCCCAAATATACCCGTGTGCTATAGCTGAAATACCCACATATACCCTAGTGCTACATCTGAAATACCCACTTATACCCTAGTGCTACATCTGAAATACCCACATATACCTGTGTGCTACATCCGAAATGCCCATATATACCCGTGTGTTGCATCTGAAATACAAAAAAAAAAAAAAAAAATGTGTGCTGCATTTGATATACCCATTTATACCAGTGTACTACATCTGAAATACCCAAATATACCTGTGTGATGCATCTGAAATACCCAAATATACCTGTGTGATGCATCTTAAATACTCAAATACAGTTAAACCCGTCTTAAGCAGTCGGTCAAAGGAAAGAGCAAATGTTGTTAAGACAGGTTGTTGCTTAATACAGGTTTATTTACTCTGCAAACATAGAAATGGGAAAAAGAAAACATTGTTGCTAAAATACTCAAATATACCTGTGTGCTACATCTGAAATACCTACATATATCTGTGTGCTGCATCCCAAATACCCACATATACCCGTGTGCTGCATCTCAAATACCTACATATACCTGTGTGCTGCATCCCAAATGCCCATATATACCTGTGTGCTGCATCACAAATACTCATATGTCTGAGTGCTGCATCACAAATTCCCACATATATGTGTGTGCTGTACCCAAAATACCCACATATATCTGTGTGTGGCATCATATGTCTGTGACTCTGTGTGCTACATCCCAAATACCCACATATATCAGTGTGCTGCACCTCAAATACCCACATGAGTGTGCTGCACCTAAAAAAACACATGTACAAGTGTGCTGCACCCCATATACAAGTGTGTTGCACCCCATATACAAGTATGCTGCACCCCATATACAAGTGTGCTGCATCCCATATACAAGTGTGCTGCACCAAAAATACCCAATATACAAGAGCGCTGCACCCCATATATAAGTGTGCTGCATGCCATATACAAGTGTGTTGCACCCCATATACCCATATATAAGTGTGCTGCACCCCATATATAAGTGTGTTGCACCCCATATACAAGTGTGCTGCATCCCATATACAAGTGTGCTGCACCCCATATATAAGTGTGCTGCACCCCATGTACAAGTGTGCTGCACCCCATATACAAGTGTGTTGCACCCCATATACAAGTGTGCTGCACCCCATATACAAGTGTGTTGCACCCCATATACAAGTGTGTTGCACCCCATATACAAGTGTGCTGCATCCCATATACAAGTGTGCTGCACCCTATATATAAGTGTGCTGCACCCCATGTATAAGTGTGCTGCACCCCATATACAAGTGTGCTGCACCCCATATACAAGTGTGCTGCAACCTATATACAAGTGTGCTGCACCTCATATACAAGTGTCCCAAATATCCCTTATACAAGTGTGCTGTACCCCATACACAAGTGTGCAGCATCCCATATACAAGTGTGCAGCATCCCAAATACCTCATATACAATTGTGCTGCACTTCAAACACTCGCATATACAAGTGTGATGCACCCTATATACAAATGTGCTGCACCCCATATTCAAGTGTGCATCATCAAAAATACCCCATATATAAGTGTGCTGCGCCCCATATACAAGTGTGCTGCACCTCATATACAAGTGTGCTGCATCCAATATACAAGTGTGCAGCATCCCAAATACCCCATATAAAAAGTGTGTTGCACCTCAAATACTCACATATACAAGTGTGCTGCACTCCATATACAAGTGTGCTGCACCCCATGTACAAGTGTGCTGCACTCCATATACCCACATGTACAAGTGTGCTGCACCCCATATACCCACATGTACAAGTGTGCTGCATCCCATACACCAACATATACAAGTGTGCTGCACCCCATATACCCACATATACAAGTGTGCTGCACCCCATATACAAGTATGCTGCATCCAATATACAAGTGTGCAGCATCCCAAATACCCCATATAAAAAGTGTGCTGCACCTCAAATACTCACATATACAAGTGTGCTGTACCCCATATTCAAGTGTGCTGCACCCCATGTACAAGTGTTCTGCCCCCATATACCCATATGTACAAGTGTGCTGCACCCCATATACCCACATGTACAAGTGTGCTGCATCCCATATACCAACATGTACAGGTGTGCTGCACCCCATATACAAGTGTGCTGCACCCCATGTACAAGTGTGCTGCACCCCATATACCCACATGTACAAGTGTGCTGCACCCCATATACAAGTGTGTTGCACCCCATATATCCACATGTACAAGTGTGCTGCACCCCATATACAAGTGTGTTGCACCCCATATATCCACATGTACAAGTGTGCTGCACCCCATATACGCGCATGTACAAGTGTGCTTCATCCCATATACCAACATGTACAAGAGTGCTGCATCCCATATACCCACATGTACAAGTGTGCTGCACCCCATATACAAGTGTGCTGCACCCCATATTCAAGTGTGCTGCACCCCATATACAAGTGTGCTGCACCCCATATACCCACAAGTACAAGTGTGCTGCACCTCATATACAAGTATGCTGCATCCAATATACAAGTGTGCAGCATTCCAAATACCCCATATAAAAAGTGTGCTGCACCTCAAATACTCACATATACAAGTGTGCTGTACCCTATAATCAAGTGTGCTGCACCCCATGTACAAGTGTGCTGCACCCCATATACCCATATGTACAAGTGTGCTACACCCCATATACCCACATGTACAAGTGTGCTGCATCCCATATACCAACATGTACAGGTGTGCTGCACCCTATATACAAGTGTGCTGTACCCCATATACAAGTGTGCTTCACTCCATATACAAGTGTGCTGCATCCCATGTACAAGTGTGCTGCACCCCATATACCTACATGTACAAGTGTGCTGCACCCCATATACAAGTGTGCTGCATCCCATATACCCACATGTACAAGAGTGCTGCATCCCATATACCCATATGTACAAGTGTGCTGCACCCCATATACAAGTGTGCTACTCCCCATATTCAAGTGTGCTGCACCCCATATACAAGTGTGCTGCACCCCATATTCAAGTGTGCTGCACCCCATATACAAGTGTGCTGCACCCCATATATCCACATGTACAAGTGTGTTGCACCCCATATACGCGCATGTACAAGTGTGCTGCATCCCATATACCAACATGTACAACAGTGCTGCATCCCATATACCCACATGTACAAGTGTGCTGCACCCCATATACAAGTGTGCTGCACCCCATATTCAAGTGTGCTGCACCCCATATACAAGTGTGCTGCACCCCATATTCAAGTGTGCTGCACCCCATATTCAAGTGTGCTGCACCCCAAATACCCACATGTGTACTGCATTTGAATAAAACCTTTCAGAACCCTGAAACAACTTGAGGGACATAGCTTGTATTTAGTATTGTAAGTTGATTAAGCGTTTACAGTGCTCCAGATAACATTTTCTTTAAATGAGTATTTCACTCATTGAATTAATATGTGATGCTTATTTTCAATGCCCGTGTGGTTCCAGCTAAGAATAGAATCACTATCGATATCTGCAGAGGGGTAGGAATCCTCCGAATGGTGTCATGTTCATTTTATCATTTTTTGTCATGTTCACTATTGTGGTTAAATTATCAACCCTTGTGTGGTTCCAGGGAGCCATATGAGTGATGGCAAGAATAGGATCTCTGTGGCTCATGCATGTCATAGGAAGCGACAGTTTGAGTAATACGATAGAATTTGCTGAAACTCTGCAGTTCTGCAGGTATCAAGGTTCTAGCTTCATTCTGCATATTCATTTATTGATGTATTTTTTTTAATCTGTATGTTAATTTGTTGTTTCTGTACATGTGGAGTGAACCTGGCATCTTCATTCCTGTTGGCGTCAAATAACCTATAATGTGTTAGTACGCCGTAAAACCCCATTCATTCATTATTTTCAAAATGTTAAGGGCGACAATGAACATTTCAATCAAATTGCTATTAAAAATAAACCAACCAACACTGAAATTATCAGAATCCAATGCTTTTTTAACCCCTAACTTTCAAATTCAAATGCTTAAATACCCCCAAATGGTGCTCATCTGTAGCACTGCTTACATGAACCACTCTCGAGTCTGTTTCCTAAATGGAAACAGTGCTGACAGAGTGGTTCTTTTTTAGGTTTCATGTCAAACTGTTATGCCGCTTTGATCACTAACATTCATGACTTTCCCAACACAATGACATCTAGATGTATGTTTTTTCTGTTTTTAAATTTTTATTAGTTCATAATACATACATTTTGCAAATACATTTAAATAAATACAGTTAACTTAATTTATATGAATGTATTCCAGGCAATAATGTTATAATAAGAAAAGTTGAGGTAGAAAAAAATGAACAGAACATCTAGCTTTATGTTCTGATTATCAAACTAGACACAATACTGGTAGAGTTCACCCTTCTTTCCGACCACAGATTTAATCATATCCATGTGCCCATTCGAAAAATTTGCATTGTTTATTTTTTGGCATTTTGCAAGCAAAAAATCTCTTTCCATTGTTTGGGCCAATTTTCAGGACTGTGCGTATTGTACATGGCTTGCCGTGACCTGGGCAGGTCGGGAACTTGAGATCCGCCCACTGAAATAAACAAGTATCATAATAATTATATATATATATATAGAGAGAGGAAAACATTTTTTTTGAACATTATATACATGGAGATATATAATCAGGTTAACAACTATTAGGAACAAGCACAAACTAGGTTTACATATAAAAGATCACTGGAACCTTTGTGTTCATATTTCACTTATGCCATTGATACTATACAATAATTTAAGTTTATACTTCTTTATTTTTACTTGAACGTGAGGTAAGCTCAGAGCTTTAAAATACTAGTAAATGAAATGCTCCGCTATTCTGCTTCCTGGGAGTACCAATATTGAGTTGATTTTTGAGAGGCAATCAGGTCAGAATGGGTATTGAACCTGCAACTTCTGGCGTGAGTGGTTTAACAGTAACATTTATTGGCCTTAATGATGGTTTTTGCACCCGCTAAAATATTTTAAATGAAATAATTACTAGTTACTTTCATATAGAAAAATACTTCTACATAGATTAATTATCAAACATGTGTATCATGTGGTTTTCTTCTCCTTTCAATATGATCACATAATAATAAATTATATGTAGGACTAAACTAATTAACAATATTTCATATTTCTTTCATATTTATGTCCCTTTGAAAGACCACATGCAAGACAAGCAGAGTCATTTCCCTTTGTTGCGTTAAAGCAGCATTATTGTACAACTGAATTCAGGCAGTAATGTTCCGGTTTGACAATAAACTCAGTAGTCAATAATTATAATACATTTAAAATACACTAAATGTACTGTTTTAACCCTTTACTTCATATAGACGCCTTAGGACACCTCTAATAGAGACGCCTTTAGACACCTCTAATATAGACGCCTTTAGACACCTAATATAGAAGTATTTTGAATTATTGGGTGAATTATGTTTATATTAACTGACAGAATGGAAAACAGTGTAACGAGCAATCTGAACACTTCCTGCACTGTTTTCAAAGGCTTTCTGTGATTGGTGCGGGAAAAAGCGTATCTATGAAATAAAGGGTTAATCCAGGAAATGTATACTGCAAAACAATCAGGATTTAGCTCTGCTAGGGGAACTAACTCTTTAGGTCTTGTTTCATTTAGAACATTATTTTGAATTCTTCATTTACTAAAAAAAAATCAAAGTGCCATAGTTAATGGAAATCATTCACAATTCAGGATGCTTCCAGCCGCAAATGCCTGCTGACAGATTTTTTCTGGAGCAAAACAGTAAATATTGTAGATCATTGCATTTTTATTTAACCTGAGCTGACTTTGGCACATACTTGCAGATCTTGTTGTTACATGATAGAACTACTTGTAGCGTACTGCTTTAATTTGATCATGATCCAAAAATAATGTTGATATGGTCCAAGTTGGATTGCGGTTGTATGCCTTTTTTAACAGTATTTCAATTATATTGGCGGTCACTGCACCTAATTATGGATCCTAGGATCCACTTGGCAGTTATCAAACCAGTACGAGACACACCGTATCTCTGCAAGTCACCGACTACTTTCCATCATATCAGCAGATCATCGCAGAGAAGGTGGCCGGACAGGAATTTAAAACTTCCATCATTAAATTGACAGACTTACGATAGGCACCTCAGCTAGCTGGATCAGCAAACACACACAAGGTCATATAAGTAAACTATAATCAATTTTTAATAATTTAGCTATGATCTCATTTTGCCAGTGAAAAAGGTTTTGGTAAAAATATCCTATGAGCAATGTGGGTGCTAGCTTGTACACCAAGTAAAATAAAGTTATCGCTCGCACATTATTTATCTCATTTGATCAGTTTGTGTAATTTTGGTTTTACAAGTTTGGTTAAGATCCCATGAAAATGTAAGTACAAAAGTGCACACAACCTTAAAGTCAAACAATACAAGCTGACATCTTAACCCTTTACTTCATATAGATGCCTTTGGACACCTCTAATATAGACGCCTTTGGACACCTCTAATATAGACGCCTTTGGACACCTCTAATATAAACGCCTTTGGACACCTAATATAGACGCCTTTGGACACTTAATTAAATATAGATGCCTTTGGACACCTTTTGAATTATTTGGTGAATTATGTTTATATTAACTGACAGAGTGGAAAACAGTGCAGGAAGTGTTCAGATTGCTCGTTACGTGCAATCTGAACTCTTCCTGCACTGTTTTCAAAGACCTTCTGTGATTGGTGCGGGAAAACGCGTACCTATGGAGTAAAAGTTAAATCTTTAACTCGGGTGAGATGAAATAGGTCATTGCTATTATGTATCATATAGAAATGGACAATATAAAAATGATACTTATGTACAATGTAACCATATATGCAATTATAATTAAACACTTTAGTTTCACAAACACACATATAACATTCCTATTTACAAACAGCATGTAACTTTACCCAGACTGCTACTTCCTTATTATTAAGTGTTAACTCTGATAAAGCAAGCTATTTAAACTAGATAAACACCATACATTTATCTAGCTATCACACCGAGTTATTTTGTATACCCAAATCAGGAAGCAGATTTAGATACCGGTAGTAGTATAAAGGGAACTAACTCTTCTGATCTTGTTTCATCTAGAATATAATTTTGAATTCTTCAATTACTAAAACTGTCAGAATTAAAAAAAAAACAAAGTGCTATAGTTAATAGAAATCATAAACATGCTACCAATTCATGATGTTTCCAGCCCCAATTTTATGAAAACAGAAAGTTTGTGATAAAACTGATACAAATGAGTGAAAAAGATTACAAAATACAATTATTTACAATAATAAATAACCATGAACCTCAATAGGAATGATTGTAGTTGTATGCTGTTTAGTGTCACTTTCAACAATTTTTTTGTTGTTTCACAACACCGTCTACTTGAGGCAGTATTCTGAGCACTGCAACACTGAAGTATTGTGCTGCAGACACATGGTATGATACCCTACTAACTCACATTATACCGACACTGGGTCAACAGACCTGTAACTACATGTATTCTCTTAACCTTTTACTCCATAGATACATGTTTTCCTACACGAATCACAGGAGGCCTTTGAAACAGTGCAGGAAGAGTTCAGATTGCTTGTAACGAGCAATCTGAACACCTCCTGCACTGTTTTCCACTCTGTCTGTTAATATAAACATAATTCACCAAATAATTCAAAAGCCTTCTATAAAAGGTGTTCAAAGGCATCTATATTAGAAGTGTCCAAAGGCGTCTATATTAGAGGTGTCCAAAGGCGTCTATATTAGAGGTGTCCGAAGGCAAGGCGTCTATATTAAAAGTGTCCAAAGGGTCTTTATTAGAGATGTCCAAAGGCGTCTATATGAAGTAAAGGGTTAATGCCAAGCACCAAGCCAGGAAGCTTCTAGTACAGTTTTCAAGTCTTTTCTATGACGTGACCAGGGATTGAACCAACTACCTTCTGTGAGGCGAATGGTCTACCAATACACCATCGCTGCAGTATGTAAGAATGGCAGTTTAATATTTGCAACTATGATTTGGGTTCTACACCTGTGACAAGTATATCATTCCTATTTACTGTGAAATCATTAATTTTCATGGAGACTAATTTCTTTGACTTCATAGGGCCGCAACAACCAAATTTTAATCCCAATGAAATGGTTGTTGATAAAATTTTGGTACATCTGTACTGCATAGCGTTTACATAGACCTACCATAGCTAGGTAGTTTCTGTTTAGTGTGCACATTTTGCTATATTTTTTTATTTTTATTTATTTATTTACTTATTTTTTTTTTTAATTTGTTTAGTTTAGTCTTATGTTTGTTGTTTCTGTATTTGTTGAATGTAAGCTGTAAAGCACTTTTGAATGTGCAATACGCATGAAAAGAGTGCTATATTAATGTGGTATAATAATAATAATAATAATAATAATAATATTAAAGATCTATTGAAAGTTAAATTTAAATTTGAAATCATCAATTTAGTGCACTGATTCAATTAAAATACGGTAACAGTATTAATATTCTATCCATTTCCTTACATAAAATATGCGTGTCACTATCAGAAGTCGTATGTTGACTCGTGTGTATTATTTTCATCCCATGAGTGGAAAGTGCTAAAAATAGACAGATTCCTAGAAAAATATGTCAATTATAATAGTAGACGACCCATTTGACGTCAGCGTGACATATTTTTCCAGCATTGTTTCAAGCAGCTATTTTTATAAGAGAAAATATTTGAATAAATATCATACAGATTTCTAGTTTTTAATTGAAAAGTAGCCTTATAGACTATAGTGTTTTTATTTCTTTTTTCTGAGTGAACTTGCGTTGGTCTCAATCTGTTCACATCCTTTCCAATTGTTGTTTTCATTAACAGTTTTCATAAACACCAAAGCGCCGACTTAATGACACCTCTCCAAACGATTACCCCATGTTGCGGAGAGCATTTATTACCATGTGTGTAGGTGCAGGCAGTGGTTTAATACTGGTAAAGGTCAGTAATTAAAACGTGTTATGTAATAGAAATACACAAATTCAAAGATCGCACTAAAACAATTTTTTTTCTAAAATTTCCTAAAACAAAGAAAATTAATACCAATGAAAATGAGTGCCTTCACAGTATTAGATTTTTATTAAGATAAATACCTCAAAGAAGTTACAATTCCTGACAACGCAAGAAAAGAACCATCTACCACGATTGTCTCCCTCCTTCCTGACCTCCTTCATGTTACATCTTCGTTTGTGGGTGGGGCACAGTGGAATCTTACTTGGGGTCACAACCTCAGATTTCCCACACTGATCTGGCAGTCTGTTTTGATTATTAGCTGTCTGATTCAATTGTAGAGAAGGAGAGGAGCTCTTGTTATTGGCTGGTATATTGTCAAGTTTCCGAGATTTTGTCTGAGGTGCATTGCATGCAAGGGAACCAGTCAGAACTCTTTTTGTTCCTTTAGATGCAAGTGGATTTGTGGTGCAGGTTAAACTGGTGACTTGGACATTGTGACTGTTGTTTTGCTGTGTTTTTATTGGCTGTTTGTCACAACCTGTAGACAAAGGTGTTCTCGGGTTCATGCAAGCTATACAGTTTGATTGGTTTGGTAAATTAAGCAATGTGCAAACTGAACAAGCCCACTCCTGTTTTTGTGTTTCACCTGTCTGCACCCAGCCGAGTAGACTGTTTTTGACTGGAAGTGTTCTGAAAGAATCAAATGATTAAATGTAACATGTATATACACAAATGTACCTGTATTAACAACTTTTGATGGTGTGGATGACAGCATAAAAAAGAATAAAACAACCAAATGAATGTATCTGTGGCAAAGCGAAAATCGTAGATATAATCACATAAGTATGCAAGTGCCATCAATACCAGATGCCCCAATATTCGTTCTTTTCCCATTTATACATACAAAATATTTTCAAGAAAATCACCCCAATATAGTCAATTTGAACTGCTGTTTTAATTAAAGGCCCAAATATTTTTAATTTCGGTATATCAATGCTTCCCGTACATAGATAATACCGGGTAAATACTGGTCGACTGAAAATAATGGCATTACAAAAGAAATTACAATATCAAGTTATAACAGGTGGTGGGGCAGTGGAGAGAGTGTTGGCCAATCAGGCTGGAAGTTGGATGTTCGATTCCCAGCTTAACCTGATGGTTGTTTTGAAAAACAACACTCAGTACTGGTTCTACACAGTAAACAGACCTAATTGTGGTTCATATCAGCTCTGAGCTTACTCTACAATGGAGTTATAATACATGTCAATAAGTAACAAGTAAGCTTTCAAGACAAAAACTTGAAATCTGAAATCTAGTGATTTATAGAACTACATGAAAAGTGTAATATTGGGATTAACGTGGCAACTGTGTTTATAAAACAAAATTTAAATAATGTTATTAAATTTCAAGGGTAGATAACCTATCCAACTACAGAATCAATAGCATGACCCAGATCTTGATGTTCATGTACCAGTTCACGAATAATAATAAAGATAAACAAGAACACTGCAAGCAGGTGCAGACACTCGTCTTTTTTCCTAATCTATTAAGTAGGTCAAAGTCAGTGAAGTAAACTTTTTTAAACATGATGGTGATTAAAGAACAAAATTATTTGACTATTTTAGTCTTTTCACAGAACAGTTTATTAAAATGTACCATCAGAAAAACAGATATATCTGTATAAATGAAATCATCTTTCATACAAGCAAAATAGTAGATACATGCATGTGCAAGTAGGACTATTAGGGCAGAATATACACTATGTCTATGTCTGGCTATGGCTAGCTAGCCAGTACTTAAGCTGAAATGCATTTAATTTAATTTTAAAATCAGGGTGTGGATGTTGTGGGGTGTTTGTGCCAAAGTTTAATAAACAGGGCTGTGCAGTTTTAAACAATAAAAAAAAGTTAAGGGGAAATCAGGGTGTCTTGGGGTTGGTAACAAAGTTGAAAAGGAACAGTGTATCTAATTCAATACAGAACAGGGTGGTCTTGGGGTTGGTAACAAAGGGGAAGAATAGTATTAAATTTAAAACAAAACAAAATTTGAAAGAAAAAAGAAAAAAAAGGGGCGAGGGGTCTTGGTGTCGTGTAAACTTGCGGTCGGTAACAAAGTTGAATGGGGCAGAGTATATGATTTAACACAAATCAAGTTTAAAAAAAAAAAAATGGGCAGCAGTGTGGGGGTCTTGGTTGGGCTCGGGCAGGTAGCCAAGTAGATATGGGACAACAGACTTGGCAAATTCAAACAATGATACAAAGTTTTTTCAATCTGTGATTTATCTATCAATCTGGATACATTTATATGTACAACAATTCATATAAATACCCAATAACAGTTTTGGGCGTATAAAATTTTTAAGGATAATGACAGTATTAACCAAGTCCATTAAATAGGTCAAGGTCAGTGATGTAAATTTTTTTTTATAGTTGATGGTGATCAGCTTACAGAGTTAAGAGTACTACTGAAAAACAGAAGAAAAAAAAGAATTCAAACCTAAGCTAAACAAGAAACTTTAACCTGAGTAGTTTGTTCAGAAACAGAGAAAAAGCTGAGCTAAACATTTAACTTTAACCAAACCCGAGCTAATCAAAAACTTTTACCTAAGGTTTTAGAACCCAAAGTACGGAAATTTAGGTAAGTTAGCTATATACATTGTTTGAATAACAGGATATGAATGTGTTTATGAAGTTGTCACAGTAACACAAGTTGTTTGTTCAGAAACAAAGTAAAAGCTGAATAAAACATAAAACTTTTAACCACAAAATGACAACGATGATGTCGACGGCACCAGGGTTATGACAATAGCTATGACTGATAGAAGTATAACATTACAGCTGGTTACATCTTACATCACAGCTGGTGTCATCTGTAGAAGTATGACATCACAGCTGGCTACATCTAGAAGTATTACATCACCGCTGGCTACATCTAGATGTATTACATCACCGCTGGCTACATCTAACATCACAGCTGGCTACATCTAACATCACAGCTGGCTACATCTAGAAGTATAACATCACAGCTGGCTACATCTAGAAGTATTACACCACAGCTGGTAACATCTAACATCACAGCTGGCTACATCTAGAAGTATTAATCACAGCTGGCTACATCTAGAAGTGTTACATCGCAGTTTGCTACATCTAGAAGTATTACATCACAGCTGGTGTCATCTAGAGGTATCACAATACAGCTGGTGTCATCTAGAAGTATTACATTACTGCTGGCTACATCTAGAAGTATTACATTACAGACGGTGTCATCTAGAAGTATTACATTGCTGCATGCTACATCTAGATGTATAACATCACAGCTGGCTACATCTAGGAGTATTACATCACAGCTGGCTACATCTAGAAGTATTACATCACAGCTGGTGTAATTTAAAGGTATCATATTACAGCTGGCTACATCTAGAAGTATTACATCACAGCTGGCTACATCTAGAAGTATTGCATCACAGCTGGCTACATCTAGAAGTATTACATCACAGCTGGTGTAATCTAGAGGTATCATATTACAGCTGGCTACATCTAGAAGTATTACATCACAGCTGGCTACATCTAGAAGTATTAAATCACAGCTGGTGTCATCTAGAAGAATAACATCATATATGGTGTCATCTACAAGTTATGACCTTACAGCTTGTGTTGTTTAGATATATGACATAACAGCCTGTTTAGTGTCAAACAAATTGTAAATATTATTTTAAGGAACTTACCTTTGATTTTTTTTTAAATCATTGGTTTGACAATTTGCACAGAAGTATGTGACTCGTCCATTATCATCGCCAAGACGACAGATTGTGACTTTCCCTTCACACTGTTTACATTGACGTTTGCCATATATTTTGTAGTATGGGTAAAGTGGCTTCCCATCCCTTCTACACTGAAACAGACACCCTCATATAATCAAGTTATGAAATGTCCCTGCAACTGGCTACATTTATAAGGTACTTAATCACCATACTGGTACATAACACTTTAAAAATGCAAATATGGTACTGTATGATATCTACATATAACATGAATGATAAAGCAACACAAAGCTTTCTTACCTTATTTTTCAATTTTATTCCAACAATTTCATCACTTTAAAACACAAATTAACAAATTAATTGCGGTTGACATGTAATTATGAACCGATAAAAATGGTAAACATATCTGGGATAAAAAATACCAAACCATAGGGATTATATATATTATGATAATGAGATACTTGTTACCCATTTTTAAAAGTAATTATATTTTTTGACATTAAATTTTATAGAATTGTTTCCTGAAATACTTATTTAATCAGTAGCAAGTGAGCAAATAATGATAAAGTTTCATTCCACAGGTAGGCAGTTGGATATCTTTTAGCTGACAAAATAACGTAATAAAATTATTACAAACTTCATTATAAATAAATAATACATGGGGTTTAGATCCATATGTATAGAATATAGAACTGCATATGCAGCAAATCTGAGGTCAATAAAGCATGCTAGAACCGACAGCCTCAAACATGCATATAGACCAAAACACCACATATCATTTGTTAAGTTATACTGAATATATTCTTACACACTATGAATAAAACACATTTGTTATTCCATAGAGACAGAACACAACCTTTGGAAAAACACAAGAGTGCTTCTGTAATGTGCAGTTTGAAAAATTGTGTACATTTTGTGTATATTGAAGTGGATAACACCATAAAAAAAATATTATGTAGTGCATATACTTATTTATAATATTATCTATAAATAAATGAGTTTTGATTGGACAAAATTATCCCTCATTGAACAAAATACTACATGTATATGATATTGAACAGTTTTTACTTTGGGTTTTGCAAAACTGTGCATAAAATAACAATATACCACAGTTACTAAAAATAGCCGCTGGGAATTCCAAGTGTTAGCAGAATGGAGCGATGAAAACTGAGATGTTCCTAATGTGGCCTGTCTAAAGAGGACTGTCAACAAGAGATTCGCATCAGATTTCAGCAAAATTATCGATAATAAACATGCCGATACAACAAAAAGGCACCTGTCCAATCAATTAATATATGTTGCCATTATCTACGAGAGAAACAATTGAATGATTAGTTCAAATATAAAGATAAAGATGTGTCTGTGGCCAAGTGTTGTTGAGACGTTGAATAAGATTTTTTTGTTGTTTTTTTCCACCATGGTGCGAATCCCACTAAGGGATGTATGAAACATCTAGACAAGTAAAGGCTCAGAATTCATTTATTTATATTTTATATAATAAAACAGTTATTGACTTTTCAGCTGTGCAATATGATGTGCTATGCACCAGAAAAACATCAATATTGCTCTCGACTACAGCCTCTGTCAATATTAATTTTTCTGGTGCATAGCACATCATTTTGCACAGCTGAAAAGTCTGTAATTGTATACTATCACATACTTAATGGTGCAGGAGTGTAATAAACTTGTGTCATACTTTTGGTTATTAACCTACTAATATTACTACAGATTCATTGTTCCGTGTATAACTCTGCTCTCATACGTAAAATGCAAAACTACTTTCTGACTTCCCCAAATACGAAGTGGAATCAGAAAGTTTGTAGACGTTTGCCATAACTTTTTTAATTATCATTATATTCTAATAATTCTCAGGGCGTCTGTCTTGCTATATCTTTGCACTATAGTAATTTTGCAAATATTTGAAAATTTTTCATCATTAGTTTATATTCTATAGTAGCTATGGAAACATCGATTTACGTATTTGTGGCAATTTTTGCTTTTTTTCTACCTGAACTACTCAAACAAGTGTAGCGTTGCCAAAACGGATTTTATTTTTAAATAAAAAATATCAGTATGTGCTGAATCATATACTTGTTTACAAAATTGACAACAATAACCGGAATGTGCATTTCAAAATGACGTCAGGGGCACTTGAAAATGGATAAGCACATGGAATACTGCAGTTACATAAAGTTCTGCTCCAACAGAGAAACAAAAATATGTACGGTGAATCTAATGTTTCAATGTATAATGTTTAAATGTTACAAAAGTAACGTTTTTGAGATGGCCGGGAATCAGTCATTAAAAAAGAGCAAATGGGAAGTCGATTTGAAGACATATTGGAATTAAAGCATGTTTTACAGAATTTTGTGTCCAGTATACAATCTTAAGATATCTTTTACATGTTCATTCAATGGTAGCAAAAACGTATAAATACAAAAGCACCTATTTAAAATATTGATGTCGTTTTTAGTTGATTACAAAGTCATCGATTTGTCATGGAACAATGACGTTCCTTATAGGCATACGATGTTAAATAAATGGTTAATGTACTATTTCTCTTAGTTATGTGATAAAAAGAATCTTACATTCATACTCATTTATTATCTAATTTAGCAATCTCATTGTAAGATTCTCTATATATTGATTAGATGACGTCACATTAAACAAAAAAAGGAATGTGCTCTTATTATTGGAACCTTATTTAAAGGCTGTTTATCAGAAAAATGAGGTCCAAGAGGACCTGAATCTTCTACTGGCAACAGATGCTACATGTAAAATATCTAAGGTCTAGGACTTCAACTGTCAGAGAAAATATTTTACTGCTGTGGAAGTTTGGTAAGATTCAATGAAAAATGAAGGTGCTATCGTGTCTACAAGAAAAAGGTTAACAGACGGACAGATAACGGACCATTTACCATGACAAAAATCACTTAAAATGTCTGACGAATAAATTTAAAATCAAAATGTAATCACGAAAATCATTTTATATGTAATAAAATACACTGCAATTTTCTGTGAGAAATCAATTTTAGACCAACCTGGCTGCATATGCCATGTTAGAAAATCCCTTTTCAATATACCAATGTTCAAAGAGATATCTTTATGGCAAAACAGAATTAGCGAGTACATAAACGCATGATATACATGTAGTGGAAAAAAAGTTTTTTTCCCATTTAAAATCTTCAGAATGTACTGGTACACTGATCATGAAAGTAGATGAGAAGTAATTCTAAGTTTTTGTGGAGGTGTTCTCTTGACATTCTCTTCACGTGGGTGGAAAATATTGAGTTTGGGGATTGATATTCATTATTAATTATCATATTGACAATTACAGTGTTTTTTTCCTCACCATTTTGAAAAGATGGCCCATACCCTTGGAACTGGGAATTTTAGCGGCGTTGTCATTAACATTGGGAAAACTTGTGCATTAAATATATTTGTTAAACTTCATAAAAATGTGTACAATTGCTTCTCTGGTCATTTAATTAATGAATTAATGTCATACACAATTCAGAATGGGGAAAACTTTTTTATTTTATCAAGGAGTTATGGCAAGTTTCAATTTATAATTATTCAAGTTTTCACTTGGGAATTTTTACCACTCAGTTGGGAAAAAAAGATACTACTTTCCATTGAAAAATATGACCCAATAATAGCTATAAATATAACTGAAACCCCCCCCCCCCCCCAATGGAATCTTGGTAACTGAAATTCAGTTATTAAAGACCGAAGGTGTTCGATTATCACTTACTATAGTTGGGTGCTCCTTTTTTTCCACACATATTCCTTGTGATAATCTAACATGTTGAGCTAGAATTGTGTGCATGTCTATGTATTTGGTTGCTATGTTTTCAAGTTATTTGGAATATCCAGTTTTATTGGGGGAGGAAGACCTCAGAATAAATGTGAGTTGAACCAACGTCCTTCCACAAGTAACTGGCAATTTTCTCACATAAAGATTTTGGAGTAAGCAAGACTCGAACCTACAACCTTAGCGGTGAGAGGTAAGTGATATTTAGCTGCGCCTTAGACCACTCAACCAGGGAGGACACCACATTAATTATTACTCATGCTCACGGGATATCACTGTTATAAAGGCAAATATTCAGATTCAAACTGTAATAACCAAATACTAACTCACTGAGAGAACGTGGCAGGGTAACTCTTCACTAATCATTTTGCTTCAAATTTAAAAGGTCACAACTATTACGGCCATACTTAAACAAGTTGTTTGTTTGCTGTGCTCCAATCAAGTATTTTCATATAAAGTAGGTTGGTAACTACCTGTATTTTGTTTTTATTGGACAGATTTTTATTTTTTTATAGTCATTTTGAACAAAAAAATGGACGTGATTCAAGAAAAAAAACACACCAATTCTTTCAATGTCAACAAAAAGTTTGGGTAGCTGTAACCTGAGATGGCAGGTAAGACCACAGCAAACAAACTTTATGTCCCTCAAACGATCAAAGTATGACATTGTAGAAATCATGTTACTTGAAAATATCTGTGTGATTTTATCAAGGAATTAGACAGGAAAGGCAACTGATTGGGATTTTGTGAATGCTTGCATATTCACGCAAAATCTCGCATTATTTCGTTTTCAAATATTTTAATTTCTATTCATCTTTCAAATCAAAATTCCTACTTTAAAGAACGAAATCCTCATCAATACAATACCATTCCAAGAAATTTGTGTTTAAAATTGTTGAAATACTTTTGAGTACAAAATTTGTTAGCTGCAGCTAAAATAACAACAAGTTGAATGATTAATTTACCAAATAATTAATCTTTTGTGTGTTATTCTATCAACATTTAGTCAAGAGGTGCGAGTTTCCTATCCTTTTATACAGATTTATGTACTTGTATATTCTGCAGGAACTGGTTTCTTACATGAAATTTGTGTCTTGAAAGGTTGCCTACAGACAGTTATATTTTTGAGACTTGTTGGCATTGTTTTGGGACCAATTCTAGAAAATACTGAAAAACAAAACCCCAAAGCTTTATTAAAAATGCGAGCCATGCGTCTCTTTGCAGCCAAACGAGAATTTGAATGGTTGTTGTTGTTTGTGTTATAAAGTAGACAAAACATTCCATATCACAGAAGCAGATAAAAAGTATTGAATATCAAAAAGTCTTTAAAACAGCATTACTTATAATAACTTTTATGAACAAAGGGAAGTAACCATACCACATAAAAGATGTTTGTAAAATCCCTCGTCATTTTGATCAGATGGGTTATATGCTCTTCCTTTATTTCTGATACCTGTTAAAAGATACCTATAAGTTAACAACCTCATCATATTTTATTATTCACTTGTAATATAAAGCATTGCGTAATGTCCAACACATCTGATCTAGATTACAGAAGTTTATAATTAGTATATAGACTACTGGACAATTTACATTATATAATGTTGAACAAGTCTTACAGGGAGTATATTGGCATTTAATTAGCTCTCAATATGGTGTCATAAATAAACATTACAAATACAAATATATACATAAAACTTACATATTTATCAATGCAAGGTATGTGCTTATATAGTACTGCTTTATTATAGGCATTGGTTTTCAGCAGCTAAATCATTTGATTTGTTTACCTTTCCATTTTTAATGAACCGACTTTGATATTCCGATCAACCATCATAAACCGCGATGATGTAAGTAATTGTGCACAATGCATAGTTTATGATTGATCAGGTATGAGTATGGGTATAAACCTAAATTGTGTCATTCTATTTTTAGATGGATTCTTCCATATTAGGGGTGTTTTGTAGTATGATAACAGATTTATCTATTATATATCTCATAAAATAAACAAAATATCAATATTAAATATGTCATACTATTGTCTGTTAAATAATACATAATTAATAAAATACAACTGTTTTTTGTTAAAATCAATGTTTGGGGACGAAATTTACTTACAATGTTTTATTAAAATGCCCATGTACATAATTATGAAGACATTTAAAATAAAAATGGAGATGTATTCTATTATATTATGCTAGTAATTTAGGATAATGAAAGCAGGAGATCCTTGTTGTGCATTTACTACAGTAGAACTTTTTTGGCTCGAACAAGTATGGCTTGAACACCATATATAACTTGAACCACTTATCTGGTCTCGGCTGAATTCCTATTTCGATGTGTATATACATGTATGGTATGGTATTGAACAATACTTGGCTGGAACAGCCCCTTAACTCAAACTAGTTTTCAAGTCCCGCCTGGTTCAAGACATCGAAGTTCTACTGCATATATAAAATGACTTGAACCTACGACACGGCATCTCAGGGTGGAGAACCTACCGAAACTGCTGATGAAAATTGTTAAAAGGATATTTGTATTGACATAGATAAGTAGATTAATGATCTATATAAAAAAAAAAATCTCACGACAAAAAAAAATAAAATATATATATAATTAACAAAAGATATATCAAAATAAATTAAAACAGTACACTCTGATACTGTTATGGCATATTAAATTAATAAAAAAAATAATTTAAATGTAGATATGAATCAAATTCGCAACATTTTGGTTGACAGTCCAAACCATACAGTAGTATT
Source organism: Panopea generosa (assembly GCA_029582155.1). NCBI lineage: Eukaryota > Metazoa > Mollusca > Bivalvia > Adapedonta > Hiatellidae > Panopea > Panopea generosa. The sequence goes on along the minus strand of CM055896.1, from coordinate 69,140,550 downwards.
TAACACACTAAATATTGATATCTAGTTTATTTCATCATTTATGTAACAGATAATGGAATATTTTACGGAGATAAACGTCTCGTGATAAAGTATTTTCAATATTTTGTTTGGTGTTAATTTAATAACTCTTAGGTTAATTATGACATTGAATCAGTACACACACACACACTATTTTATGCGCATGACATATAGAGAAATTTTCCATTTGTAGCTTTAATGTGTTGTTAGCCAATATAATCCCTTTAAGAAGCCTTACTCAGCAGTGTAGATTTTTGTCAAATTTTCCATACGTGAATTTTTAGAGCAATAAGCAACATAATAATTATACTGTTTTTGCAATATATTTATATAATGTCTATCTTGGAGCATATGTCTGTTCTAGAACAAATTTTCTGAATATTTAAGTATTCTAGCCAAGTTATATTTTCTTTTGGTGTATAATTTAAGAAACAAAATTTTACCTTTGAACTTGGTATGATACCACTGTCGAACAAAGCCTAAAAAGAGAATATCCAGCAATTTTAGACAATTTCATCCAAATTCTGCTTTAAAGTATTCCGTCCATAAAGAAATTGGAAAAAATCAGGTCGGGTAACATCGGATATGTCTGTAACTTGGGAATTCCCTTAATTTTTTAGTACTGATCATCTGGGACACTTGCTTTTCTTGGGCTTTTCTAAGAGTTCATGTTAGACAGCTCGGTGTGGTCAAAGGATCAATGACTTTCCAGATTCCAGTTTTACTACGTGTAAATGTTGCTGTGTGTCCCTTTCCAGTGACATTTAAATGGTGTTGGAGGAATGAAAAAGGAGCTTGGTGGTTATTTGTATGTGAATTGACAAATCACTAACAAATGTCAGACATACATTGGCCAACGTAAATCTAAAACTAGTTGTTTTTTCAAAAGAATGTCTAGATAATTGATATAGTAATAGGGATAATTTGCTTGGTCTGCTGTACCTAGTATTTCATATCAGGCTAATTAATTGTAACATGAAACCCTTTGAAATAGTCAAAATAGGGTCAGGTTACAATATTCAAAGTTTAAGATGGTGAAATTTGATGTATAAGTATTTTAACATTGTCAGCTGATGTATTAGGAAAGATGAAAGACTTTTTCTATGGTACGTTTTATAATTTAATGTCACGACAATGTATTGTAACATGTTAATATGCGAAAATGGGCAAAATTTGAAAAAGTAAAAAAGGGGGTAGGGGTATTATATTCTACTTAAAAGTTAATGTGCTTTTTCTACTGTAACTTTTCTTCTTTGATGTAAAGATAACCTATTGCAATATGTTATATTTTAAAGTGACAATCAAAATGCTCATATTATAATATCAATGAATATAAAGAGCTAACATGCATTTTATATCTGATTTTGTAATGAAATATTCTTGCCATATTTGTATTCGCTAATGTTTTGTCTACTTAGTATATATAAATAGATGTTTTGTAAGAAATTAATAAAAAATAACCAAATGAATATGGAAGACTTAAGTCAGAATATTGTACTTTAGACAGAGGATTTTACTTATAAAATACACCAAAACTAAAAAAATATACAGTTAAATTCCCTAAAACTTTGGGGTTAAATCCAGAATATAATGTGGAAAATGAAAGTTATAAGGTGTTTTAGTTTTAAAACATTATTATGGATGGAATACCTCAATTCTCAAACTGTTTTACTACATGTATAAAGCTTAAACATGTACATACATTTATAAAGAAAAGTTTCCCTTAACCATTTCTTGAAATTTATAAAGTATAACATCTTGCTTAAGACACTGAAGAGTACTGTTATAGACATTTGGCATGTTGTGGACACTGATCACACATTACTGATACGGCCAGATGTTTCGTAACCACCCCTTCAAAAGCCTCTGGAATGAACCAAAACAGAACAACTGTCCCCACTGCTTGTAATTTGTTATCAAAGCTGTTCAGCATTCTTTAAAAAAAAAAATGTTTTTGGAATGCAAAACAAACAATAAAATATAACAGTCAGTTTTTAATCTTACTCATCCTGGCCAAATGTTTACTAGTCATAGCGAGAGTCAGTGGAATTGTCCAACCTTGGTTCTTCTGCAAGCAATTGGCAAACTTTCTATGTTTTTGGACAGAGCTGGGCTCAAACCCACAACCTCAGTTGTGAGGGGTTAAGTGATCCTAAGACAGCCACAAGGACCCTCTGTAATGAACAGATGTAGTATAACAGTTAAACTTGCCTCATTCTTTATTATGTTGCCTACACCAGGTAAGATAGACTGATCCAGAAGTACATCACACACCTGCCTGTCTTGTTGTTCCATCACCATGGCAACAGCACGTGAGAAGTTGAATACAGGTGAACAAATGTCAAGGTCATTCAGCATCACATACTTCTGTCTACATGGGTCTGTTGGTCTGAACAATAAAGGACTATAGAAATTATTTATACCTTAGTGCCTTAAAACCTGAGTTTTCATACCCCAATATCTGACATAACTGAGTATTGTGATCTTGAAAAACTTTTTTATTTGCACCTCAGACAATTTATTTATGAAGTCAATCATTAGTTCAAGGACTTATATAGAAGAAGAGGACACTATTGGCAAACTAATCAGTAACATTTTACAGGCAACAGATTTCTTTTACATCAAATGTAAGGTACACTTGACCATAGATGTTTTATAATGTTTTAACCCATAACTTTATATAAATGCAGGTCTTCCTCAACCAGTAAAACTGGATATGCCATATATAACCTGAAATGTGTTGAAAATGGCGTTAAACCCCATTCAATTATATAAATGCTTGGAATTTTCATGCTGGAAAGTGCCAGGTCCGTTATTTTGCATGAATGGTATCATCGTATTGTTTAAACAATCAAAATGACCTTAAATTTAAAATGTTGCAGTTTGAAGTAAAATTTCAATTAGTTCCCGATTTTTTATTTGCAGAATACAGATTTGTAAGCCTAAGTACTTCAACAATTTAAACATAAATTACTGGGAATTTTGTAGAGAATTCTATTGTGCAAAGAAAGAATTTTGATTTATATTTCTAAGATGAATGGCAGTTAGGATATTTGAAAACGAGATTTTGTGAGATTTTGCGTGAATATGCAAGCATTCATAACATCTCTATCAGTTGATTTTTCTTCTCTATACAAGTCCTTGGTTCATACTAGCAAAATCTTGCATGCCAAGTAAGAACTGCTGTTTTTTTCACTAGTGCAACATATTTTATAGGTGATATAGAAATCTCACCTAAAGTGGAGGTATAATTATCGACCAGTGGCATTTGAACTATCTATGATGTAATGTGTAAAATACCAGTACATATGACGTTAATTATGATTTAAGGTCTTATATTGGATCGTAGTAAAAGAAGATGATTAATTTAATTGAAATAATGACTCAATGTGTTTGTACGCAAAATAAATATCATCCATTCACTTTTCTGTTCAAACAGAAAATTGCATCCCTTAGGATAACTGACGAGCCTCATTTCCGTCCAAAAGTTGTCCATCAGGTCGAAATTTAGTAAAGTTAACAAAAACAGCTTTTTTATATATCTGAACCTCAAACCCATGAAAGATTCTTGTATTACAAAATGGATGAAATAAATTTTCTCATCAAATGTGCATCTGCAGCAGCTGTAACTGCAGGCTGAAAGTTAATATTTACAATGACAAACTGCCGCTGTAGGCTTATTAGTGACACCAGCCTCCAAGATATAAAGAAGAGAAATACAAGTTTTGTTATGTTCCAGATTATTTGAAAATGAATATATACATCAGGGTTGCATTTCACAAAACTAATACTCTAACGATAGTCTTAAATGTAAAGTAAGTCTTTAAATATTAGTTCAGATTACCCAAACTCAGATAGAATATTTCACAAAACGGTATGTTTTCTGAAAATACAATCTTAAATTCATGGATTACCATGAAAAATATTATGAAAGTTTCTTACTTTACATTAACGACAGATTTTTATCATAAGATTTTTTTATCCATATTGGTACCTGTACTTACACTGATACATTGTGTCTGTTTAAGTGATGGTGTACCACGTAACCAGGTATTATTGTTTAATTTTTGTTTCATCAAAAATATGAAATTGTATGTGTAACAGTGTCATTGTAATCAACCTAAGTTTCCAGAACTGTTAAACAGGCAAAATAAAAATGTTTAGTTTGGGCTATATGACAGAAATGACTATGGTAGGTATGGTAGACCAGGACAGTATATTAAAACTATATTTTTTAAAAACGTGTGCCTTACAACAATAATTTATTAAACTTATTTATTTTACTTCTATTGTGAAACAAGTTCTTACAACTTTGACAAATCATGCTTTGAAGTCTTCCTTGGTAAAACCAGTATTAAGCATATGCCAAAAAATGTCTTGCTCAAGGACACCACACATATTTATGACCCTCTGACCATGGGTTCTGTGCTCTACTACTTGACCACATGCTCCACTAGTAGTAGTGTCTATAAGATTTCTAGAGTATGGTTGTACAGTATAACTGGAACAGGATCAGTGGGTCGTGGGTTTACCTCCCCGAACATGGCAATGTGTGGTGTCAAGATTCTTTGTCTGTATATGCCTTGTACTGGTTCTACTAGAAAGACTTTGAGTATACTTTGTCTGCATGTGATAGTACTAGTACTATCAGTAAGACTTTGAGTGTAATTTATCTGCATATGCTAAGTACTGATTCTACCCAGGTAGATTTCAAGTGTAATTTGTCTGCATATGCTTTGTATTGATTGTTACCAGGTAGATTTCAAGTGTAATTTGTCTGCATATGCTTTGTATTGATTCTTGCCAAGTAGATTTCAAGTGTAATTTGTCTGCATATGCTTATACAGATTTTACTCTGGTAGATTTCAAGTGTAATTTGTCTGCATATGCTTAGTACTGATTTTACTCGGGTAGATTTCAAGTGTAATTTGTCTGCATATGCTTAGTACTGATTTTACTCGGGTAGATTTCAAGTATAATTTGTCTGCATATGCTTAGTATTTATTCTTGCCAGGTAGATTTCAAGTGTAATTTGTCTGCATATGCTTATACTGATTTTACTCGGGTAGATTTCAAGTGTAATTTGTCTGCATATGCTTAGTATTTATTCTTGCCAGGTAGATTTCAAGTGTAATTTGTCTGCATATGCTTATACTGATTTTACTCGGGTAGATTTCAAGTGTAATTTGTCTGCATATGCTTAGTATTTATTCTTGCCAGGTAGATTTCAAGTGTAATTTGTCTGCATATGCTAATACTGATTTTACTCAGGTAGATTTCAAGTGTAATTTGTCTGCATATGCTTAGTACTGATTTTACCAAGGTAGATTTCAAGTGTAATTTGTCTGCGTATGCTTAGTACTGATTTTACCCAGGTAGATTTCAAGCGTAATTTGTCTGCGTATGCTTACCGGTAGTACTGATTTTACCCAGGTAGACTTCAAGTGTAGATTGTCCACATATGCTTAGTACTGATTATACCCAGGTAGATTTCAAGTGTAATTTGTCAGCATATGCTTAGTACTGATTGTACCCAGGTAAATTTCAAGTGTAGTTTGTCCACAAATGCTTAATACTAATTATACCCAGGTAGATTTCAAGTGTAACTTGTCCGCATATGCTTAGTACTGATTCTACCCAGGTAGATTTCAAGTGTAATTTGTCTGCATATACTTAGTACTGATTTTACCCAAGTAGATTTCAACTGTAGTTTGTCCGATATGCTTAGTACTGATTCTACCCAGGTCGATTTCAAGTGTAATTTATCAGCATATGCTTAGTACTGATTCTACCCAGGTAGATTTCAAGTGTAATTTGTCCGCATATGTTTAGTACTGATTGTACCCAGGTAGACTTCAAGTTTAGTTTGTCTGCATATGCTTAGTACTAATTCTACCCAGGTAGATTTCAAGTGTAGTTTGTCTGCATATGCTTAGTACTGATTGTACCCAGGTAGATTTCAAATGTCAATTGTCCGCATATGCTTAATACTGATTCTACCCAGGTAGATTTCAAGTGTATTTTGTCCACATATGCTTAGTACTGATTCAACCAAGGTAGATTTCAAGTCTAGTTTGTCCACATATGCATAGTACGGATTATACCCAGGTAGATTTCAAGTGTAGTTTGTCCACATATGCTTAGTACTGATTGTACCCAGGTAGATTTCAAGTGTAAATTGTCCCATGTGCTTAATACTGAATATATCCAAGTAGATTTCAAGTGTAAATTGTCCCATGTGCTTAATACTGATTATATCCTGGTAGGCTTTGAATGAGGTTTGTTCATGTTTAAACTAATTTACTCTTACAAGCAATTAAGGTCTCACTGCACAGTTGAATTTTGTTCTTTGTAAAATAAGGTCTAGGATTTCCCTTGTAAAAAAGGAATTCCACATAGAATTTTTTTGTAATTTTTTTAATTTTATAGCAGGAATGTAAACCCACATAAAAATTCACAATAAGTTGTATGTTGAACAGGTTGGGTTTTTTTTAAAAGAGGGTGCAGTGACACCCTGAGATTTTTTTAAAAAAGAAGTCCTCAAATGCTCATACATGTAAATACATGCATATGTTGAAATCTTATAAAAGTCACTTTTTTAACACCAGTGATGTCTTACTGAGTACCGTATATGCTACACCAACTTTTGCTCTACTCATCTGCAGCAAGAAATCACAACTACTATGAACCATTTTGAAAATATTTCAAAACCAAATTACATAGGCCTTGTTTTCAAGCATAAGAATCATGTTACTGTGGAAAAAAAGGGGCGTAACTGGTTAGTAAGACGTTAAGGAGGCCTAAGTAAGAGTGTATGTCATATAGTCGTACATGTAGTTCCGACTTATACCTATATAATCAACTGTCAGTATTTCCTTTTTCTGGCACTGAATTTCAAATAAAGTACAGAAGAAGTACATAGTTGCTATGTTGTAAATTTAAAACTGGGAAGCAGATCTTCTTATAAATGCTTCAATATAGTAAGCTGGGTAGGGCATTTTCATTACTGTTCTCAAGGACTAATATAGAAGAATGGGAAACTTGCATCTCCTGACTAAATGTTGATAAAATCACATCAGGATTAATTATTTGGCAACTGAATCATTCAGAATTCACCAACAACTGCTTTCTTGTACATAAAATGTATCTTGTACGTACCAGTAACCTTAGATTTTATAATGTTTCAATCGTGTACAATGATCTTGAATTAAAAATATTGCAGTTTTAAGTAAAATTTCCAGTAATTTATTCTTTTTTTTTTCAGTTGCAGTTTACAAATTTTGTACCTTTACAAATACTTAAAAAAATTTAAATTCAAATTGTTGAGAATGGTCTTGTTTTGTTGAGAATTTCATTAATCAAAGAAAGAATTTTGATTTGTCTTCTTAAGTTGTATAGATTAAGATAATTCAAAATATATTTCGCGAGATTTTGCAGAAACAAGCAAGCTTTCATATAATCTCAGTATTAAAGTTGCCTTTCCTTCTCCATCTAAGTCCTTACTGTTCACATATTTTCTTTCCATAAAATTAACTACTTATACAAATGGGTGTTGACCTCTAAACAATAACACAATAAAAACAAGAGGGCCTGAATTGCTCATCTGGCAACAAATGGACAGGTGAACATTTCAGAGGAAAAGTTTTTTTAAGTTCCTCTTCAACAATGCTACATGTAAAATATCTAGGCCTTAAACTTTCAGAGAAAAAGCGTTTTAAAGGTTTGCTTAAAATGTGCTTAAAAGCCCTGTGGCTGAGGCATTTGTGGAATAATCAGGCTGATTCAAGAACTCGTCCGAGATCTTGTGAATTTATAACTGCTTTGCTAGTTTGGTTAAGATTCAATGAAAAATGAAGATGCTATCTCGTCTTCAAGATAAAAGTTAACAGACAGACATCAGACAATTTACCATGACATGGCCAGTAGAGCTAACAACGTGTTTTTTTTAATTTCTCCAAGTAATGAGAGTTCAAGATGGAAAACAGTTTATACCAAACTAAAGATTTAACTGTGTTTGTTGGCTGCTGCTTGATATTATGATAGTCTTTCAGAAAACAACAGGTTAACCCTTTACTTCATATAGACGCCTTTGGACACCTCTAATATAGACGCCATTGGACACCTCTAATATAGACGCCTTTGGACACCTCTAATATTGACGCCTTTGGACACCTCTAATATTGAAAGTATTAATTCACCACGTATCAGCAATGGGTGAATTATGTTTATATTAACTGACAGAGTGGAAAACAGTGCAGGAAGTGTTTAGATTGCTCGTTACGATTTGCTCTGCACTGTTTTCAATGACCTTTTGTGATTGGTGCGGGAAAACGCGTATCTATGGAGTAAAGGGTTAACACATGACTGAGTGAGCCGTAGTAATGCATTTCTCTACCAAACAATACCTGATGTCAACAGATGCCTTTCTGAAGGTAAGAAGATCCCTGGACATCTGTAACTCTAACACGGCTGTCTCTGCAGCACCACCGGAATCGTTGTCAACTTTCTGGTTGTTGATGAAGCTCTGTCCAGACATCAGGAAATGCACCCTGTTCAATGACAAAAACATATATTATTGGTTGTAAACATGACTTACATATGTATGTTTATTTACAATAACTATCATCAAGAATCATTGATAAGGAAATGAAAATTCAGATGTATTAAAACATATTTTATTCAAACTTATTTTGAGCCATGCAGATGGCAGAAAACGATGCGCATTTATCACCATAGAAATGAAAAACTTGCAGAATGTTGCATTCGAGAGAGACACAGATTTGGTTTATAGTCTGGTTGGGATAATGGTGGATCTGAAAACTGATCTGGTCATTATGATTATCCAAGGAAATCTCAATGCTTAAGCTGGTTATATCAATGTTTTAAACAATACAATAATACCATTTATGCAAAATAACGGACCAGGCACTTTCCAGCATGATAATGCCAAGCATTTACCAAATGTTGCGTGATCATTTTTATTTTTTTTTGGAATTTTCATTTTGACCTGTCTCCATATAATTGTTTATAAAAAAAATATATGTTGTCTGATTTTTCCAAATAAATTACACAAACAAATTGATATGGTGTTCAATGAAAAAATAAATTAACCCCGAATATACATTTTTCAACAAAATATTTACTTTTGAAGTCTATATACAGTTTTCATTTTGGGTCAGTGTACTGAGAAATATTATTTATGATTTCCATTCACAGGTCATCAACTAGAAAATTGAATTATCCAGATTACTTTTAGGTAGTTTGCGATGTTTACATCAACTTGTTTTACATATGGCATAACTTATCAAAAATCTGTACACTTTACTATGAAGTCTAAGCTTTATTTTTTAAATATAGTACCACAGTTTCTCATTAATAACTCCCCCTAGCCCCCTAATAAAATTATCAATATTAATTCAAAATTGTTTTCAATAACATTTTTAAATTACTTATTTTATTTCCTGTGATAAGGTTGTAAAATACAATTTGTGTTACCTTTACATCTAATCATTATGACGGGGTTGATTTAAACATGGGTTTAAAAAACAATGAATTTTAAACATTTATGGCTGATTGCCCAATCAAGATCTGGTACAAGTTCTTGAATTTCACATATATGTGAAACTTCATTCATTTCACTAAAATATGACTGAATGAAAAGAGGTATTGTGTTTCATAAATTCAAATTTAAATTAAAATTGAAACATTTAAAACTAGAGCTATCACTGAAGGTGATGAATACCCCCGAACGCCGCCATGACAGAAAATGGTTTACCATTGTATAAAGTTTTATTAAATTCCATCCAGTACTTTAAAAGTAATGCTCCAGACAAGGGAAATATATCAAAGGGCAATAACTCTGTAATTAGCAAGAATAGAGTTATGTTTCTTGAACACTGCACTTCCTGTCATTATATTCTACCAATGTATGAAGTTTGATGAAATTCCATCCAGTACTTTAAAAGTAATGCTCCGGACAAGGGAAATATATCAAAGGGCAATAAATCTGTAATTAGCAAGAATAGAGTTATGTTTCCTGTACACTGCACTTCCTGTCATTATATTCTACCATTGTATGAAGTTTGATGAAATTCATCCAGTACTTTAAAAGTAATGCTCCAGACAAGGGAAATATATCAAAGGGCAATAACTCTGTAATTAGCAAGAATAGAGTTATGTTTCTTGTACACTGCACTTCCTCTCATTATATTCTACCATTGTATGAAGCTTGATGAAATTCCATCCGGTACTTTTCAAGTTATGCTCCGGACAAGAAAAAAATATCAAAGGGCAATAACTCTGTAATTAGCAAGAATAGAGTTATGTTTCTTGTACACTGCACTTCCTCTCATTATATTCTACCATTGTATGACGTTTGATGAAATTCCATTCAGTACTTTTCAAGTGATGCTCCGGACAAGGAAAATTGCAACGGACAGACAGACCGACAGACCGACCACAGGGTGACTCTAATATACCCCCTCAAACTTCGTTTGTTGGGGGTATAATAACAACACAACATTTGCCTGCAATTTTAAACAATGTCTTTTTTTACATTGATATTAAATGACATTCTCTTGATGACATTCACAAAAAAAGTTTAAGGGCAAACAATTTACCATAGCATCAATGAACCAACCAGGCAATTTTAAAAACGACAACAACCATATCAATCTTGATGAAATTGTCATATAAATTTCAATATATATAAAACTATTGTGACAAAGAGATCTTGGAATGTAACTTTTTATCAATCAATGACTTTGGATAATTTTAATTTTTTATTGTTTTGATGATGTAATCTGAAAGATGAGATAAGGAGAAGAACATATCCAATAAGCACATAGACATGTCAAAGATATCCACATACCACAAGGCCATTCTTAAAAAAAATGTTTGCCATGCTTCTACCTACTCATTCAAAATTAAAGCTACCCTAACTTTTTGATTGACTTTCAAAGTTGATTTTTCTATCCATCACGACAGATGAGGATAGCCCACACATATTTTTCCCTAATACAGTTAAAAACATATGTTTTGTAGTACATCTGACTACCTAACCCAAGGGTTGTGAGTTTGAATCCCTGCCTAGCCACAGCCTCCATGATAATTGCTATATGGTTTTGTGATTCATTGCCATTCTTCTCTCACTGCTTGGGTGTGCTTGACTACTGATTATCTTTCCAGGACCCCAGAAAAGAATGGTTAGGTTAACTGATCTCCTGTGAGCTCTCGATGGCATGAAAAATATGCTAAATATTCAAACAAACAATAAACAAACATAAGTTTTAAGCTCTTTCCTTTCTCAGTTTAAGATACCTCAGACATATTTCTCCAAAGTACATGAATAACTCCTTCCCCAGTGTCTGAACATCTTCCAACTCTCGACTGATCAACTGATGGAATGGAGAAGTCTCACCTGGTCTTTTTTTTGTGTGCTACAAATATATTGTTACCACAAATTAATTTATCTGCAAAGAACATAAATATGAAGACTACACAGGGGCATAACGAAATGAAACAACAGAAAAAATAACACAAGACTTAGTCAACAACCGACTAAGGAGAAGTAAATAAGTAAAAAAAACTTACAGTCGCATCCGTGTGTATAAGGCTGTTATACAGTGGGGATGTACTATAATGGCCCCTTAGAACATGTGGTTGTTGAATACAGACCAAGTTTGGCTGTAAATATAAAACTAACATGTTTGGCTGCTTGACACAAGAGGCTATGTAACAGAGGTAATTGCAAACTCCTGTTAAATTGCTTCGATATTTTTAGCTGTTCAAGTGGACATCAAACTTTCCATTTTGCCTTTTATCTTATATCAGTCATTTTACTGCTCAATCTTTGGATTTCTTATAGACCACTGCTGAATAGTTTAATGACAGTTTAGATGTAAAAAAAATAAATGGTATACCAATGCTGTAGAAAACCAGGAACAAGACATTGTACTGTGACATTGTATTTTTAGCATAATTTGCTTTTAAAATGAACATAATTTTCTAAACGTTAATTTCTTTTTTCCATAACCTTTTAACATCTGTTAAAGAAAAATAAACTGCGCCGGGAAGACCAAAAAGGACGCCGTAGAAACATAGACCGGCCAATGTTTAAACTGGTAAAGAAAGTCGCACATGCGCATCTCGATGCAAAACAAAATAGGACATCCAAAATAAAAAAGTTTCTCAGAGTATATCGTCTGTACAATAAAATAACATGACTTTTTAAACAAAGTTTCTTGATTTCCACATTTCATCTTAATATACCAACAACCTAAAACTGGGTATATATTAGTGATATTGTTGCAGCGTACTTTTTTTTTTAACCCTTTACTTCATATAGACGCCTTTAGACACCTCTAATATAGAAGGCTTTTGAATTATTGGGTGAATTATGTTTATATTAACTGACAGAGTTGAAAACAGTGCAGGAAGTGTTCAGATTTTGCTCTGAACTCTTCCTGCACTGTTTTCCAAGGCCTTCTGTGATTGGTGCGGGAAACTGCGTATCTATGGAGTAAAGGGTTAAGAGGTTTTCTTCAAATTACAAGAATAAATTGTCATTGCATGACAGTCATTTATGATTTACCCCGACAAGTGAGCGCATATTATATAAAAATAACCTCAATATGTTGTTGAATAGGATTTTCAACCAGCGATATACCTAAAAAATTGGAACAGCTCTGGGAATTACAGGTATCCTGCCGGAACACTCAGCTTTCCAGTCGGTGTCCCATCAAGAAAAAATCAAGAAACTTGGTGACATTGTTTATTAATTGCATAGACTGGGTAACCATTATAACAGGTAAAATTTTTCACTGAAGCGAGTTTAATTGAAACCATTCAGCTATTTATTTACGCAGATAAGTTAAAAAATTAGTGCAATGAAGATCGATTTTTAGAGAATGTAACTTATTTACACATATTATAGAAATTGATTTTAGCGTAAAACATGTTGCTTATGCGTAAATGATACGCACGTAAAACAAACCATGTGCGTATCCACAAATTTTAAAGGCATATACGCAGATTCACATCTTATCTGGAGCTCCGTACACAAGACCTTTATTACAATATATATATATATCATGCCAGCTTATATATGTAACAGGATGAGAAAAGTATTCAGGTAGTCTGGATCTACGGACTGCTGAAATATATTTCTCTCTAAACAGGCTACAATTATATACAGTATACTTAATACCGCGATATACCTATTACCGCGAATGCCCATATAAAAACAGTCTGGGAAGACATGCTCAAAGCTCTAACTTACTTTAGCGTTGGCATTTGTTTGCATTTCATATTGGCAACTGTTTATTATTCAGCATACTTGAGTAACCTTATTACTGTGTTATTATTGACCCGATTCTTTACATGGTTGAAAAAAAAATTAGACTCACGGTATTAGGTATGACCAGTATATAATTAAAAAGCCACAAATATTTGGAATTAGTCCATTAATTTCCACAGAGACCAGAGTCATTTGGATTGAATGTCATCTGCCAAGTGTTTTCCTATATCTGTATATAAGAGAGTTGGTCTCGAAGATCCTTGCTGCCTCCAGTAGTTAGATGTGTCTGTACAGAAGACAATCATGATCTACAAACAGTTAGGCAGAAGAGGAAACACAAGTAACAAGAAATTATATTTCTCTCTAATTCCTTTAGAGAACAATGAAGCTATAGTAGGCCGAAGTATTTATTAAAGGATTTTTAAAAATTATAATATTGAAAACTAAATCATTTTATACGTTTTCACCAGTGACTTAGTTACAAATGTCTCCGTTTTATTCGTCATTGGGCTCCTTGAATAAATGAGTTCGAACTACTCCAGTGGCGGCAGATCACAAACATTTTATATTTTTATTATTTACCTTCTCTACAGCATTTCCTTTTACTTCATTGACGATTTGTCCTCTTAGTTTGGCCTTTATTTTGATTCCTTTAAGCTTGCAACCTGGACCTTCCACCATTATCTTAGAAAGGCAATAAGAATGTATAGAGTTTCATTACGTATATATAGGCATGGAACGAAAAATGTTACCGCCGAAAAAAACGGTGTGTATATAAGTTAGCACTCGTTACTATTATAGACTCGGCAAAAAAGTTCTGTACATATGTTATAAAATAAAAACTTTCTTTCATACGGATATGTTTAATATATCATGATAGACAGAACTCAAACTTAACAAACAGGTGAAAACAGAATGAAAATCGATCCACTAGTTCATTAGTAGATCTAATCCATTATCAAAATAGACAGTCAAAAATGAGTTTTTCTGTAATCAGCATTCACCCCGTCTAACGTATACGTTACATAAACGGCTACTACGCCGCATTTTCGGTGATAACTGTACACGATAAACCGGTATTTCCTTATATTTTTGTTCACGCGGTCGAACACTGAGGTAAGAAAACCCCTTTATTTTCATATTATTATTTTATTATTAAATCAAAGATATAGCCGATACGGGCGTCATTCTATTTAAATTTCAAGCGGAAATGTTTTTTAATGGGAACATGACCGTTTTCTCAAACATACGAGAAAAGTGACGGATCGAACCATTTTCAGATTGAAAACACGTAATTTACTTCTCAATTTATTACTTCGGAAGCATTTCTGGGACTCCTTTTTGAGTTTTACATCAATATACAAAATTATACTAATGAAAATACAAGTTGATGTTATAAGGGTGCTTTAATCGCCAAAATTTGCTTAGTACGTAGCATAAGTAGGTGCCTCGTATATTGTACACTACATCACGATCGGTGTATTGTGTCATTTAGCGGTATTCTAATAACATGAACTAATACTAGTATCCATCTACTTCAGGCTTGTTTTTAAGTTTTATCGTTGTTTACACTTCACAATAAAAGGTATTTTTTCCCGTTTTAGAACATTATTGCCCATCTCACTAATTTGTATGACACAGCCAGCTGTTTCAGACCCGTAGACCATTAGCTATTCTTTATGTGTTGGATACATGTACACTATATATATTGTACTATTCGTCTATTAAATTAGACTTCGATGGCATTAAATGGCTAAATAACCAAACAGAACTTTGTTCTAATGATCTTTCTTTTAGTTGCTAAGAGTGGGATGCTTACAAGGATCTGTATATCATAAGGTCCGTAGCCCACTCAGGCAAATGGAGGCACTTGTCTCATGTAGAATTTGTGGAGGTTCACATATGTATCAGTGTTTTTTTTTTGTAAAAAGAATAAAGTTATCCCTAAAATATGAATTACTGTTGCAAAAATATGACATATCCTTCACATATAATATATGCAGTATCATCGGAATTTTCATAATACCCAGCTGTATTATTAAGAGTTGATATGTACAGTTATGTCGGGTCTGCACCAATATGTATTAAAGATAATATTGTAAAAAATGGGCAATTGTATAAAATGCAGTTTGTGTTATAGATTTGAACGGCTTAAAATGTCTCTAAAGTATCAGAACAATGCAGGTAATACATGCCACGAGCTAAATATCCTTTCGTGCCCCGGACACCCTTAGCAAAATATAATAATGTTGTCAGTACCAATAACATGAATAGAATACCGGTCGTATCGGCCATATCTTTGATGTAAAAACGGAATAATAATATGAAAATAAAGGGGTTTTCTTATCTTACTGCCCGAGCGCGTGCACAGAAAAATAACAGGAAGTATCGATTTATCGTTTATAGAAAATGCGGCGTAGTAGCCGCTTATGTAACGTATACGTTGGATGGGGTGACATTGGTGTTATTGAATTGTCAGTTATCATAATTACCTGAATTTGAGTCAATTTTGACGGATGACTCCTGTATACATGTGCATAAGATTATTAATGAACTTATAAATGGATTTTTATTCTCTTTTTGATTGTTTGTTAAGTTTGAATGATTGTTTATTATGATATATAAAACATATCCATGCGACCAAAATACCCCAAGTGTGCAGAACGTTTTTGGCCGATTATACTTCAAGCCAGTGGCCGACACTTGATCTGATAATGGGTCCATATGTGCCCTGTTAACTTTAACACCGTTGAAAAAATGACATATACTTTATTTTGTGACTGTCGGAGACATTGTGAACTCATTGGTTGTGTTGTAATTTTATACTAATGTATCATTATACACATTCAAATATATATAAATACACAGTATAAATAAAAGTGCACATAGAGGGGGTTCTAATAAAACCATCTAGAGTCAAAGACATATTAACAGTTTAGCTCATTTTCAAAGTAATAAATAATAAAAAAAACACGTTAAATATTGATATGAACATTTCGCCACCCGTGGACAGCTTACTTCATCATCTTTCTGCATGGAATGCCTGTTTCTATAATGTGTTGTTCAAATGTGTTTCTTAAAATGGGTCAGTACAATACTTTTTGTTAAAGAAATAAACAGTTTGTTATAAAATTCAAACATTTACGCTTTCAACATGTAATAATTAAAATTCAGAAAAAAAGATCATTAGAAATGGTTAACATTTTTATCAGCTTTACTTTTGTACCAAAACTATTACTACTACTGCTACTGCTATCGCTGCAACAGCAACAACAACAACAACAACAACAACAACAACAACAACAACAACAACAACAACAACAACAACAACAACAACAACAACAACAACAACAACAACAACAACAACAACAACAACAACAACAACAACAACAACAACAACAACATCAACAACAACAACAACAACAACAACTACTACTACTACAACTGTTACTACAACTACAACAACAACAACAACAACAACAACAACTACTACTACTACTACTACTACTACTACTACTACTACTACTACTACTACTGCTTTTCCTACTATTTCGTAGATCTCCCCTGAGGCACGGTATAGAGTGTCTGTGCGTGCGTGCGTGCGTGCGTGCGTGCGTGCGCATAAGCGTTTGTTTACACTTGACCTTTTGGCGAGCAGTTGCATGATAACAGGATTTGTATCCTATATTTAATATTGAATAGTCAACAGAACGACCAGTAATAAATGAGACATTCACAACATCCTGGCCATGTACAAAATATATATCGAGTATGTCTTGGTACTTCCGGATATTAACTATGTGTTATTGTCAGTCACTTCACTTATTGATTATTGTATTTCATTATATTGATAATGTTAAAAATTAAACCCAATATAATACAGGTGCAAGAATGCTATAAATACATGCATTTAGTTAATAAGGTTTGGAGGTCCTAATTTGTTTTGATATATTACACTGTCAAAAGTTCGCGTACAGCAGGCTAAAAATAGAATTAATTAAAATGTTTTATGGGCATTTAGCGAAGAGAGTGGACATCTAAAGAGGAAGTATACCTGATAAGTAATGACTGGTATATAAATTAAGGAGGAATTTCATGACCATTGAGCGGAAGTAGTTTGGGTTAAGTTCTCAAGCTACAAGTTTTAAAAGGCAGATGAGTTTTACTTCGAAGAGGGAATGGTTAAAACGTGAGTTTACCTTGGGCAGGCGAGATGAAAAGTTGAGTTTTAGTTAGAGAGATTACTTTGGGAGGCGGATAAGTTAAGGCATTTGGATTTTTTAAGTAGAAAAGTTATACTAAGATGAAGAACGTGTTTTTAACTATATTTAGAAACGTGCATATGTGTTAGTTAGTTTAAAGTGACAGTTGTAACAATGTAAGAAATAAATATATATAGTAAGTCTTGCATTCTGTGTTAGTTATGTGTGATGTTGAAACACTAATTACCCTCTTAAGATCCTTAAGATGCAAACTGCTGACACCCTGTTCATTTATTTATTTATTTATTTATTTATTTATTTATTTATTTATTTATGTATTTATATATTTATTTATTTATTTATTTATTTATGAATTAATTATTCATTCATTCATTCATTCATTCATTCATTCATTCATTCATTCATTCATTCATTTATTCATTTATTAATTAATTAATTAATTTATTTATTCATTTATTCATTCATTCGTTCATTCATGCAACCACTCATCCATTCCTCCATTCCTTCCTTCCTTCCTTCCTTCCTTCCTTCCTTCCTTCCTTCCTTCATTCATTTTATTTATCTATTCATTAATTAATTCATTAATTCACTCACTCACTCACTCACTCACTCACTCACTCACTCACTCACTCACTCACTCACTCACTCACTCACTCACTCACTCACTCACTCACTCACTCACTCACTCACTCACTCACTCACTCACTCATTTATTTATTTATTTATTTCACCACACATAGCCAGTGCGTTGGTTCAAACCTTCGACCCCCGATCCTGGGTTTAATGTTCAGAGAGAGAAAGAGAGATAAAGAGGCAGGCAGGCAGGCAGGCAGGCAGGCAGGCCGTGACTACGTTTTACGTCATACTATGGTGAAGATGTTACGACGTAAAACGTGATTGTTTTATAAGTTTACATCGTGGTTCCAATGACTAAGAATAAGCACGAATAAGTATTCTCTATTTAGAATTCAAAGTCAAAGAAAGAACTTGAAAACGGGTTAGTTATGCAATCATTGCATATAATGATTATACAATAGTTTGACATGTCTGCTCTTTAAAAAGTACTAAGCATATATGCGGAAAAGAGTCTTGCTCAGAGACACAACACATAGCCGTGGCTCGAACCTCCGACCTTCCTATCCTAAATCGGTGCTCTACCACTGGACCACGCGCGCCACAAAACTGAACTAAAATACGCTGAGGCAAGCAATACAAATGTTTCTCTGGACACATACATACGCTTAAGTCGGAGTAGGGTATTTGTAGGTTATTTATTACACATTTTGTATCCGCGGCAGGTTTGTATCCGCCGCTGTTTTGTATCCGTTTGTATCCGCAACTGGATTACATTTATAATAACTAGAAAAGTTTACTTCAAAAAGGTTGTTGTCAAGATGTTGGGTGGGTATCTTGAACTAAAAACGGGATCTTTTGTAAGGCGACTGTGTCTTCACTGGATTAAGCTGTGAAACAGCCTAGCTTGAAACTATGTTAAACAATTTTGTTCAAACTATATAATATATAATTTTTCCTCAGGCTTCTTGCCTTATGATTAGTTAACTTCAAACGAAAGGAATAATAAAATGATTCTAATATTTAGAAATCATACATACAAGTGGTCATACCAATTAACTATATACAGTATAATGTTTCAAACCTTGTAGAGTTGAACCAACTGTTGTTCAACACTATTTTAATAATGGGACCAACTGTTCAGACAACGTGTCTGGATAGCATACGTTTGAGACTTGTTTCAAACTCAAACCAAAACTGTATGTCTGGAACACTGTTCATCCAGCATAAAAAGTACACCTATATGTTTGAAGACTGTTTCAAACCTTAATCTTCAAACTAAACGAAAGTGCATGAACCAAATACAAGTTTCAGCACGTAAATAAAGTTATTGTTTGAGAACGGTTTCAAACTAATAACAAAACTGTATACTTGGAATGATGCTCAGTTCCGTCATAAATATACACTTATAAGTTTGGAGACTGTTCCAAAACTATGTCTTCGAACTAAGATAAAAAATCTAGTTCCAGCACGAAACTAAGCTGTTGTTTGAGAACGGTTTCAAACTAAAGCATCAGACTAAACTATTGTGCATGAAACGATCCCCAGTTCCATCACAATTAATATTCCTATTCCACAAGCCTTCCCAAAGCCTATCGCCAGAAAGAGTCTTTGTCCGCAGCGCTCGCTCACCCAAAAGCAATTAAGCTCCTCCGAGGTTTCAAGTACACTTTGACGCTGAAAATCTCAATCAGACTTCTTGCGTCGAAAGAAACTAGCTAAATATGGTATTGCTTTATTACGTAGCAGTAAACCGTCCTTTTTCAATCGCGTAAAACTCTGACTCTTATATATAGATAAACACCTACTTTAAAATGGTTCATGATATTTGAATAATATATTTCAATCATTGATTATAATTGTATCGTTCATCTTTTTATGATGAATTATCTTATATAACTTATATCTGCTTTAATATTATATAATTATAGCAACAACAAAAATAGAGTTTATTACCCCTTCTTAAAATAATTGCTATATACATACATTTATGCTATAAAACAACGACATTATTTTGACAGTTGTTATAAAACATATATAGTTATATACAATGAAATGCTGTAATTTTCTGATTTTTTTTCGCGTTATTTTTTGTTTAATACTAAACTAATGATTTTTTAACTAAATTTTGAGTAAAAGTATTTACAAATCAATTAAGAAACAACCATGGTAAATTTAGCACCGTTTATCACAGTGGGTTTCTTAGGTTTCTGAGTGCAAAACGTTTTTGACGTTCTTATCATAAATGTGTTTTAACCACACCTCGTATATTAGATGAACCTATAACACCGTGTCCAAACGTTTCCGAAGGAGGCGGTGGAGGTAACGTTGGATGACGGTGGGGTAACGTTAACTGGCGATGGGATTCGCAATCAGCGGTAAGAAAACTATCTTTTTTAACTATTGTTGATAATTTTTGGAAAATCTTAGTCGAGCAAGATGATGTCGTATCATTTCTGATCATTCGGCAGCAACCGAATCTGTGCAGACTGCAGACGTTTTCTTGATCATTCGGGAAATACAAGGAATTGTCTGTGTAAACATTGGCACGAGTGTTTTAAAAGTGCGAAAACTGTCTTGTTACCGAAAATAATTTGATATATCATATTCTTTTATAAGCAAAACCCTCCTCAACATTATATTTTTACCTCATTCGGTCTTTTACTTGTGTAAAATTGATTAAGTGACAGCTTTATGGTGAAAAATCAGCGTAACGATGGAGGAGCTGGTGGAGCTGTTTGAAAGTTGCGTAACGCTGGAGGATGGTGGACTTACTAAAAGCACTTTTTTTAAGGTTTCCCATGTAAACGGTCAATGTTTCGGTTGTCACTATGTTGTAAATGTATTTCAAAAATGTTACTATGGTGTATGTATGTGTATGCATGTACTGTAAAGAAAATTAAACTGATAATTGCCATTATGAGCTGTATAAAAGACATACAGATTTTAATAAGTATGAAATAATGCACAACTAACACTCTAAGCATAGTTAAGTGTAATCAGTTACCCGGAGGATTTTGACGTGAGTTAGTGCCAGTCATTACCCTTTATAAGTTTGTCTTCTTTATATTGGACTCGCCATGAACTTTCCTACAGAAAAGTATTTATATAAGACATTCGCTTTGTGATAATTTGCGGTATCGCACTTTTTAACCAGATTGACAGCTTATTCCAATTTTAATGAAACTGATTGACAATGTCAATGTATATTATATCCTCTACAGATAGCACCATAAGCACTCGAGTTTCGTTCCTCAATTAATCAAAAGTGTCGAAACTGGCGACGTACACTCAGTAATAAAGACATTTTTGATCCAGTCGTGGTTACATAACGCTGCATTTCATTAACTGGCAACGCTTTTGAGTATTTAACTGCCAAATGTATAAATAACTGTCAGTGTATTAGTGCATTTAACTGCCAAATTTATAAATAACTGGTAATGTTTTTGTGTGTTTAACTGTCAAATGTATAAATAACTGGCAATGTTTTTGTGTGTTTAACTGCCAAATGTATAAATAACTGACAATTTTGTTGTGTGTTTAACTGCCAAATGTAGAAATTACGGCAATGTTTTTGTGTATTGAACTGCCAAATGTATAAGTAACTGTCAATGTATTGATTTTAAATACATATATAGTTCAACCATTATAGCATATTGTGGAACGATGTATTATCAACACAGAACATTTTTTTAATATATTAGAATTTGAAATATACCGCGATAGTTAAACATGTGATGTACATTATTATCAATGTAGTCAATTGGTTAATACGGATAGGCTAAATTGTATCCGAAGAAAAGATACAGGATTGTACCATGGTACAAGTAAGTGCGAAACGGAACGCTTGGACCTTTATCACACTTCGCCTTAAGGTATACATGTACATGTATATTATATTTTCAGATGAGGCCAAAATTTCCATGTCTACACATAAATCAATTTGTACTCCTATGAAAATAGTAACCTCCTATCATTGCGATACTATGGTGGCATAGTTCTGCCACCAGTTATCAACTTAACTAATGCGATAAGTTTCTAGTTAACCACTTAATTTTCGCGAAAATTATCTAGTTATCTAGTTAACTAACACGATAAGTTTCTAATTACGATAAATAACATAATTAAAATAAATCGCTGTTAGTGTCACTTACTGCAACCACTTATCTAGTTAACTATTGCGAAAACTATCTAGTTAATGCTGAGACCATATAGTTGATGTGTTGTCTAGTATACTTTCTAATGTGTTTAGTAAAATTAGCTTGTTTTACATTTCCATTAGCCGGCATCTGTTGTTTTGGGATATAGCTTTTTATTGTTTTGTTTCATTTCTTGCGGATTTTGTAACATCTATGAAATGTTTTGTCCTACCGGTAACGGTTGAAGGCGGTAGTGATTGAAGATAAACACTTGGTGTAAAGTTCAGCCATTGTATTTCAATTTGTATATTCAATAAATATTATGATACAACATAAACATCCGTTTAGTAAATAACAGTATATGCACTTCCATAGAATTATATAAGTGTTACAGGAAAAACACTTGTACATCGTATGTCCGCAGATATACACTATAGTAATATAGTACAGAGTTGCATAGTCACTGCTATTTAACATATTTGTCTGAAGTTGTTATTGTTCCTGTTCAAAGTTAAAATGATAAAAATCTTAGATAGAAATCCTGATTAAACATTAAGCACGTTCGCAGAATCCACGCGTGGCGCATATCGGCCAAAACCGCTGCATTACTTAAGACCTTCATTGTGAATGATGAAATCCGAAAACTAAAGAATGCAACTAAGTTAATAAAGTTGTCATCACAGGTACGATAAGCGGATAGATTTTGCTAAACGAATTAACGTGTATAAATGTACCTCGCTGATAAAACGAGTACATTAAAACATGAATCTACATAAATAATAATTATTTTAAAATTTGAATTAAACGCTTTCCATATAAGTTCATTGTAAGATACACTTACAGATGTAACAATATTTGGGAATTTATACAGAACGTTTTCGGTGCCGATTTTTATATTTCTTTTGGTAATGTTACACTTTTATTTTCGACGAATCAGTACTACCTTGGTACTCTTCTGGTTATCCAATTAAAAAGTTAGTATCTAGACCTGTTGTGGATCTTTGAAAACTATAGACCTTGTTTTATTCTGTTATTTATGTTTCTTTCTTTTTTTTGCATTATGTAGCTTTTTTAAACAAAATAAACGCCTTACAATGTAATATTCGTGAGAACGCAAGTTGGTATGTCAGGCTTTTCTTGTCCGGACTACTCCAACTTAGGTACTGTTCAGATTTTCATGAAACTTGGTAAGAAATATCTGTATGAAGTCGAATTGCGCGTGTTGTCGGGTGTTTATGTTCATTAGCTTTTAGCGGAGGTATTGCCCTTAAATTCGTTTAATGAACGAATATAGTTATTTTCAAGACTACTCCATAACATAATTTGAGGATACTTAGTTGAAAATATCTGTTTAACGTCTAGTTGCACATACACAGCGAGGGTATCCTTGTCAATAAACACATTTCTACCATAGTTTATAGAATATTTATTGTTAAACAATATATTGTTTAGTGTTTAGTCTTTATTTATCAACCAGACTTTCTATTAGTGCTTTTGATTAAAAAAGCCTTGTCAGGCAGATAGTTTAAATTGGCGTTGGCCATTTACAGGACATGTGTCTGGTAGTTTGGTAAATGACAAATTACTAAATGGAGATTTTTTTCTTCAAAACTAATCAAACTTTCACCTGACATGTTTAACAATAAACATTTATATAAACTATATCCCAAAAACAACAGGTACCGACTTATGGCAATGTAAACCAAGCTACTTTGGCTAAGAAAATTAAAATATACACTAGACAACAC
Organism: Panopea generosa; assembly: GCA_029582155.1. NCBI lineage: Eukaryota > Metazoa > Mollusca > Bivalvia > Adapedonta > Hiatellidae > Panopea > Panopea generosa. Next base: position 69,116,552 of record CM055896.1, on the reverse strand, counting down.
ATGTATATACATGTACTATAGCTGAACTTCCCTCATCCATGCCTGTTACTTTACAAACCAATCGTAACCACTCGAATAGAGACTGTTTAGCGATTTAATGAGTAAAACCCAAGTAATCCGAATATTAAATAACTGGTAACACGAACATAATTTAGTTATTCAGTTAGCTAAGTAGATTTGTGGTGGCAGTTGCAGAGCAGTAAATTGGCAACTTTTCGCGTTAAGATATTAACTTATCGCGTTAGTTATCTAGATAACAATTTTTTTTCGCGATAGTTAACTAGATAAGACTAAAGTGGTGGCAGTAATGGGCACTTGCATACATTTATTCTAGTAAAGATATTTATCTCAACGAGAAATTTATCGTGTTAATTTACTAGATAACTAGATATTTTTCGCAAAAATTATGTGGTTAACTAGGAACTTATCGCGTTAGGTAAGTGGATTACTAGTGGCAGAACTATGCCACAATACGATACACACCTTGATTATTTAATAAAATTACGTATTATCTTTTTATAAAGCTAGTGCTGGCCTGCAAGTTTTGAAACCATGAGTAAAACATCTTTAAAATACAAAGTGGTCGTTACTATTATTTTATCACACAGATCCAAACGTTTTGTCATTGATGATTTTAAGTCTTTCAACAATTTACTAGAATATTGCCCTTTTCCAAAACCACAAAAGATATTAAGTACTGTGGTATTTAAATGTCATGTACATACATTTCAGAAAAAAAGTTTGTGTGAAAATTAATGAAAATGTCAAGAGTGAAATAAAGTAATTTTAACGGTCAGTCGTGATTGTTCGACCTTAACGTCTAACTTATTAACTACTAAAAATAGTTTTTATAGTTATATACCCAATATTGGATAGAAGAAAAACATAATACAGTCAAACCTGTCTTAAGCAGCCAGTCATGGGAAGGAGCAAAAGTGACCTTTTTAGACAGGTTAATTTGCTTTGAAATCATAGAAATAGGAAATAGCAAATGTTAGTGTTTAAGACAAGTGGCTGCTTAATAGAGTTGACCCGTTACATATATTTGACTGTTCTAGTTTGCTATTTTAAACATAAACGACACATTTTCTTAAATTATTCCTTAATTTTAAAAATATTATATATATGGCATTAAGTCCTACATTACGGCACCGGAAGGATAGTCAGTAACGTTCATGGCACCTATTCGTGACCTGCGCATGAGAAAATGCATGTTGCTTTTAATTCGACGTTTAAATAACATTTCCTCTCTATTTTTCACTAAAGTATTAAAGACAAAGCACTGTGATATTCCTAAAACGATCTCAATATATACATAACATATTGAGAATTTTCCGTGTGGATATTTTGATAAAATCGATGTCTCGTGTGATATAAGCATTTAAGGCATTTTTTTTAACATGATTTGCCTTATATGAGCCTATTTCATCGTCGTAACATATTGTAATAGTTTTACATTGTATTGGCATTCGAGCAGACACGTGTTTGTATCGAAAACAACAACAAAAAATGGCTTTTAGTATATCCACCATCTTCCAGCGTTACGCACCTTTCAAACAGCCACACCAACTCCTCCATCGTTACGCTGATTTTTCACCATAAAGCCGTCATTAAATTAATTTTACACCAGTAAAAGACCGAATGGGGTAAAAATATCATGTTGAGGAGGGTGTTGCTTATAAATGAATATGATATATCAAATTATGTTCAGTAACAAGACAGTTTTCGCACTTTTAAAACACTCGTGCCAATGTTTACACAGAAAATTCCTTGTATTTCCCGAATGATCAAGAAAACGGCTATAGTCTGCACAGATTCGGTGGCTGTCGAGTGATCAGAAATGATACGACATCATCTTGCTCTACTCAGATTTTTAAAAAAATTATCAACAATAGTTAAAAAAGATAGTTTTCTTACCGCTGATCGCGAATCCCACCGTCATCCAACGTTACCTCCACCGCCTCCTCCGGAAACGTTTGGACACGGTGTATAATGGCTAACAAAACTGCCAAAGTGGGTCGGTAGTGCAGTGGATAGAGTATTGGCCATTCACGCCAATCATTACGGGTTCGATCCTCAGCTAGACCAGCCCGATACCTCTCAACACTTAGTACTTGGTACCCAGAAAACGAACTCGAGTGCGATTCATATCAACGAACTTTCTCCACAATCGAGATTAAATAGATATGAACTAAAATGGCATTACTGAAAAAATTCGGTGAAGATTAAAACAATTCATTGTAACAGATACCTTAAAATATGTTGTTTAAATGATGCCAAGTCATTATAGATTTATGTATATTCAAATGGTAAGAGTTTTGGTCCCTCAAGTAAGAATTTGCTGGTTTGGTCCCAGGCACGATGGTCTCCGAGGCTCATAAATAACGCTGCTCACTGGATTCGAGAGACGTTCACATAGGCCAACTTCACAACCAATCTTAAATACAATGATATAGATATGTGTAATATGCGGATGGTATACACAGGCCCTCGTGACGATAATTTGATACTACGGTCAAATCCCAAGTACTTCTGAATGTACAGAATATAAAATATGACTGATCTTGCATACATATACATGTATTACAATTGTTTAATCCAGTCATAACGAATATTGCCAAACAGACGCTTATAAAATATATTAATAAAAGCTTACCATCGCCTTTAATTCAATATTTTTTAAAAAAAAATCACCGCAGCGGTGGTCTAGTGGTGAAGCGGCCTACTCGCATGTAGAAGGTAGTTCGTTCGATCCCGGCAGGGACTTTCCAAATACTTGATATAAGGTATTAGACGCCTCCTCGCTAGGTGCTCAACATTTAGAGGATAGTTCTAGGTCTGGTCGACCGGTGTCAGTGTAAACTGAATGGACGGGGTATCATACCATGTATATGCGGCATGATATTAGAGTGTAGCAACACGTGTCTTTATAGAAGTGTGGAGTGCGTGGTCCAGTGGTTAGACACCGGGGCCATGATTGTGGGACCGCGTGTTCGATCCTCCTCCAAGGCTTTGCAAAGTGTCCTTGAGTAAGACTGTAAGACACTTTTAACAAATATGCGTAGTAGCGTTTCTACCAAAGAAGACATCAAGCGCGATTTGTAAGAGCTTTGTAAGCTGTAAGAATTTGTTTCACAATCTATGTAAAACAAATACGTTTTAAACTAAAACTATATACTAGTGGACACTAGATGATGGAGAGCTGCTTAATTACATGTCATAATTGCATTTGACATGCACAATTTATGCATATTCTGCAATTTCTGCAAACAACACGGATTTAAATGACATTAATTTATTTTTACGACAGAACTACTTTAATATACTTATACCTTAATTGCACTCCGGTTAATAACGGATATGCAATGGCATAGATCCTGGTTATCGCAATCTAATTCAGCCTGATTACCATCAGTAAACCTATATCCGTGTTCCCCGGCAAGATTTTATCCTATATAAGCAAGTACCGAGGTCAGCTCACCATTCACCGCACTGCCGACAAAGGTAAGTTACATTGCGTATTGAGTATTACATTTTATGTCATGTTATATCATTTAAGAATTAATTTTTTTTGGAACTAAATTTTGCTATATTTTACATATGCGCAAAACATTTTCTCTATTTAGACTATATCAAAATATATTTTTATTATCATTGAGTTTTATTCAAAAGATAAGTTTATCGCTTAGATAGTTTGTTTTGTTGATTTTTCCGTTATGTGCTTGCCCGCACAATTCATTGCATACTATTAAAATCTAACTATTTACGTGAACATTTGAACGCAAAAATCAATGAATTAGGTGATACAAACCAATCGTATATAAAAGGTAAATTTGACACACTATTACAAAATAAAAGTGTTATTATATTAAGTTTATAGAAAGCGTGGGTAAAACGAGGCAAATTTAGCATTTTTTTCCATTGTATTGATGAATAGATATTAGAATTCGTTTTATTTTATTCTTGTTGTTTTTGTGTTTTCTGTCTTCGAAGTTAAATTATGTCATGCAAGTTTCTTTACATATGTGTTGGAGTAATTGCAATTTTGACAACATAGTGATTAATAACCTTAATTAGGCTCAATATTTCTTAAACATTTATTAACAGTTTTGCTAATGTCGTATATATAATATGTATCGTACCGGTCACTTTAATAAATAAATAATATATACTAAGATCTATATTTATCTTTATTTTTTCGATATTTCTTTTATTTCTATTTTAAAATTCACGATTTCAAAGAACTCGGCATTTATTACTAACATAAAGTATTTTTTTTTTATTCTTTCGCAATACCTGACATTTAGAGTAACTTTAGTGCCATGACTGTGTCATACATGAATCTTACAAGACATATGAATTTATTTTTGGTACTAAATATACGCTTATCAATATATTAGTTAAGTGTATTTGTTTGAATATTTAACGCCATTTTATGCCGCCCAGAGCTACGAAACGATCAATTATCATAACCGCTCTTTTCTTGGATCCTGAAAGGTTAACCGGTAATCAAGCGCACACACATACATCTCCGCATGTAACTGGGAACTTTTTCCACTTGAATCAGCGATGAGAGATGAATGACAATGAGACGAAATGCCGTATAGCAATCAGCACGGAGACTGTGACCGGGCGGGGGATTGGAACTCACGACCCCTGGGTTGATAATCCAGGTGCGACACCATTTGAGCTTACCTGGTCCAGTTAAGTGTACTATTTTGATACCAACAGAGAATCTGAGTCTAATATTTTGTGTGTTTTATGACGAATACTATGTATTCAAAGATTATAATGCTACTGTGGACATATTTAGTAACTCTTTAAATAAAACATTTCAGCATTGCAGTGATGGCACGCTTCCTTCAAGTTCTGCTTGTTTGCCTCTTTGTCTATTGCATCAGTGGCAGTGTACTAGAAACGCCCAAGAAAGATGTAGCTGAGACAGATAATGACGACGGTTATGAGACAGAAGACGCCGATTTAGATAACGCTGACCCCGCCGAGGAAACGTTTGCCGATGATGACAAATTGTCCGACGATACTAATGTGGTCGAAGCAGATTACGAAAAAGGATATGATAACGATAACCATGTGTCCGAAGACACTGGTGTGAACGAGGCAGATTACGAGAAGGACAATGACAAAGATGCATCCGACGATGACACTGGCGTGGATGAGAAAGAGTACGAGGAAGATAATGATAACGATGTGTCCGACAACACTGCTGTAGACGAGGCGAAATACGAAACTGATCAAGACATTGATGAAGATGACGTAGATCCGGATGACGATGAAGGTAACGCGACATCTCTACCCTAATACCTGTGTACATTTACAACTTTATTGGTAAAAGTTTTACAATTACACAAGTTACACCTTTGTGCTTCAGAAATACACACATGAAGGTTAATGCTTAACTTTACATATGCAACAAACGTCTGCTTCTGGTGCATGTATAAAGGCTGACACTAAACATTTACATATCTTACACAGTTGTGGTTTAGAAATCACACCCATGCTTCAATTTTAAGAATTACTCCTCAAAAGATTTGTCTTTTATTACTACCATGTCATGTCTTTACATCTACAGATTTAACAACCGCATATGTACATTTTTCAGCTCAATACCTACACGTATGCTTAAGGAGAATTTTAAAGTGCTAAAAGTTATAATTCTTTTCACATTACAGATCAAGCATCAAAGAAAGTTGGTTGGTGGCACCACCATCATCACCACCATCACCATCATCATCATCACCACCACCATCACCATCACCACCACCACCATCACCACCACCACCATCACCATCACCACCACCATCATCATCATCATCATCATCACCACCACCACCACCATTATCATCACTGGCGCAAGTATCATCCCAAGAAAATTGCATTCTCTTCCTATCTTGGAAGACCAAACACTTACGTAAGAACGGGTCAGCACGTCCGATTTGACAGAGTCCTGATTAACCACGGATTAGGGTACAGAAGCAGGACCGGCAATTTCAGGTGATTTCTATTATTACAATGTTTTATAACATTAAGTTTACGGCCAGTAATACCTGGACTAGATTGGTCGAACTCTCCGTTAATTTGAATATTTTGTCTATTCAATATTTATGTTATTATCATATCAAGTGCAAATACTTTTGAAAATATGAAAAATATAAAAATGTCTGATATTTTAAATATGAAAATACCATTTAAATTCAAAATAACCCAGCATTTACCGAACAGTATTTTGAACAAGCGGGCCCAGAGGTATATCCCCGCCCCCTCAAATTTCTATCTACATTATAATTACATCATAAAACGGATTTACGCATGACACGTGAATCTGAATTTGTAATAAAGAACAAAACCTTATTCTGGTGGACGAGATTAAGGGTGTGACACCGTTCTATAGTTTTAATTTTACATGCACCACCTGCCCTTGCGGGCGTGATTAATGGTGTCACACCGTTCTATAGTTTTAATTTTACATGCACCACCTGCCCTTGCGGATGTGGTTAATGGTGTCACACCGTTGTATAGTTTTATTTGTATTTGTATTTTCATAATGTCTTAATTTCTGATACGATAATGTTTTCTGTATAGGGCCCCTGTTTCTGGAGTCTACAGCTTCACGACCGTAATCGCCGTCCAACATCGCGCTGAGCTTCGAGTCAGACTTGTCGTCAACGGGAGACCTCAGGTTGGAGCGATCGCAGACGGTCAGTATTTACACTTTATATAGTTAATGTTTATAAGTAGGGATAGCATTTCAATAGTTTTTTCTACCGCATTCAACACGTCATGTGTTCTACTGTTGGAGGGAGATATCTTAATCGTAATCTTAGTGAAGTCACAGATCTTCCACAAGTAACTGCCACATTTTGGACGGCGATGGGCTCGAAGCCATGACCGCAGAATCATACTGAGACGGCGCCTTGGGCCATCCAGATACCTTAAACATTAAACGATTAGTAGAAACTATAACTGGTAATGCGTCTAGTTTATCATTACATCGGTAAAACTGTGGCTGCAGCTCAGTGAGATCCGAGAATCGAACACATTGATCCAACCCGCACTTATTTTACAGAATTTAATCAGAAATCTAGTTTTTGAATCAGTTAAGTGTATGCCTATAGCTTGTAATATTTTGGTTAGTTCAATGTTAGTTATTTATTGAGAAAACTATTCCGACATTGAGCCATCAATAAGGCTTTTCTTTCAACGTCAAAGGAAATTTTTGCCCATTTAAAGCCAAACTAGCTCCGATAAATACGCCGTCAATTTCCCTTTATACGATAGCAACGTTTTACTTAATTCATTATCTAGGCAAAAATACACCTTTTTACTCATTTTTTTATTCTTCAAATTTAACTATTAATTTATTAAAATTTGCTTCTTCTTCTTCTTGCTGTGCTGAAAGACATCGGCTATTTGCACGTCGGACGAGTTCGTTAATTTTTGGCTAACATCCACAAATTATGTTAAAACTTGCTTCTTTTAAAATAAGAATGTTAACTAAACATTGAATTAGTCTATTGCCATACATGTACATGCATACTTTACAGTTGTAATTCATAATTAATACTTTTAAGACAAAATGGCATTTTTGTTACTTCAATCAATTCATACATTGTAATGTTAATGGAAAGGACTACGTCACCGTTGTATGGTAGTATTTTTTCAAATATAATTATTAACAGATACTTTTTATACAGGCCAACACAAATACCACGATGTACAAGGAACTAACACGGTCAATGCGTATGTTCGCAGAGGTCAATACGTCTGGGTTCAAGTGATCTCGGGACGTAGAGTGGCAGGAAACTACCATTATAGGTACACTTCCTTCTCTGGGCATCTTCTTTACGAGACATAATAATCTCGGCAATACACGACGTGTAACAGGCGGTTGATGACTATAAACTATATATGTAATGTTGCATGGACAAACTGCAGCATCAGTCAAATATACGTCGTAGGAGATTTTATTATATCCAAAACCATGTTAACAATAAACATGTATACAATAAAGTAGTTGTTTTTCATTGAAACCGGGAAGTTATATAAACTTATCTTTAATGGTATAAAATGTGTGGAGGTTTTGTTCTTTAAACTGAAATACAGAGCTTCTCCACGACCGAGTCGCGCTGTCTCAACATCTGACCTTCGAGGTCTTGGGTTCGAGTCCAAGCCATATCTTCCTCCATTAATAAAACCAGATGCCATAACTTTGTAATTAAATGTCTGTAAATTTTATTATAATAATAAAAAACAACAACACCCAACTTCTATGTAAATTGTTTTCCATTAAAGGATAACGTCGACCGAAATAATGACTTGCCTCCTATTGATCAAGCCCACAAACATTGACCATACGATAACTTGAATTGTATATTTTGTTCATGATAAAATTAAAGTTAACATTTAAATGGCGAAATGACACCCACAGAAATATTTTAGCTCCCATAATGCATCTATTGCAATTTCCTGATATCTGAGAGACATTTGTTAAGCCTTTCAAATCGATGAATCATACTGAATTTCACACAATTGCCCATGTGTTACACCAATATTTTGAATACACATGTGAAGTGTTTACATCTGACATATCAGTACACATCTATTCTTAGTAATAAAACTATTAGCTTTGTACAATGATGTATATTGATAGTGCAAATAAGTGCAGGAAATGATAAATTGTTGCAAGTAGCGGATAATGATTCGAATATCCACGAATTCTACAGGAGGCAAGTGCCTCCATTTGTCTCAGTGTAGCTACGGCCTTAGACACATGGAACTATAACATGCTCACACGTCAATTATAAGCTGTCCTTCCCACATGCTCACACATCAATTAAGCTGTCCTTCCCACAAACGTATAACCATATAGAAGTGCGCATAAGCCCTATCTCGGTTCGTTTCAAAAAGCGACTAACGGTCTATCTGCACTACCGTACCCGCTTATTACTCACAGTTTTAATTTTAACCACACTAACATTAAGTTTCAAAATGCAATGTTGGTTTTTTAAATAAGCTTCAAACGCCAAAGCATAATAAACATATGTATTTGTTACAAGCTTTACACGAAGCTTATCAGGAATTTTAAGAATGTTTCCCCAAATTGCGAATGGAGATTTATACTTCTACGTGTTAATGAAATAGAAGCCAGGCTCCTGTCTCACCAACATATACATGAATACTTAAAAACTTAAATTTAAGGAACACAGCCAGGCGATCATGATCTTGAGACTGGTTCCATTAAAACTGCGTTTAGTTTCATTGATATTGATTATACAATAGATAAATATCTAGCCAAAACTTAGTTTCAGATTTTAAATATTTTAGTAAAATGTTGATGAGCCTGGCTCCTGTTTCATTAACATTTATTTAAAAACTTAAAAAACTTTAATCTAAGAAAAGCAGCTAGGTGATCATGATTTTAGATTTCAGTCCCAATAAAAATGCACGTTGTTTCATTGATAGTTCAGTCTGTTGATTATATAATAGACAGGTAACAAGTAAAAATTAGTTAAGTATTTAAGTGAAATGTTGGTGAAACAGACCCAGGTTATATTGAAATACATGTAGATTTCTCGTTTCGTTTAAAATTGCAACATTAGGCGGGAACCTACGTCACGCGCACCGTTAAATACGGTGCCGTAACATTGTTTCGAAAGCTGGTTTATGTGATTTTTTTTCGTGTCGATGTGTAGATTTGATAGTTTCATTGATATACAACTTAGTGCGACCCACACAATTCCAGATTATCTTTAACAGTTGAGCGCCATGTCCAGTAACGTTTATAAATATTTAAAATGAAGCGCAACTGTTTTGAGGTAATCTGAAATTGTGTAGTTCACATTTCATCAAGGGAAATATCACGCCTGCTAAACAAACAGACGCCTGTATCGTACGTGCAACTTCAGGTTCAGATGACGTAAAAACATCCACTGTACCATTATTAAGTGCGTTTAGCAGGCGTGAATATAGAATATGCACATGTAGAAAGTACCCAAAATCGAAACGAAAACTCATTTAATCAGCTTTTGAAAAAAACGTGCCGGTACCGTTTTTAACGGTGCGCATGACGTAGATTCTCCTCCTTGATTTTGTGACGTATCAAATTAGACACGTGATTCATTTTAATCCGTCATATATACTTTGTTTCATCAAATGACGAGGTAAAGGTCGTCAAGCAGAATTTACCCATGATTTATCTATATCAAATTTAAATACCAAACATTCGTATTTGATTTTAATGAAAATGAAATGACTTGTCTCCATTTTTTTTTTTCATTTTTAGCGATGTTTCCCACTGATATATGAGTCAATATATATTTTTGTAACAAGATCACGTCCCAGTGATTTTTTTAATGATTTTCCATAAAAAGGACACTGTTTACCATCTTAAGTGAAGAAGAGGATTTCAGCATGCATGGATCATGGACAAAAATTGTGAGAGATGCTCAGAAATTCATAATATCATGGATTCTTTATGCCAAAGTCTGCTTTTGCAAATGTCCCTAAAACAGAATTTTTATTTTGCATTTTATTTCACTATGATATTTCTTTAATTTCTAGCTCTCTCTGTGCAATATTAGTGAACAAAAACATTTTGGTCTATATATCAACCATTACATTCTGCATTTTCTGTTTCCTAACAACTTTTTTTTGCTAATGTTCATTGTACCCAGAACCTTCTTCAGTGATGTAACACTTTCCTTAACAAGTCAAATACATGGTTACTTCCCTTAGCATTCTAAGGAGGGAAACCTCCACATTGAAGAGTACGCATTTCATTAAAAATGGCAGACAGCAGAAGATTGTTGCTCCTGTGAAGACTATTTTACCAGAGATTACCATTCTCCAGGTAGGTGCGTACAAATCAAACACTTCCATGATGTACCAATCATTATATTATTATTCAATGCAGCATTTGTTATTCTGCATTTTGCATAAGATTTGTGTATTAGATGTGTACTACAAATGTCATGGGTTTCCGTGGTTTATGAAATTGTCATGAGATTTAGAGGTAATTATCCTGAAATACATCAATGACGTAACACTCCTTGATGTAACAGCGAAAATGTTACATCAAGGATTGAATCTTGTTACATATAGGAACATTTGAACAATCGTGATTCATAAAGTTTGTTGCTACAGTGAAAGAGCTTTTTTATTGTATACATGTTTGAAAGTGTACATGTATCACATTAATCTAGGATGTTAATAGCATCAAACGAACATAACATGTGGCATTATATCCTTTTGGCCAAACACTGTTACATCAAGGATGGAAAACCGTTATATCATGGAAAAAATGACCAATAATGTTTGAAATGTATATCAATATTTAGCAAATCATGGTTGTGTTTTCAAAACTACTTTTGTAAAGATATGCTGTCATCTTATAAGATCAAAGTAATACATATTTGCGGTAAAAGTGAGGAAGCATATGTTTTATTATAATTTTGTTACATCATGGAATAATTATGTTACATCAAGGAATTAAACGATGTAAAGTGTGAATTTATAACATTACGAAGCAAATTCAAGGGGCATTGACAAAGAAGCATAACTAAAGTAGCTAGGCGAACGTTTTAAAAGCTTTTACTAAAGATCATTACACTATATATTTGCTACTGACTCAGTTATTTTTAGCAACTGTTACATCAAGGAAAGCATGCCGTAACATTTAGCTAATAATGAACATTTAATTGCAGAACAGGTATTTTTCAAAAGCTATGATAAAAAATAAGATAAAGGTAAATACTGCAGTATGTCAATACACAAACATGACCAACACACAGTTATGCATCAAATTATGCAAACCCTAACACACTACCGCAAACACACACTCGCACCCATCCTAAACAAAAACACAAAGACATGACATGTCATTTAGGAGTCTATGTAGTAAATAAGTATTGCAAAAAGCAGTTACAAAAGCCTGAAGGAAGGTATTAAGAAATGCTTTCAAATTTTGTATTTCCAGGATGGGGATGTCTAACGCTGAACGACAGCGGAAGTTCAGAGAGCGACGGGACGCGGATGAAAATAAAAGAAGAGAGTACTTGCTGAAGTCACGACAGAAATATGTGACAGAAAAGGCAGTAGGAAAAAGAAAAGTAGTTAAAGATATGACAGAAAGAGAAAGAAGACATCAAAGAAAGTTGTGGCGTACTCAGAAGCGCAAAGAGAAGGAAAGGCGTAAAGCTGAGCTGTTAACACCACCTGCATCCCCTTCCCAAGAAAGACTAGCACCTCAGCAGCCAGATAGTAGACAAAAGAAACAAGAATGTAAAACTTATAATCGCCAAAGGGCCAAATGTTATAGAGATTTAAAAGCTAAAGAACGGGAAATTAACAAAATGAGGAAGAAACTTGAATTATACAAGAAAAGATGGTTGCGTGAAAAAGAAAAACATAAGATTGAGTCGCCAAGAACCAAAACAAAGAACATCTTAAAACATGTGAGCAGGAACTTTTCTGACAAAAAGTTTGCTAAGATAAAACAAAATTTGTTTATCAACAACGTCGTCATACAGCAAATAAGACAAAAATACAAAGAAGGAAAGAAAAGCAATAAAAGGACAATTGCATCATTATTATCAGGTTCTGTCCTGCGAAAATATGGTGTGCATTCACTATGCACTGCCGCGTTTGGTATAAGAGTTTCCAGAAGAAAAAAGAAAGAAAAAACATGTCTATCAATCCGAATTCGGAGGAAGATTACTTCCTTTTACCTACGGAACGACAATTCAAGACTTGTCAGTGGTATGAAAAATACAAAAACACACAAGAAGATTAAAAAGCAAAAGAGAATTCTTTTGGATACACTTAAGAATCTCCATGTAAAGTTCCTTGCAGAAGGAAGGAATATCAAGATCAGTTATTCATTGTTTTGCAGATTACGACCCTTCTGGGTTGTGTGTCCCGTTGAAAGTGACAGAAAAACATGCTTGTGCAAAATATGTGACAATATTCAGCTCAAGCTAAATGAGCTGTCAAAAGTTTCTACACTGCCAAAATGTGCAGAAGATGTTATCAAGGAGAGTGTATGCTCAACATTGAACAAACAATGCATGAATGGAATTTGCACAGACTGCAAAGGAAAGTCCAGGTCGGTTTCACTTATCAAAAGCAGTTGTGAAAACATATCATGGCAGCAGTGGCAACGCAAAACAGAGAGAAGGTCCATACATTCTGGAAAAGAAACAAAAGAGAAGGATGTTTCAATCACTGTTAAAGAAACATGTACAGGAACAATTGGCGAATTGGTGTCTTTATTTGAAAAACAATTTTGCCAATACATGAAACATATATACAACTGTAGATCACAGTATCGGTATTTCAAGCAGCGACGTGAACATCTAAAACCAAACCAGTGTTTAGTACACATAGATTTTTCTGAAAATTACAGCTGTAAGTTACTTTACAAACAGGTGTTTATTACACTCACGGAGAGAAAGGTCAGACATTTTGTACAGTATCTGATTCATTGCAGCATGAACCAGCTGCAATATGGTGTCATCTTCGTAAAGTCCTCACTGATATTAAACAAAGGCATACAAACATTGACACTATTGAATTTTTCAGTGACGGACCCTTCGCCCAGTAAAGACAGAAAGGAAATTTTTACATGCTCACGAAAATACCACTTCAGTACGGGTTCAAGGAAACCAGATGGTCATTTTTCGAAACTGGCCATGGTAAAGGCATACCGGATGCCGTCGGAGGCTCTTTGAAGCGGGAAGCAGACCGTAAAGTAAAGTATGGCTATGACATTAACTGTGCAAAAGCCTTTGTTGAGAACATGAAAGATAGCAACACCAAACTGTGGGTAGTCAATGGCAATGAAATAGAAAAGGAAAAGGAGGCATTGGATAAAGTTAGTTTCAAGCCGATTCAGGGAACTCTCAGGCTTCATCAAGTGTTGGTGGACACTCAAGACAGTGGAATCTACTACAGGGATTTAAGTTGTACATGCTCTGAAGACTGTGAACACTTCACAACAAAGAAAGCACACCTGAATGATAGAAAAACCGAGTTACCAAGTCCAGAAAGGAAAGTAAAGGTAGATGGACAAACCCAGAAACCACTTAATCTCAAAAAGAACCAACGAGAAAAGCCATGCATGTAAAGAAGAGAAAAAAAGAAGAGTTGATGTTGACATTACTGGGCAAGAAACAGATTTCAAAAAGTATTTGCACCAGCTAAATAAATGTAAACATTTTTCGCAATTACAGAAAGAGTGTGAACAGATCTCTAGAGAAATCAGTGCCTTAAATGTCCATGAACATCACATTCTATTATCTGACTTAGAGATTGACGAGAGGGCCGTAAACTACTTGCCTGTTGACTTACCAGAGGATGATCTTCTTCCATGTAAAGTTCACGAGGATGGAAATTGTTTGCCAAGTTCAGCGAGTGTGTTTGCTTACGGCAATGAAAACAAGGTTGAGGAAATGAGAGTACGCATAATTTTAGAGCAAGTAAAAAATGAGAAATACTATCTCAATGATGATTTCCTCCAAAAGGGAACATATGGCCGAAGTACATTTACAAAGAACTCTGTGAAAAAACAGTACTGTCAATATTCCTAGTCTTACATTCCAGGGTCACGTTTAACCAATCAAACAATTAAATCTACATACAGGAAAAAGGTTCTTTCAATCAGATAAAATAGATCATATATGGGGATATGGCAAATACACGCACTATCATCGATACTGAAAGTGCCAATATATTCTATATATCCAGAAAGGGGAAACAAAGAAGTGAGGAATGACCTGAACAAGTTGGTAAAACCTGTTCATGAAACAACAACAGAACCTGTACATATACTATGGAATTCAACCAGAGATGACATGACATTTGAGCATTGGATACCAAATCATTTCGTACCATTGTTGAAAATAGAAGATTCAGTTTTTGATGTCGAAAGTGAGACCGTAGAGGAAACAACATGTGAAGGGAGTGAAAACAGAAAGTCAAGCTACAATCAAAGTGACCAGGAAGAAGAATGTATAACTATTTACATTCATGAGATGACAGATGGAGATGAGATAGGAGAAGAAAATACATTAGAAAAGATAGATGAAAACAAATACATATTTCTGAAAAAGGACAGCAATAATACAACTGTGAAAATTGAAGGTGACCAAATGACAGAACAGAAGATAAATTTAGACAATGTCAAGCTTGAGACTGATGAGAACAAGGAGTTGAAGAAAACATCAAATTCAACTACTGATCAGACAAATATTGAAGATACTGACTGTAAGAAAGTAAACAGCAATGGCGCAATTGGGGAACACAAGGGTAACAAAGAGAAAGAACGGGAAAGAAATGGGGACAATGTCAACTTTGAGACTGATAAGAGGGAAGAAATGAAGAAAGCATCCAATACGAATAGTGAGAAGAGAGATTTGGAAGATAACGACCGCAAGAATAAGGTCAGCACTGATACAACAGGAGGAATCGAGGGTGACAAAGAAACGGAACGTGAGAGGAAAATAGACAATGTAAAGCTTAAGACTGGTGAGAGGGAAATTTTGAAGAAAGCATCAAACACAAGAAGTGACAATGCAGATTTGGAAGATACTGACTGTGAGAAAAAGGACAGAAAAGCTAAACGATATGGAACAATACGGAAGACGTAACAATATCAGAATAAATGGAATAGATGAAATAAACGAATACGAAAGCACGGAACAAACAACATCAGCAGTTACTAAAACATTAAATTCAAAGATAAATGGCTTAAACTTGAAACATGAAGACATTGACATATCACATCGACTGGCCAAGAAAAAAAATGGAAAACGACAAATAATTGTTAAATTTGTTTCTAGAATGACAAGAGAAAAAGTATTAAAGAACAAAAAGGAGTTTAAAGGTACTGGGATATTTATAAATGAAGACCTTACAGCTATAAATCAACACGTTTTAGCGTGTCTAAAGAAGAAAATGCCAGACGAAGTGGACAGTGTGTGGACCAGAGAAGGGCGTTTGTTTTATAAGAATAAAGTGGGAAACAAACATGAGATCAAGTATGGCGAATACCAGAAATGGGTAGACCTTCCATGGCCCGCAGCATAGAGAAAAATTATATTGTAAAATAGTTTTTCCCCAACTGTCTGTGTTATCATAAAATTAAATTCTGTACTTTTATTGGTGACTATACATGTACTTTATGAAGTGTATAGCCTATACAGTGATGCAGCACGAGGTCTAACGATTTGCCACCGTTATACTGTTGCATAACAATAGACTTGTTACCCTGAGCACGAGCCACAACCACTGGTATTCAATTTACAAAGAACACTACTCGAATAGACACACTTAGAGTTTAGACATGCATATCAGTTATCACGGATTATAAAATGTTTGTAAAATGAAAGTAAATAATTATAGCATACCCGATTAATTAGAAATTTATATATATGCTATGAATATGAGTGTACATGTAGGCCTCTTTATTTCCTTCTTTAAGGAGATTTTGCACACGACATGATAACAAAATAATAATTACTGTACAACTTATGTAGCATTAATTGTGAATATGTTTATATATATATATTTACAACTAACAGAAATATTATCAAATATAATATATATTTATCATAAATCAATATCAGAGAGAGAGAGAGAGAGAGAGAGAGAGAGAGAGATGGTAGGTTATCTGAAATGGTTTATTCAATTCTACAATAATAATCTTTTTCACATATTCATTTACATGTGAAACAAAGAGAATGTGCATGCACATACATTTGTTCTCCATTATTTTCGCTATTTCGTTATATAGGGGATTATCAATTATTATTTTGTATATAAAATCCTTAAAAATATCTTAAATGAAGGGAAAAGTCTATATAAACTATTTATTTTGGATTATAAAATTGTGTTTTTTATTAAACAGTAAACTATACCGATATAATGCTCCATATTGTTCTACTAACATATTTCACGTGCGTGATAAAAATAGAATATTACTACAGGTGTTGTCAACAAACTGGTCGAAAATACGAAGTGCAATGCCGTATTTTGAAACATTTGAACATTCCGCAAGTGTCATATCATTTAACAGATTAGAAACATTATATGATCTGTCTTCTTATAATTTAAGTTTAAATATACCTCAAAAGAGGGTATCAATAGTATAGATGCTCCAATGTTACGCCTTTTGTTTTAAATTACGGAACATCTCAACCAACTGTACGAATAATTGAGGGCACACTAATATTGATGTAGCTTTGGTTAATATGTTTTCTTGTTTTAAAAGTTGTACATAGATATAATAGTTGATTGTATTGGGTTTAATAATGCTTACTTAACAACAGGATTACACTTTATTATAGTATTTCACAATTAAATGTAATACAAAACATTAATTCTTATTATGGACACTATTATTGAGTTTGTGTTGGTTTGTTTTGTGGGGGTTTTTTTTGTTGTTGTTGTTGTTGTTTTTTAAAAATTGATGTAATATGGTATATCATTTTTGTCAAAGTTTTGGTAAAAGTTTTTAGTTAGGATATCACAAAGCTTACAAGTCATTATAATGTGAAAAAGCATAACAACTGTTATTGTAGTATATAATATTATTTTATTTGTGCGTGAGTGAGTTTGTGAGTGCGTGTATGTATGTGTGTACGCGTTCGTGCGTGGGTTAGTTAACGTGAGTGTGTGTGTGATGTAAGCGATGCATTTTTATTTGATATGTAATACTATTTTTGTTTGAAAATTTCGCCATAAACAAATTATTTATCATTCTGTCTAGCAATAGTTAAATCATAACACTATTTTATAAGTTAATGTGAAAATTTTATCAATGACTAGTGTTATAGGCAAAACTGTTTGTAGTCGATTTGTTTGTTTTTTTTGGTTGTTAAATTTGTTAAGAAAAGGTCAGTCAGTGTTTTTTCTCTTACTTTTCTTTAATATATTACAAAATATAAAACTATTCTGTTGTTTATGGTTATAATAACAGTATACAGATTACAAATGATAAACAAAAGTTAACAGTGTCGATCTGTGGAAATCATTATGTCAAGTTTAAAGTTTATACTGTACAAGACCTTTATGTACTCAAAATGTACCTAGTGTACTTAGATTTATCTTCCTTCTTTGCCTCTTTTTTTACTCAAACTGTATCGTGTATTTTTAAACAACTTTCCCAGTTTATGGATAAATATATATTACTGTATTATGAATATTAAACTATGTTCATTCAATGTCCGGGGATTAAGTAATAAAGTTAAACGTGAACAGATGTTTCATTGGTTAAAAGATCAAAACAACGCAATATGCTTTTTGCAAGAAACACACTCAACCTCTGATACAAATCAAATATGGGAACGAGAATGGGAAGGCAAAACCTTTTTCAGTGGAACTAGTGCAAATAGCAAAGGAGTCGCCATACTGTTAAATAAAAATCTATCGTACAAAATTAATAAATACAGCGAGCTAATTGTAGGTCGTTTACAAGTACTAGATATAGATATAAATAAAACATGTTTGACTCTTATAAATGTATACGGTCCTAATAAAGACGACTTATCATTACTGAACACATTAGAAAAATATATTGGTGAAAATGAGGATAAAACATTTGTTATTGCTGGTGATTTCAATACTATTATAGACGTTGACATGGACAAAAAAAATGGTAGATGCGATACAAATAAAAATGTAAGACAAAAACTAAACTCTATAATTGATACTTTTACTTTGAGCGACATTTGGAGAATCAAACATCCTTTTAAAAAACAATTTACTTGGCACTCTAGCACAAAACCACCAATATTCTGCAGGTTAGATTATTTCTTAATTTCTCAAAACATAACAAATTGTATTAAGCATTGTGAAATAAAACCCGGTTATAAATCAGACCATTCAGTAGTCAATATAATTTTAGACTTTTTAAAACTTAGTAAAGGCGCAGGTATATTTAAAATGAACAATAGTGTACTATTAGAAAAAGAATATCAAACTAATATCAGAAAAAGTATCGCAGAGACAGTTAACATAAATAAAGATTCAAACCCAAATACATTATGGGAACTTATCAAAGGAACGGTAAGAAATGAAACAATTAAATACTCATCAGCCAAAAAGAAAAGGGAAAAGGAAAAAGAAAGCCAAATTAATATCAAAATAAACAAATTAGAAACAGAAATAGGAAAAACAACTGATAGCATAACGATTGAAATATTAAAAACAGAATTAGAAAACTGTAAATATGAACTAAATGAAATAATTGACAATAAAATAAATGGCATGATCATACGTTCAAAGGCAGACACTGTGGAATATAGTGAACGAAATACAAAGTTTTTTGCAAATCTAGAAAAGAAAAAGTCAGAATCTAAAATTATATCAAGGTTAAAAGTAAAAGATGAGATAACCACAGACCAAAATGAAATTCTTAATGCACAGAAAGAATTTTATGCAAAACTATATAAAAGAAAGGAGTGCACAGAGACAAATTACGATTTTTTTAACCACAGAATTAAAAAGCTTAATGACATTGAAAACCAAATGTGTGAAGGAAAGTTAACAGAATATGAATGTGCAATTGCTCTTAAAAAAATGAATAATCAGAAAAGTCCTGGAACAGATGGAATAACAACAGAATTTTATAAGATTTTTTGGAATGACATGAAGCAATTTCTTATCAACTCTTTAAATTACTCTCTTGAATCTAAAAACATGACTGCTTTGCAAAAACAAAGTTTAATAACATTATTACCAAAGCAAGGTAAAGATAATATTATGTTAGAAAATTGGCGTCCGATTAGTCTGTTAAATGTAGACTATAAAATAGCATCGAAAACCATAGCAAATAGAATAAAAAATGTTTTAAACTCAATAATAAATAATACACAAACCGGATTTATAAAAGGGCGATACATTGGAGAAAATATAAGAGTATTAAGTGAAATTTTAGATCACATAGAAGAAAATCAATTACCAGCACTCATATTTTTTTCAGATTTTGAAAAGGCTTTTGACAGTATTGACCATGAATTTATGTATAAGACATTGAAACATTTTAATTTTGGAGAAACGCTCATAAACTGGATACGACTCTTCTACAATGATGTACAAAGTAGTGTGACAAATAATGGTCATATGACTGATTTCTTCCCAGTTAAGAGAGGTGTTCGACAAGGTTGCCCATTATCTCCGTACTTGTTTATCATTTGTATTGAACTCCTGTCATATGAAATATCAGAGAATGAAAATATAAAAGGGGTCGTCGTAGGCAATTGTGAAATAAAAAATAGTCTTTTTGCTGACGATGCAACCTTCTTTACTGATGGTTCAAAAAAATCATTTGAAACACTTATCAATGTTCTAGATAGTTACAGTAGTATATCCGGACTAAAGTTAAATACTTCAAAATGTACAATATTAAGAGCTGGTTCGTTGAAACACTCTAATATTACTTTTTGTCAAAATAAAAAATTCATCTGGAATTCTGAAAAAACGAAAACGCTTGGAATAGTGTTTAGCACTAATACAAAAGAAATGTTTGCACTAAATATAGTTCCTAAACTTGAAGAATTTAAAAATTGTTTGAAAAGTTGGCAACATAGAAAGCTTACTCTACTAGGGAAAATTACTGTCATTAAAACATATGCACTTCCAAAACTGATTTATCCATTGTCAGTTTTACCAAACCCACCACCAAGTATAATTAAAACAATAATAAACACGATGTTCGAGTTTATATGGGACTCAAAACCTGATAAAATAAAAAGGACAACACTAACTCAAGACTATGAAAATGGAGGTCTAAAAATGATTGATATTGAAATGTTCATAAACTCTCTTAAATCAAGTTGGATAAAAAGATTACTTGATAACAGTAATTCCGGTCAATGGAAAGTCATATATCTAAATAAACTCAATAAGTATGGTGGTAAACTCATTTTTGAAAGTAACTTGCAAGAAAAAGATGTTTTGAAAATGTACAAAAACGATAACTTTCTAAAGGAAATCATAATATCATGGACCAAAATTAACAAGTTTGATAGGAAAATGAACATAAATAAAGAAATTTTATGGAATAACACAAATATAACTTTAAATCTTCATACGTTATGCTACATTGATTGGTTAGAAAAGGGAATCAAATATATACAAAACATATATGATTTTAGAAAAAAAAGATTTTATAATTTCAGCGAACTTAAAACTTTATATAGATTATCTAGTTCAGAATTTCTTAGATATAACCAATTAGTATCAAGCATACCTAACGAATGGAAAGAAAGATTAAAAGATGAACCAATCGATACCCAAGACTATGTAAACCTATTACAAAAACTTATTTTAAGCAAACAAACAAATCAATTTTTATATAGGTATCAAATGACAAATGAACAAAAAACTAAAGTTAAATCTGAAATAAAATGGGAGTCAGACTTTCAACATATTCAGTTGGACTGGAAGAAAATATACACTATTCCAATCAAATCTACAATTGATCAAAAATTAAGAAACTTCCAATACAAATACTTGATGCGCATAATCCCAACAAATAAGTCATTGATGAAATTTAAAATAGTAAATTCAAACTTGTGTGAATTTTGTAATGGTTATATAGAAACAACTAATCATTTGTTCTGGGAATGCTTTCATGTGCAAACATTCTGGACTGAGCTAAGGACATATTTAAACGATATAAACTTTAATATAAATATATGCAAAGACACAGTTTCCTTTGGAATTGTAACAAACAATCCTAGTATAAATAATTTAAAAAACTTTATTCTTATATGTGCAAAATATTTCATATTTGTAAGCAAATCACAAAAAAGAGTTCCAAAAATACAATTGTTCAAAAAGTATATGGAAAGAAGAATCGAGATAGAACGAGAAATAGCTCTCAAACATGACAAATTAGAAACTCATGAAGCAAAATGGAGACTTTATCTCCGTTAAAATATTATAAATGACAATAATATTAAAAACTGGGAAAGCTGTTAGGAATTGTTAGTGATATTTACATGGACGAGACAATCTTTTTTTTTTTTTCTTTTTTTCACTCTTTTCATTATAAGTCATAAAAAATCAAAATCTTCCTTTCTTTTCCTCTGTTTTTTGTTTTTGATTTTTTTTCAACAAAAAAAAAAATATTGTTTTTATCATATTATCATTTTAAGTAGATTTTTCACTTACTGGCAAAAACATGGAGATGTTGTTTGTTATTGAGACTGTGTTGATATATATGCAATTAAAACTGAACTATGCGAATTAGTATAACCAGAATGTATAAAAAAAACATTATCATGTTTTGTATCGTTTATGTAATAATATTGATACAATGATGAAATAAAAGTTGAATTACAAAAGAAAAAGGACAGTAATGACACAACAGGGAGAAGCAAAAGTGACAAAGAAACAGAACGTGAGAGATATGGGGACGATACTACGCTTGAGACTGATGACAGCAAAGAATTGAAGAAAACATTAAACAAGAGTAGTGAGAAGGCATCCATTGATGAAGTTGGGTCAGAAACACTTTGTAAGAGTGACGAGAAAAAATCAAAGGAAACCGTGGATAAAAATAACAATGTTACTGATCAAATCAATGAAATAGTTCAGGACTATGGTGAAACTAACATGAAAGAAGACGGGACTATTGTTGAAAATGTCAAGAGCACATTAAATGATAATGGTAATGAGATTGAGAAGCTTGGCGATAGTGTATTTGATAGTGATGGGTTTGATGAAGAGACAGAATCTAATGATGGGACGGAAAATTTAGAGCCAACTGAAAACGCAACTAATAAGATATGCATTGGGAATCAAGTTATAGTGGATTTCAATGGAAAGCCATTTGTTGGTCTAGTTAAGGAGATAGGGTTGTCAAAAGTGTTGGTAGAGTGTATGCGTAGAGGTGGTAAAGCAGGGGAAAACTCATTCAGTTGGCCGAAGAAAATTACAGATCTGAGCTGGTACCAGGTGAACAAAGTTGTCGATGTTGTTCACTGTGTCCTTATTTCCGATAAGAAAAACAAGTACAAACTTGATAGCAAATCGTGGCTGACATACTTGTCTCACTGTTGAAAGTTTCATAAAAATCCAAATGTGAGAAAGGTTTTTCAATATTAATTAGGCAATACTTTTAATCTTAATTCATATACAAACACTGATATAGAAATGAAAGAAAAAGACATTTGCATATCCAGAGAGAGCTTTTTATTCCTTCATGTAACATAATTTGTTCAGTGATGTAACATGTATGAAAATCGGAGGCACAGTATCGTTGCAACGCTTTGCATACATGTACATATTTTGAGTCAACATTCTGTAGTCACCATATTTACCATCTGGAAGAAACAATGGTTGTAGTCAAACTTTCTGAAACGGGAGAAGGTTTTTTTCCTTGATGTAACAAACATACGTCTTTCCTGTAACACAATTTTACTGATAGTGTTGACAATCCATCAAACAACCATTAATCGATAGTAGGTAGTCAATAGTAGTGTAATGTTTTCTTCGATAAAATGTGTTCATGTTATGTTGATATTGTTTTCAGATTTATTAAATTTTTGAAGTTAGAAATACTGTTGTATTTTCCTTAACGTAACAAAAACACTCCTTGCTGTAACATCAGATTCCTTGATGTAACAATCTGCTTTTTCACAGTTATTTTATAATGCAATGCCAGTAAAATACCGCTGCTGCTCATTAAGTATTTCAACAATCGAAACGCAACATTAAATGTCAAAGAAAATGGTGTTCATCCTGTGCAATTTTTGTGAGAGAAAAACAAAATAGCCATTTAAGATAGATGTAATTTGCACAATGTGTACAAAAAGTAAGGAAAAAAAAGCTTGTTATATTTGCAAAAAATGTTCTATGAGCAGAAACATCACATATTAGTCTTTGTGTCAAAGCACTTAATTAACTATTTTGTATTTATTTAAAGGTATTGCATTAGTTTTAAAAATTGTTACATCAAGGAAAGCTGAACTACCTTACTCTTTTAACTGCACACCCCCGGCAAATCTAGGTCGAATTAAGGGTAAAAAAAGTCTGTTTTACACAGTTAAGATTGTATGATGCTATTCTCTTTAGTCATTTACTTCACTGATTATAGCCTAAACATTTCAAACCAGATATCTGAATTGTTACAAAAATATATATTGACTCATATACTGCCTTTAACTCACTGTTTGTGATATTGCATGACTAGTCACGCCTGGTAATCTCCCAAACCATCACATCTGAAAAGAACCTGAATGCGTGAACAGGGTATGCATAAATATATCGTACAACATTTTTATTTTCTTTCTTAAACACAAGAAAAATACGGAAACATTGAAGAAAGCTCACCTTTGTTGTCAATATTTCTTGTGACCGGACCGTTACCGGAAATGCTACCGAACATTTTATTGCATCACATTTATCTGATGGTTTAGGCGATTTTACAAGGCGTGTATTTGTACATATATAATTGATAAAACAATTTCGAATGGCTGCTGTTGTTATCTTGTGTTAAGCGTCGCTTTTAACATTTTTTATATCGCGACGGATTCTACCTGAGGCAGTATTCTGAGCGTTGCCACACTGGAGTATCGTAGGCACATGGCATATGCTACCCCACCCGGGCCCACCAGACCCAGAACTATCCTCTAAATGCTGAGCGCCAAGCAAGGAAGCTTATAATACCGCTATGACCGGGCGGGGTATTGAACCCACGACCTTCCGCATGCGAGATCGAGGCTCTACCACAACTACAAACGGCATTGGGAGATGAGTATGTGAATAGAAACTAATTATCCACTTTCCTAATCCAGTCACAAATTTAAATTCAAATCCGACTGTGCAAGTTCAAAACAACATAATAACATTAAAATTTATGTAACATACTAGTATATAAGTTTATGAACAAATGAATCGCCCGTGAATATTGGAGGACCCGGTTACATATCGGCATACCGTACAAAAATGAATAATTATAGTTTTATGCGGGTCTTTGTTTTCTATCCAAACGCCGTATTAAAAAGGATTTTCTAATGTTTCAACCCGCTTCGTTATCAAAGTTCTAGAAACATAAACAAGGAGCCCTCCTGAATGCACAGTGCTACCCTTTCTGTACACACCAGTGTGTGTACCAGTTAGCAATGTGTCTTTAGATGTCGTCCAGTAATGTGTGTTTGGGTAAATCACAATAGAGCAAAGTCATAAAAGTCATATTTAATGAATTCCAATTTGTTTCGTAAACTACGAATATTTAAATGAAATAAGTACAATATATGCGAATCCTCAGTAGAGATCTTACGGTGCACCGTTAAAACAAGAGAACCGGTCCACCGACACAATAGCGGTGCACCGGTACAGGTGCTTTTGACGCTGTTTGTACACCATAAATTATTGAGTTACTAAAGTGTCCATAACAATGTACTTTGAAATATTGAAAGCGTGGCTGTATGTCACTGCCATGTGAGGGTTCCCCGGGGGACGAGCCAATGCTGTTTCTACGTTATGGACTCACACGGTAAATGTTTTTTATATAGATGCGTGCCTGAAAGTTTGTTGATGACAAATGTGAAATATTACGGAATTTACCGAGAATATACAAGTCATCTTTGTTGTTTACTACAATGTTTGTTGTTGTATTTTTAATGGAGTTTTACGCCATTTTCAACACAATTCAGGTTTTATCTCAGACTGAGTCAGACTGAGTAGAACCACCACCCTTCCGCAAGTAACTGGCAAATTTCTAACATAAAGATTTTGGAGCGAGTGGGACTCGAACCAATGACCTAAGTACCATTGAGAGGTAAGTGATCTTGAGACGGCGCCTTAGACCACTCTGCCACGGAGGATCCCTGTCTTACTATTACGTTGGTATCAATGTTTAACTAATCATTTTGGTATGTTTGTAAGGTCACAAAGGGAACCAAACTTAATAAAATGATAGATAGATTTTTTATCCTCATTAACATTATTGAGGTTGGATTCGGAGGTAAATTTTTCATATAAAATTTACACTTCATTTGATCGCCATTTATCTAAGCTACTTAGTTTGGCATACCTGCGCTGGTTTCAGCCAGCTGTCTTCAATCCATCGGTCCACGGCTGATCTATAGCTGCCCCGGAAATTAAACTCCGCTAGCCCTGTCCTGGTGTGCGCTCTAACCATGCCTAAAATGAATATAATCATATAGTTACATATAAATACTAAAATTGTGGTGATCCTTTTACTATACTATGTGCCCCCTTCCCTTTGTGTCGGGCCCGATTACTTTATGTCCGTCACGCCGGGCCCTATTAGCTCAGTCGTTAGCGCGTCTGACTATCAATCCAGGGGTCGTGAGTTCGAATCCCCACCCGACC
Source organism: Panopea generosa (assembly GCA_029582155.1). NCBI lineage: Eukaryota > Metazoa > Mollusca > Bivalvia > Adapedonta > Hiatellidae > Panopea > Panopea generosa. Next base: position 69,090,191 of record CM055896.1, on the reverse strand, counting down.
AAAGTCTTCGTGATGGTTGATATACGACACTGCGTCTCATTCTCATTCGTCTCTCACCGTTGATTCAAGAGGGAAAATTATCAGTTACTTGCGGTGATTGGGTGTGTTCGAGTACTGGTTAACCTTTTAGGTTCCCAAGAAATAATGGTTAGGTTGACTGATCGTCAGTTAGCTCTCGGTGGCATAAAACTGACGCTAGACATTCAATTAAACCCTTTGTATCGCCCTACTACTAATTATGGTCCAAACTGACCGGTTTAAGAACTTGTCTGAGATGTCCCGATCACAAACACCTTTAAAATCGTTTAGTTGGGATTGGATGAAAACTGAATTGCTATGGTTTTCACTAGTCAAGAATCAGCATTTAAACGCCCAAGGGCAACACATCTGGTTTTTTTTCTAATCTGATCTGGCCATATCAAGAAGTCATCTGAGCTTGAATACTTACAAATATTAACTTATAAACACACTGGTTAAGTTAAGACGGGACCGGGCGATTACTTACGGTGCTGCAGTGTTTACAAGGCAATTATAAGGGAGAGGGATCAATCAAGCAATGGTCATAACTCTGTTCATTATGATCTGATTCGGCATATTGAATAACACATCAAAGGCAATATTGTCATAAAAATACATCCAGGTTTATCATGATCCAATAAAAACTGTTATTGTTAACATGACACCTATTTTTTAATTAATCAAGGGATATAACTCTGTACAGTATGATATTCGGACCAAAATTTGTCAAGAGCTAATCTAAACTAAAGCGCTGCAGTAGTTGCAAATTTAATCAATAACGCTGTGATTTCCTGTCTGGCAACTCGTCGGAGCTAGTGTGTCCAATAACATTTAAACAAGTTGTGTTACGATACACTAAAAACGTATATGTTATGGTGCTTAAAATAAAAGTATCAGAATTTTGTATTCGATCATGGCCATACTTCTGTTCTTTCTGTTCCAATCTTGCTAGTCCATAGTCAATAACAGACTCGAAATGAAATATTTTAAAAGGTGCTTTAGTGTATACAAGATCGGATAGTCATACCTTTCTCATTTATAGTCTAGTTTTATGGATATAAACATTTTGACCAAGTTTTATCAGTTTTGGATGATAATTGAAACTGGAATTGCTTCAGTGCTTACAAGAAAAGCAGACGAACGCTAGGACAGACGGACGGAATGACAGATGGACGACGACCACAGTACCATGCCTCGAGTCCTCTGGCATTTGGCTAGTAGAGCTAGACACTATATGTAAAGTTAACATAAAACCTTTACGTACGAAGATCTAATAAATTAGATTTGCCTCCTCTTACAACATGCATGGTCCATCGTGACCTTGTAGTAAGCTAAAATTTGCTCACAAATACTTCAGTATATACACTTGACTCATCATCCATACTCTTTAGCGTCACTGCAAATCGTCTGCTCGATTTTTGCCATTACTTCTGCAGCGTCCTGGAATCAAACAATGATTGATAATTAAGTCACAACAATGCGCATGACAAAGAACATGAACGTATGTTATGTCCTTGGCAAACACAAAAATTAAACGGTATTATTTTGAGTATTCCGACACCTCAGATGAACTTTTCTCATCAAGATGCCACGCTGGGAAAAAAGAGAAGTCTGGCGTTGGGTCATGTGACATTATGCTTGACGGCACACTCAAACAAACTTACAAACCAAATCAGGCAGACTGGATTTACTTTAATATTGAATTGTGTTTGTTTGGGGTTGAACTCTATTTTCAAAACAATCTAGGTTTTATATGGCATATCCAGTTTTGTTGGTGGAAGACGATTACAGAATGAATCTGACTAGAACCAGCGTCCTTCCGCAAGAAACTGGCAAAACTTCTCACATAAAGATTTTGGAGCGAGCGGCACTCGAACCTACGGCCATAGTGGTGGCAGGTAAACGATCTTGAGACGATGCCTTAGATCATTCGGCAACGGAGGAAGCTTTCATTTTGGAATAAACAAGAACTTATATTAAAATATCAAATACAAGAGCTGTCCCTGAACAGCGTACTTTATAATTGTAATACATTTAGTTGTCACAGAAAAATTTACTGTAGAGGAAGCTGTACAAAAATAGAAACGTGTTTACATCAGAAGAATGTTGTGTTATACGTGCGTGTGCTTTATCAATTGCTCATTAATTGTCCGGGGGGAAAACCTTGATAAATACTAACAAACAGTTAAGAACAATTTACATTATTAATACATGTTAACGTACCTCGACGAGCTTGAACAGAGACGGGCTTGTGAGCTCGTCTTTTTGTCATGATCCTGGCGTCAGCTTCGTCGTCGTCCGCCGGTTAAAGTTTTACGTTTAGCTCAGCCTTTTCTCTGTTTCTGAACAAACTACTCATGTTATGTTGACTAAACTTCATAAAGACATTCATACTTTGTTGTAGAAACAATGTATATAGCTAACTTACCTAAATTTTCATACTTTGGACTCTAAAACCTTAGGTTAAAGTGTTTTTTTAGCTCGGGTTTGGTTAAAGGGATTATATTAGCATATTACCGTCAGTTCCCTGTCCTAAATACACACGCCCAGCATGAAGATACACTTATGACTTAGAGATATACGCGTCTAAATGTCTAATTACATAACCTCTGTATTACAAACATCGGGTTTCCGAAGCCACGATTTTGTTTTGTTTACATTCGCAATTTTCAACGAACTGCTTTCGGGTTTCCGATCAAGCATCGTATAACATCGTGAAGACTCATTCCCGATTTCGTTTTCGAGGCTTTGTCCGGGAAGTTTACGGAGTTCATGAGAAGAAGGTTTTTTAAGTTTTGGACAATACTTTATTGCGGGACCTATTAAAGTTTTGGCCAATATTCAGTTACTGTTAATTTGATAACTTTCAAGTAAATAAAGGTTATATATACGTCAATACATAAGCATTATTTTGTGCACACTGCATAAAGGAAATGTCTGGATTGACAGCTAGCGTGTTTGTGTTACTTGCCAATATAATCCCTTTAAAGTTTAATGTTTAGCTCAGCCTTTTCTCTGTTTCTGAACGAACTACTCATGTTTTGGTGACTAAACTTCATAAATACATTCATATTATGTTATAGAAACAATGTACATAGCTAACTCATCTAATCTTCCATACTATGGGCTTTAAAACCTTAGGTTAAAGTATTGTTTTTTTAGCTCGGGTTTGATTTTTTAAAATCAATTTTATTTTTCAGTAATACTATTAATTCTATAAACTGATCACCATCAACTAAAAAAGTTGACATCACTGACCTTGACATATTTAATGGACTTGGTTAATACTGTCATTATCCGGTTTAAAGTTGTATGCGTCCAAAATTGTTATTGGGTATTTATATGAATTGTTGTACATGTAAATGTATCCAGATTGATAAACAAATAAATCACAGAATGGTAAAAACTTTGTATCACTGTTTGAATTTGCCAGGTCCATTGTCCCATATCTACTTGGCTACCTGCCTGAGCACAACTAAGCACCCCCACCCCCACATCATCCTGCTGCCCATTTTTTTTCATACATGAATCTATTTTTGCTAATATGAAAGATGCTTTCATTTATACAGATATATCTGGTTTTTTTTCAGGTGGTACATTATAATATACTGTTCTGTGACAAGGCTAGATTAGTCGAGTTAACGCTGTTCATTCGACATCTCTATTTTTTGTGTATTTTTTTTCAAATATATTCTATTTTTTTTAGTAATAGTATTGATTTTTTAAACTAATCACCATCATGCTTAAAAAGTTTACCTCACTGTCTTTGACCTACTTAACAGATTTGAAAAAAAATGAGCTTCTGCACCCGCTTGCGGTGCTCTTGTCAGTGTTATCATTGTCGTTCGCCTCTTTATATATAATTTCGAAATTGTGCCCCAGCATGGATTGTACGAATCCCGTGTTTACATGAATAACACGTGATATTATTAATCCAGGTGACTGAGGTAAATATACATGTATATATAGGATAGAAAACGAGTTCCCATGTCTGTATTTCATTAACACGGGCACGAGATGTTCTATCCGGCTTGGACTACATCGATAAAACTCCTCATGCATATTCTGGAACTCATGATTTTCATGGCTTTCGTTAGAAGCGAAACATGTAATTATGTTATGTCTGGCCACTATGTCCTCAACTGTTGGGCCACGTTGTAAACGTCTGTCGTTCGCAAAAACTGTGCAGCAGAATGATAGATATAAACAAGTTCACGCTGTTACTGACGAATAAAGTAAAAAACGTGAAGAAAACCGAAGAATTTGTAAACTGCTATGAAGAACGGACAGTCTGGAGAATTTCACGGGTGATTATGAACATTTTGTTTTCCCATCGTTTATATTCAATAGTTTAGAAAAAAATATTATTGAAATATCAGGCAATTGTAAGAGGACACTGTGTACGTGTCAATTTAAGTTATTTTACAAATCGATAACGCAATGGTTTCCCCGTGTTACCTTCTCTTATATGTAGGACTGCTTCTCACGTTTGACTGTTTAGCCGGGCCCGGTTAGCTAAGTTGGTAACGCTATCACTTTATCAATCCAGGCCCAGGGATCACGAGTTCGAATCCCCGTCTGACAACTATCTCCATGATTATTGATATACGACATAGTGTCTGGTCGCCATTTATCTCTCACCGCAGATTCAAGTGGGAAAGTTATCAGTACGGGAGTACTGGTTTATCTTCCAGAAACCCAGGAAAGGGTGGTTAGGTTAACTGATTGTCTGCTAGCCCTCGACGGCATAAAACATGTCGATAAATATTCACACTTTTTAACCGCAGCCGTGTATAGTGGTAGAGCGTCCACAACGCATACGGAAAGTCGTTGGTTCAATACCCGGTCGAGTCTTACAAAAGACTTAAAAAATGATAGAAGAAGCTTCCTCGCTTGGCGCTCAGCATTTAGAGGATAGTTCTAGTCAGGTCGACCCGGTGTCAGTATAATGTAATTATGTGACATTATCAATCCAATTTAGCTTCAGTTGAAGTATTACATGAGTCAAGGGAGACAACAGTTTTGATTTGTTCCAACTTTGTATGCATACTAATGGTGCGAATAAATTAGGGGAAATGTTCTTTTTATTTTTATATTTATCTGATATTATTGTAATACATTGTTACATGCTCTTTAGTAATATCCATCAAAATAAACAGAACAGAACAGAACAGAACCTTGTTCCATTTAATTTGAACATATACAATTCATAGTTATTTACACAAACAATACCTGAATACAATAGGATTAAAATCATTTTTTCTTTTTTTTTATACATAAGTAAAGAATATCGAATCACACACAAATCAAATAAAGTCTGAAGGACAGACTCGTCCATTTTTATGAATTATACCTGTCATGTTAGAGTCAATTTATATTCAAACTAGAGTGACACTTGATTTTCAATACCGTAAAAATAGTTGTATAAAATTTGCGAAATCCTGGCGCCATACTTATTTGTTGTATATTGTTATATTGACACAAATTGTAATATAGTCAGTGTTGTCATCATTTTGAAGAATAACTCTCCTGCTATTATACAAATCGTCATTGCTATTAGACGCAAACTGAGCTAGAAATCATCATTTCAATATCCTCTTTACAATGTTTGGTAACCACACGTGTCTTGAAATAACTATTGTATACGGCACCCGTTAAAATTTCTGCCATGAACCTTAATTTGCCATTCAGTTTTCGTAATCCAAATCGCCAGAGTTTATGAATTGTCTCAATCATTGTTGTATCTCATTTAAGTGTTTCCTGGGTATGAAACTAATTTATGGTGTCCAGAAAGAGGAAATATAGGAAACGTTATACAAGGGCGTTCGTTTATCAGGAATGAGATCACAAAACATTTTTTTTTTCAATTAGACATTTGGAGCGAAGCTCAACAATTTCAGATGGTAAGCCATCTTTTTTGAGATATTCTACATGCCCAATCTTATTGCGATTGTGAGATTCGAACTAAGCGAAAACGGGATATTTGGTCACGTGTTTTGGTTCGTACTTTAAGGTAGACAAATTGATTTTTACTGTTGATATATGGTACCATCGACAAAATTGTAACCATTAACGGCTTTGACCGCTAAATGAGCGTGGACATGTATACTGATGCCGTTTCTGAAACGTTTTTTTAGGTCTTAGGTAGATGTATGGAAAAAGCATTCTGTGCAAAAATACAATTTGCAATTTGCTTCTCATATGGTATATGATCTGAGCAAAAAAAAACATGCATAGTGGGAACAACACATAATGCCATTGTATGTAAACAGCCAGGAAATGTAGAAAAATGCACGGTCCCGTAGCTTTTATATTGATATATATTAATTATATATGCTCTGTGAATTAAGCTGTAAACAAAAATGTACACGTCTTTATTTTATCAAATATGCACCTGTTAATGTAGGCTATACAACCTGAGAAAAACAAGAACATGCATAGTTGCGACGAAACATTGAATGTAAACTGTTAAGTAACGCAGAAAAATGTTCCATGGCTTTAAATATTGGTACATTTTATGTTTGTCCCTTGTATTTACATGTAGCTGTAAATAAACTTACGTATACGTATATTTTGCTTTTATTGTCAATTGAACATGGTACTGTAATGTGTGCATATATATGCATAGCCTCTTGTCACTATTAGCTCGAACTAGTAGTAATACGGTCCGAAATATAGGCAAGTGTCGCACACTTTTTATTGGAACACTCATGGGTGCCGTATCATGCACTGGCGGGTGCTATATTAATCCACTGGTGGGTGCCGTATTCACGGGTGCGGTATCATCCACTGATGGGTGCCGTATTCACGAGTACGGTATCATCCACTGATGGGTGCCGTACTCTAGATCGTTTGGCATCGATTTCCATTAAGTTCCTTACACATAAAGGTAAACATGACATTGTTAAATAAAAAATAGTAATAATGTAACATATTAATTACTTCAGGTTGTTTCTGGTATCTATCCTGAAAACCAAATGTTTTGTCAATAACAATACATAGGAAATCCCATAGGGTACATTTAAAGCCGGATGTGTGCCTGGATATGGGAATGATATTTTGAAGACGCAGTCTGAAATTGAATTTGGTTTTGTAACAAACAGAATCGGTGATTAAATAAAATATACTAACTTTCATTCTGGTGATATCCGCCATCCTAACTCGTTCTTTTTTCAATATAAAGGGAGGTAATTTACCGACTTTCATCACTTTCAAGTGGGAATGCATGTACAGTGATGCTATGTTATGCATTTTTTTTTACAAGTTTTACATTTTTTGTGTGTTTTATTTCATCATTTACACAGTTTCAGTTGTTTAACTAGACAAATAGTGCTTTTATTTGACAAAATGCTGTTTTACACATAGTGATAATAACTGTCAACCAGAATATAGAATAAATCCAAATTCTTTTGATGTTGCTCTTAATACTTCGACAAATATAGTTGAATTAAAAAAATATCGAAATATTATTTTGTTTTATAGTTAAACTTGCATGAAAATACCGACACAACTTTTGGAACTCAGTATATTTTGACTGGGATTTTATGTATTTTGTTAATACGCGTAAAAGCTCTTGTTTTATGCAATTTTCTCTACAGCAGCACCCGTTTCCAGTGGAAATAAGCAGAAGCCCATACAGTTATAAATAATAAACGTATTAAACATTCAAATTAAATTACGTAACAAGATAATCCATACAGTGTAACATCACCTCAGATTATTTTAGTTTCCCGGGTGCCGTATCATGTGATCACGTGTTGAATTATATGGGTGCCAAAAAGTCCGTAGGCCTATACTTTTTCACGCGTGCGAATACTGGCTCACTCACTCCCTGTGACTATAGTCTCCTCTATTACCAGTGGCATAGCTGACCCTTAAATGATGTGCAAGCCCACCGAGTTCGAGTGGGGTCGGGGGGCGTTGTCCCGTAAAGGCAGCTACGCCACTGATTACCATAATTTACACATCATCATAATAAACAAAATCCTTGTGCTGTATTCAATACAACAGTAAATCTTGATCTTCTCTGTAGTTAGGGCGTCTTGGGGGCCAACAGTGCAAGTTACTACTAAAAGCCGCCAAAAGCCGTCAAAAGTAATAACATCTCAAGTAATTCTGTATCTGTTATACAAGGAACTATAACTCTTATATAATTAGATCATTCTTTGGTTATACATAAAATTGATCAAATTATGTATTTTTCGTTTTAGGACACTGTTCCCTAAAATTAGGCCTTTGTTCCCTGGATCTCTGAACGTAATGGCCAATGTTCCTCAGATCCTTAAAAGTAATTGGTCATGTCCCAGATCTCCAAAACACCTGGGACACTTTATCGTAAAATGACGAATTATTTTGAGACTCCCGCCTTTTACCTTCTAGTTCGGACAAAATAATCGATAATTTAAGGAAGTATCTGCACTGTGTAGAAGCTGACGTCACTAGTTTGAAGTTTTGTCTACACGAATTTAAATGTGTGGACATTTACAAAGGTCATGACTCTCGCTCATGAATTGATAGAGAATCCGAATTTTGGAACGTTTCGAACGTGCAAGGTTTGTGCATTTTCTGAACTCGTGTTTAAATATTTCATTTTAACCTGTCGAATAAATTGGTTTGTGGAATTTTTTTGTCAACGACTAGCATTAATTAACGTTCGGTTAGTGATGACTATAAAGAGATAGGGCCAACAAGTCATAGAGAGGTATAATAAAGATTATGTACAGTTACATATCAAATTAGTTTAAATTTATTTATTTTAATTCGATTGTGAAACATTAGACAAATCACGCTCGAAGTATTCCTGGATAGACCAGTTCCAAGCATATGCGGACGAAAATGCTTTAGCCTAAATACATATATATGGTACTAGTGAGACTGGAAAAGTATCCATCAAAATAAAGAACCACCATGAAATATGAAATAGAGAGCTGTGTGTATAATCCCCCACCCTCTTATATTATGTAAGATTAGACTTCGTGACAACATTTAACCATTTGACACATGGCATACACATGTATATATCGATGTAGTGTTGTGGTGAAAAAGCACGTGCACGTCGACATATAATCTGTTAATTTGTCAGCGGTAAGTGTTCACTCATTGTGTACACCTGGCGAATCAGTGTTCTGTTGATAGAACCCAGGACGGAACACAGGTAATTTGAACTTTTAATTTTGTAAATGTTTATCTTATTCTATAATTTGGTGTATTTTTATGTTCCCACATTTCGAAGAATTGTGAAGGTGTATTACTTGTTGCCACGTCCGTTCATCAATGCGTGCGTGCGTACGAGGTAAAACTATTATTTCTCATTACTGAAATAGCTTATTTGAATGGATTTCGGTGTGATTGGTTGTTGCTGACATGACACTTTATATCCATATTTAATTTAGTGTCCCCACCTCTCTGTGGTCTTGGGGACAAGCCCAAAAACAGTCAAATTCAAGGTAAACTGCTTATGAAGCACTGGGATGCAAATGATAAGAAGGGATATTCTATGGTACATTTCTAAATATTGTAAAATATATGCCCCTGGGTCTAAGCATTAAGCCCTGGGTATGGAACATACTTTACTAAATCTAGAAAAATGACAAAATGTCTTCGATGTGTTTTGTTGTCGCTGACATAGCGGTCAAAATCGATGTTTGAATTTGTTCCCCTCACCCTGAGGGACCTATGGCAGATATATATATATATATATAACCTGATTGGGGGTGCAGAAAATTTGTGGTAAGCATATTTTTCTGATTATGAATTATTGTAATTTGTAATAGATTTGTCTCCAGTGGCTATCTAGTTATATTTGTTAGTTATTGTTGTCGAAGGCTCAAGTGGCTATGTTGTTAAATTTGTTATTGTTGTTGTTGGACGCTCCAGTTGCTATGTAATTATATTTGTTAGTTATTGTTGTTGTAGTCTCCAGTGGCTATGCTGTTAAATTTGTTAGTTATTGTTGTTGTAGGCTCCATTTGCTATGTTGTTATATTTGTCAGTTATTGTTGTTGTCTCCAGTGGTCATGTTGTTATATTTGTTTGTTTTTGTTGTTGTAGTCTCCAGTGGCTATGTTGTTAAATTTGTTAGTTATTGTTGTTGTAGGCTCCATTGGCTATGTTGTTATATTTGGCAGTTATTGTTTTCTCCAGTGGATATGTTGTTATATTTGGCAGTTATTGTTTTCTCCAGTGGCTCTGTTGTTATATTTGTTAGTTATTGTTGTTTTAGTCTCCAGTGGCTATGTTTTTATGTTGTTATATTTGTTAGTAATTGTTGTTGTAGTCTCCAGCGGCTCTGTTGTTATATTTGTTAGTAATTGTTGTTGTAGGCTCCAGTGGCTTTGTTGTTATATTTGTTAGTAATTGTTGTTGTAGTCTCCAGTGGCTTTGTTGTTATATTTGTTCGTTTTTGTTGTTGTAGTCTCCAGCGGCTATGTTGTTATGTTGTTATATTTGTTAGTTATTGTTGTTGTAATCTCCAGTGGCTTTGTTGTTATATTTGTTAGTTAGTGTTGTTGTAGTCTCCAGTGGCTCTGTTGATATATTTGTTAGTTATTGTTGTTTTAGGCTCCAGTGGCTATGTTGTTATATTTGTTAGTAATTGTTGTTGTACTCTCCATTGGCTATGTTGTTATATTTGTTAGTTTTTGTTGTTGTAGTCTCCAGTGGCTGTGTAGTTATATTTGTTAGTTATTGTTGTTGTAGGCTCCAGTGGCTCTGGTGTTATATTTGTTAGTAACTGTTGCTGTAGTCTCTAGTGGCTCTGTTGTTATATTTGTTAGTTTTTGTTGTTGTAGTCTCCAGTGGCTGTGTAGTTATATTTGTTAGTTAGTGTTGTTGTAGTCTCCAGTGGCTCTGTTGTTATATTTGTTAGTTATTGTTGTTGTAGTCTCCAGTGGCTATGTTGTTATATTTGTTAGTAATTGTTGTTGTAGTCTCCATTGGCTATGTTGTTATATTTGTTAGTTTTTGTTGTTGTAGTCTCCAGTGGCTGTGTTGTTATATTTGTTAGTTATTGTTGTTGAAGTCTCAAGTGGCTATGTTGTTAAATTTGTTAGTTATTGTTGTTGTAGGCTCCATTGGCTATGTTGTTATGTTTGGCAGTTATTGTTTTCTCCAGTGGCTATGTTGTTAAATTTGTTATTGTTGTTGTTGGAGGCTCCAGTTGCTATGTAATTATATTTGTTAGTTATTGTTGTTGTAGTCTCCAGTGGCTATGCTGTTAAATTTGTTAGTTATTGTTGTTGTAGGCTCCATTTGCTATGTTGTTATATTTGTCAGTTATTGTTCTTGTCTCCAGTGGTCATGTTGTTATATTTGTTAGTAATTGTTGTTGTAGTCTCCAGTGGCTATGTTGTTAAATTTGTTAGTTATTGTTGTTGTAGGCTCCATCGGCTATGTTTTTATATTTGGCAGTTATTGTTTTCTCCAGTGGATATGTTGTTATATTTGTTAGTAATTGTTGTTATAGTCTCCAATGGATCTGTTGTTATATTTGTTAGTTATTGTTGATGTAGTCTCCAGTGGCTATGTTGTTATATTTGTTAGTGATTGTTGTTGTAGTCTCCAGTGGCTCTGTTGTTATATTTGTTAGTAATTGTTGTTGTAGTCTCCAGTGGCTTTGTTGTTATATTTGTTAGTTATTGATGTTGTAGTCTCCAGTGGCTATGTTGTTAAATTTGTTATTGTTGTTGTAGGCTCCATCGGCTATGTTGTTATATTTGGCAGTTATTGTTTTTTCCAGTGGATATGTTGTTATATTTGTTAGTAATTGTTGTTATAGTCTCCAATGGCTCTGTTGTTATATTTGTTAGTTATTGTTGATGTAGTCTCCAGTGGCTATGTTGTTATATTTGTTAGTGATTGTTGTTGTAGTCTCCAGTGGCTCTGTTGTTATATTTGTTAGTTTTTGTTGTAGTCTCCAGTGGCTGTGTAGTTACATTTGTTAGTTATTGTTGTTGTAGGCCCCAGTGGCTCTGTTGTTATATTTGTTAGTTATTGTTGTTGTAGTCTCAAGTGGCTATGTTGTTAAATTTGTTAGTTATTGTTGTTGTAGTCTCTAGTGGCTATGTTGTTATATTTGTTAGTAATTGTTGTTGGAGTCTCCAGTGGCTTTGTTGTTATATTTGTAAGTTATTGTTGCTGTAGTCTCCAGTGGCTATGTTGTTATATTTGTTAGTAATTGTTGTTGTAGTCTCCAGTGGCTCTATTGTTATATTTGTTAGTTATTGTTGTTGTAGTCTCTAGTAGCTGTGTTGTTATATTTGTTAGTTTTTGTCGTTGTAGTCGCCAGTGGCTGTGTTGTTATATTTGTTAGTTATTGTTGTTTTAGGCTCCAGTGGCTCTGTTGTTATATTTGTTAGTTATTGTTGTTGTAGTCTCCAGTGGCTATGTTGTTATATTTGTTAGTTTTTGTTGTTGTAGTCTCCAGTGGCTCTGTTGTTATATTTCATAGTTTTTGTTGTTGTAGTCTCCATTGGCTATGTTGTTATATTTGTTAGTTATTGTTGTTGTAGTCTCCAGTGGCTATGTTGTTATGTTGTTATATTTGTTCGTTTTTGTTGTTGTAGTCTCAAGCGGCTTTGTTGTTATATTTGTTAGTTATTGTTGTTGTAGTCTCCAGTGGCTTTGTTGTTATATTTGTTAGTTATTGTTGTTGTAGTCTCCAGCGGCTTTGTTGTTATATTTGTTCGTTTTTGTTGTTGTAGTCTCCAGCGGCTATGTTGTTATGTTGTTATATTTGTTAGTTATTGTTGTTGTAGTCTCCAGTGGCTTTGTTGTTATATTTGTTAGTTATTGTTGTTGTAGTCTCCAGTGGCTTTGTTGTTATATTTGTTAGTTATTGTTGTTGTAGTCTCCAGTGGCTTTGTTGTTATATTTGTTCGTTTTTGTTGTTGTAGTCTCCAGCGGCTTTGTTGTTATATTTGTGTTAGTTATTGTTGTTGTAGTCTCCAGCGGCTTTGTTGTTATATTTGTTCGTTTTTGTTGTTGTAGTCTCCAGCGGCTTTGTTGTTATATTTGTTAGTTATTGTTGTTGTAGTCTCCAGTGGCTGTGTTGTTATATTTGTTAGTAATTGTTTTGTAGTCTCCAGTGGATATTTTGTTATATTTGTTAGTAATTGTTGTTGTAGTCTCCAGTGGCTCTGTTGTTATATTTGTTAATTATTGTTGTTGTAGTCTCCAGTGGCTTTGTTGTTATATTTGTTAGTTATTGATGTTGTAGTCTCCATTGGCTATGTTGTTATATTTGTTAGTTTTTGTTGTTGTAGTCTTAAGTGGCTGTGTTGTTATATTTGTTAGTTATTGTTGTTGTATGCTCCAGTGGTTATGTAATTATATTTGTTAGTTATTGTCGTTGTAGGCTCCAGTGGCTATGTAGTCTCCAGTGGCTGTGTTGTTATATTTGTTAGTTATTGTTGTTGTAGGCTCCAGTGCCTATGTAGTTATATTTGTTAGTTATTGTCATTGGAGTTGTAACTAACAGCCTCATCTAATTTATCTAGAGCCATTGTTTTTTATCTAAGACCTGTTATATTACCATGTCTTCAATGTTGCCTGTTCCGCATATAAGAAAAAGTCAATAAGATTAAACACATTTTGTCATTAAAAGCTGTACAAATGTGCAAGTAGAATAAAACATTTTAAGTTTTGGCTATGGCAGGTAAAAGAGAAACTACCCACATGGCAGGCCCTTACTAAAAAACAAATGTATCGGCACTGACCACATGTGATGGGAAAGTGTTACAATGATTATGTACTAGGAAAGAATATAATTATTACTTAGGCTTGTGAATCCTTGTTTTCGAGTTGATTGATTGAATTTTAGCGTCATTTTTATGCCATTGAGGGCTAATAGATGATCATTTAATCTAACAACTGTTTCTTGGAATCCTGAAAGGGTAACAAGTACTTGAGCACACCCCATCTCCGCAAGTAACTGATAACTTTCGGATTGAATAGGCTGTGAGAGATGAATGATAATGAGACACAATGTCGTATACCAGTCATCATGGAGACTGTTGCCGGGTGGGGGTTTTAACTATTGATATGCCACCGAGGGCAAACAGACGATCAATAACCTAAACACTATTTCGTAGGATCCTGGAAGGTTAACTAGTACTTGAGCACACCCATATCTGCAAGTAACTGATAATTTTCCCACTTGAATCAGCGGTGAGAGATGAATGACAATGAATCACAACGTAGTACATGTATATCAATCACAACTGTTACTGTAGACTGTGGATAGATGGGGATTTGAACTCGCGTTGATTGGATTAATAGTCGGGCGCGTTACATGTTCCGATTAGCTAAGTGGGCTTAGTTGTTTTATAAAAGAGACTGATGGACAGTCTGCCTTCATAGATATTATGGCTTCTATTTCAGATCTTTGAGGATGTTGATTTCTATGGCTGCAGGTGCTATAAATGTTGTCACAAATCTGATCGAACATCAATATCTGATGTGTATAACATTTTGTCTAGCTCATACAACCATTCTCAGTGTTCAGAGTTTGTTTTATGATACATTGCTAGACTACATTTGTTCTGCTGTGTTGCATTTTAGACGACGTAGCTGATATAAAAAAACACGGAATGAGGCAGAAAAAGATGTTCACAAGAAAGTGACGATGGGAACAAGCAACAACGCTGGATACAAACAATGACCAGTGGGGGGCAAGCAATGACAGAAGAAACAGCAAAAAAGCAAGTGTATTTTTTCTAATGTGCTAATTGTTTAAATTTTTCATATTAATTATGCTTATTTAATTTCAAATCTAAATGCTTTACAAGTCTCTGTATTTCTGACGATATTTCATGATTTATATTCTTGGTCATGAAACGTAATTACTGTAATCTTTATATTTTCCCATATAAAGCAAAAGGAAAATGGTATTGAGTAGAAAATCCATATGTGAACTTATTTGGTATAACCTACTATTTTCGATTTTGTACTTCAACGTAAGGCTTACATATTTTATTCTGGATGCTGTCAGAATTTAAGACACAAAAAAGAATAAAGCGGAAACTAGAAACCTGAATGCTTACATTAAATGTTTATAAATTTCGGTTTTTAACTTGACTATTCTATTAATATTGGATATTTTGTACTGGCACCAGTTTCCCGGACTGCGTCCTACTTACGTTCACGTTTTGTTGTTCAAAAGTGTGCATGGCTTACAGTTATATGGATGAAACTTGGCATTAGTGGGTGTGCGTATACATGAGGCAGTATGTTACATATTGGGCTCCTACCTTGAATGTCAAGGTCTTATTACAGTGTGAAAAAGTTATACTTATCTTCAAACCTTGCATTAAAAGTTTAGTGCAAGTAGTGAATCAATGGCATGCTCTCAGTTATGTCAATGTAACTTGGCACAAGGTGTATGCTGGATTCTTTGGCCGGGCCCAATTAGCTCAGTCGGTAGAGCGTCTGACTACCATTCCAGGGGTCTTGAGTTAGAATCCCTGCTCGGCAACAGTCTCCATGATGATTGATAAACGACATTGTGTCTCGTTATCATTCGTCTCTCGAATAAGGTTAGGTTAACTGATCGTCTGTTAGCCTTCGATGGCTTAAAAATTATGTTAAATATTCAATCAGTCAATCAATTATATTCTTAGGTATTTTGTACCAAAAGAGGGGTTGCTATATTCAGGTTCAAGGCGAAATATAAGAATAAAAGGATAAATTGTTCAAGTTGTATATTTAGATATTACTTTTACATTTGTTTAACGACTTTTATTCTTATGTCTTTTATTTATTTTTGGTTCATACAGAACATAAAATTATAGCTTTTGGTTTAAGTATCATATTCACTTTCAAATTGAAAAAAACAACCTATTATAGCTTATATATATATGAACTGGATCAAATAGATAAATTTGTGCATATATCACAGTACAATAAATAATTATTTATTGAAATTTTATTAGCTTGACTATTCGAAGAATAAGGGAGAGCTATTCTACTCACCTGGGCGTCGGTGTTGGTGTCGGTGTCATACCTTGGCATACCTTGGTTAAAGTTTTGCGTGGCTATTATCTCAGTAACCATTGTATGTATTGGATTAAAACTTTACACAAGCCATCCCAGTCACCAAACCTACTACAATAAATAAGTTAGATAACTCTTGCATCAATATAATGTTAAGATTTGCCCTTGTTTAACTTAGAAATTCTGGTTAAAGCTTGTGTGCAAGTACCACCAAGTCCATATCTCACCAACCACTCAATGTATTTGATTGAAACTTTACACAAACCTTCCCAGTCATCAAACCTACTACAACAAGACAAAGTTTAATGCAAGGCATCAATGGCGCCGCAAGTTTGTTTTAAAGAAACAACACGAGTTTGCTGTGTATGTTTATTTTATGAATATCTACCAACAGAGAATGACCATTTAGTGTAAAATGTTTCTAAGAGACAAAGCAATCATTTTGAACATGTAAGGCTAGCTTGATCTGGGTAAAATAAATGAGATGTAGGAAAGCCAAACATATAAAATCGAAAGATAAACTAGTTCTGTCATCAGAGTAAAAAATAGAATTAAGTCACCACTTCAAGGATTATGTTATGCCACCTTTTCTCAAACACGAATAACAAGCTGAACACATATTACAGGCATTTTCAAAGCCAAATTTATTACAGAAATATTTGTCGAACAGAGAACTTTAACCTGATATGGATATTAAAACCAGTTGCATGAATGACAAAAGCTGCTGAGTTTCTTCTGTATACTATTTTCATAATCATGTACATGGTTTTGGTCACTTGTGCAATTGATGAAATTTAGATCATTGGATGTGAGTAAATCACAGACTAAACCAACATGCCAGAGGTTGCGGTTTGATCCTCAGCTCGACCCGATACCTTTCATAAAACAACACTTAGTACTGGTTCTTCCCAGGACACTAGAGCGGTTCATATAAGTTCTGAGCTTTCATCACAGTCGAGCTAAAATAAATTAGTATATACTAACTGTCACTTGATTACTCGTTTTCACAGTCAATGCATTCTACGTGCACCTTTTTGCATTTTTTTAGTTTATCCAAAGTAAGTATGATTTGAATGTGGTAAACTTTATCCCAACCAGTTGGTTTACTAGCAACATTTTCAGGTAAAACATGTCTATTACCTATTTCAGTCCAATTTTCCAGTAAAGTCACATTCCTGTGAGCTTGACAACTAACTTAATTCATTACTGCAAAAATTACGTCTCAATCTGCCTACATTTATTGGGGAATCTGCTATATCGACATAACCGAGCTTTAAAAAGGCAACTAACCCAATTAACAACATAGCTGTACATTGCAAACTATTGAATCAAATCCTTGGTGGAAATTGCCAAAAACTATCTATAATCTTTGCTTTCTTACTATCTATAATCTTTGGTTTCTTTTCTATGCGTCTTCCTGCTAGCGTGTATTGAAGGACTCGCATGCAAATAATATTAACATCACATGACAAGATTACTACATTCGATTGGCTGATTGAAATATCGCTGTGTGTTGTGGTACCCGCTTTATATCTCGGCAGTCACTGCATGTATTAAATTGAAACTTCATACATGGTTTTGCAGTTATAAGACCTACAAAAATATGTAATTGGATAACTCTTGTTTACTTGAACTGGTAATCAGTCTCAATCAAAGTTTGTACTATTCAAATAGTCGAGCTCGCTGTATTATGAAATCTGTGTGGTTTCGGGTAAGAGGGCTAGGAATCCTTTGATTTGGTGTCTTGTTCATTTTATCATTTTTTGCCATGTTCACTTTTATGGTTGAATTACCAACTCCTCTGTTGTTCCATGGAGCCATATATACGTGATCACTGTGGCTGACATACTTGTCATAAGAAGCGACAATTTGAGTAATATGATAGAAGTTGCTGAAACTCTGCAGTTCTGCTGGTATCAAGGTTCTAGGTTCATTCTGCATATTTATTTGTTGATGTGATTTGTTAATCTGTATATTTAGTTGTTGTTTTTGTACATGTGTAATGAGTCTAGTCTTCCTTCCAGTTGGCGCAGAATGACCTTTATTTTTCAAGGTGACACTGATTAACTCAGTTGTTATCACGTCTGACTATTAATCCAGGGGTCGTGTGTGTTGAATACCCATCAGGCCAAAATCTCTGTGATGGTTGATATATATGACATTGCGTCTCATTATCATTTGCTCTCACCGCTGATTCAAGTGGGAAAGTCATCAGTTACTTGCAGAGATGGGGTGTGTTCGAGTACTGGTTAACCTTCCAGGATCCTAGGAAACAGTGGTTTATTTAAAAGTTAACTGATCGTCTGTTAGCCCTGGATGGCATAAAAATGAAGTTAAATATCAATCAATCAAGGGGACAAGTGGAATAAATCACGTCTAAAGTTAGATATAATTGTTGATAATTACCCTTTTCATAGTAGTTCAAAGTTTATAACAGGGTCCTATCTCAGTAACTACTGACACCGCGGTATGGTCTAGTGGTAGTACCTCCGCCTCGAATGCCGAAGGTCGTGGGTTCAATCCCCGGCCGGGTCATACCAAAGACTTTAAAAATGGTACTAGAAGCTTCCTCGCTTGATGCTCAGCATTTAGAGGAGAGTTCTAGGTCTGGTCGGCCTGGTGTCAGTATAATGTGACTGGGTGGGGTATCATACCATGTGTCTGCGGCATGATACTCCAGTGTGACAGTGCTTAGAATACTGTCTCAAGTAGACACCATCGCAATATGACTGAACATTTTTGAAAGCGACGCTAAACACCATACAACAACAGTAACTACTAGTCTAAAATCAATAAAACTTCGCATTTGTGTTAACTAGCATTTAAAGGACTCAAATGTAAATAAGTAATATTTTAAGAAGAATTACTTTTCGTTTGATAAGAGAATTTGGTTTAAATTTGATAGCTAGCTCATATCTTGTAACCTACTAGTCATACATCAATGAAACTTCACAAATGTAAATAATACATTTGAGATTTAATTAAAAATTAATTTGGTGTGTTTAGTATTCAATGTAAATACAGGAAAAGGTGCCATAACATTTGCTTTTTAGCTTGCCGGGACCAATGTCCAAGGAGAGCTATTGACATGACCCCGGTGTCGTCATCGTCTGCAGAAACCCAGGTTAAGCTTTTGAGTTTAAATTTTACATTTCTATGCAACGACCCAATGGATATGAATGAAGCTTTGCATGTGTGTTCAACATCAGCAATGGAACATATAGAGACAAAAACCATAACTCTGAATTGCATTTTGGCAGAGTAATGGCCCTTTTTGGCCGTTTTCGTCTGTAGCCACCTTGGTTAAACGTTTGCAATTGGCTGCGTTTAAGTTTTGGTGTTTGCCTCCAATTTCAATCTTTGCATGGATGGTGAGTTTTATCCCATCGGCGAGCTTTGTTGTCTTCTGACAATTCTTTGTTTTGTTAGAATTTATGCAATCGGGGGGCTAATAGATGTTAATTAAGCCGAGCCACTCTTTTCTAGGATCCTGGAAGGTTAGCCAGTACTTGAGCAGACCTACTCTTATCTCTGTGATAAACGTATGTTAGCTATCGGTGATAGGGAAATGACATTGAGATGCATTGTCATATATCAATCATCTCGGATACTGGTCGTGCGGGGGTTCAAACCAATGACTCTTGGATTGATATACGTGCTACCGACTGAGCTAACCCAGTCCAGCCACCTTTACTTTTATTTTATTAGAATTATATTCCTTTTTATATTATTCAATAGACTAGAGTTTTATAGCATGCACCATATACTTGTCCAGTTTCAGTAATCGTCGAGAAGTCGAGCAGCTGTCCTCCAACAGCTCTTGTTGCATTTGTTCTTATGCTAGCATTTATTTGTTGTAAATAACTGAGTAAAATAGCGTATCATGTATCTTGTAGTTGTTCAACTTCATCAAAAAGAGACGAACCAAACTACTTCCTTTAAATAGAACGAGAATGGATGGAAAAGGCATACGTCATTAACATTGGGATGTAAAGGAAATAGAAACAAGAAGCCCAAGAAGGGATGACATGAGCAGATAAAAGTTTCAGAGGAAAATAGTATTTGTAAGTTTCACTTAAATTATGCTAACACGCCACTAACGGTGACCCATATTATGCCCACCAGTCAATATTAAGGTCCAGGCCTTGGAATTTTCAGATGACGTATTTTTTATGTTTCTCTCTTAAAATGTGTATATTCAACATATGACAAAGGGTCTTTGTGATAAAATCTTCCTGGTAAGAGAAATTGTCCCTGATTTCGTGCTTATATAACTGCTGTGCAAGTTTGCCTAGGATTCAATAAAAGTAGAAGTAAAACAGTAATGGCCCCGAATTTGACACCAAGGAACTGACTTCCATCAAATATCTTACAATGCTACATGTTAAAAAATTAAGGTCTAGGTTGAATTTTCAGGGAAAATCTTTAACAAAGTTCACATTAAATTATACTTAAAAGCCATTTTGTTAATATTCTGGTGCGCACTGATTGCAAAAATATGACTGGAACATGGTATACGTATGTGTGTTTATTATATAACATATATCATACTGGGCTTCTATCTTGAAAGTAAAGTCATATTGCAGAGTAAAACAGTCATATTTTGTCTTTAAACTTTGTGTTAAAATTAATTAAGGTACAAGTTGTAAATACATGTATAAAGTACTCCCCCCCCCCCCCACCCCGGTTCCATTTCAACTTCACTAATTCATCTTCATCTCCTTTTTGTATTTGTATTAACTAAATGAAAACCTATTTCCACTGTATTACTGCCCTGTTCCAGTTCACTAATGCTCCGTCATTTCTCTACCTCACCCGCTAATTTTAAGAATTAAATTGTGTTTGTATTAAATGAAAACTGCCTTTCAGCTTTATTACCGCCCACACCCTCAAATCCCTCCCCTACCCCTCACCACTAAACTTTATTTCTCCTCCCAAAAATTTATCCCCTTAAATTTTGTTTCGTATCATATGAATTACTCTGCCCCATTTCATCTTTGTTACCTCCCCAATACCCCCTACACACACAATCCCGAGTTTTACTATTGTTTAAATGTTGTTTTGTATTGCATGGCATATTCAGCTTTGTTACTTTCCCAATAGCCCACTCATATATTCCCCACGCCGCCCAATTTTTTATCCACCCCTCTAAATATGTATATAGTAATCGCAGTGTTCGTCTGTCTGTCCATCCTTCAGTCCAATATTTCATAGCTGGTGTGTAACTTTGTCATGCATAGATGTAATGTATTTTATAACTACTTGTTACAAATGATCAAGATCAAACGTGATGTGTCGCGCAAAACACCCCATTTCAAAGGTCAAAGTTACGCTTTAACTTTGTCTGACAACACTTTCAATCTATTTGAAAATTTCGTGTCAAAAGTCTTTAACTTTGTCAACTATGTATAAAAAAAATTGAATTGGGTTCAACGCTATGTTCATCACATTTCATGTTATAAATGGAATATCCAGTTTTATTTATGGAGGATGAACTGAGAATCAAACTGAGTAGAACCACCGTCCTTCCGAAGTAACTGGCAAACATGTCTATATTTAAAAACACTTGGCTCAATTCATCCACATGACATGATAACGTGTCATGCATAAGACCTAAAGCCGTATCTCAAAGTTCAAGGTCACACTTTTAGTTTGTTTAGCACCACTAAGTTTGTGTAAGAATTTCGTGTCCGGTCTGTAACTTTGTCATACATGGATGGATTTCAAAAACACTTGACTCAATTGATCAACATGACATGATGAAGTGTTGGGTGCAAGACCCAGAACCTTTCCTCAAAGGTCAAGGTCGCACTTTCAGTTTGTTTGATATTTCATGTCTGGTCTTTAACTTTGACTTACATGGAGTGATTTTAAAATGTCTTGACACAAGTAATCAGCATGTCATGATGTGTCGACTGCATTTACCTGCAGAAATACCTAGACCTTCACATCATATGTCAAGGTCATGGTCATCCAAAAGTCAAGGTCACACTTTATTGTAAAAAACATGAAATTACATGTTTAGTCTAAAACGCCAGTCCGTTACTCTAGGTATTTGAGGAAACATTTAAATCCCTACCTATTATAAGATATACCACTATTTTCACAGACCATTTGAAGGGCATGCGACACTTACCAGTAACATTTCTTGTTATGTATTAAAATATTTAGCGTTGTTTATACTTACCTGCCTTAGTCCCCATCCTTTTTTTTCAGTACAAGGCCTCTCCCACTTTATTTTTAAATAATCTGTCTCATTTTAACTTTAGAGCTGTCCCCTTTCTCACCTCCACCACTCAAGGCTAGAACAGTTGGGTAAATGCTGCTCTCCAACATTTTGTTTATTAATATACTTACATGCAAATATATTCATAATTGTTATATTTATAGATCAAATCTGTTTAAAGTATATTAATCACCTAATAATAAATCAAATAATAATCTAAAAATTATTAAATCAAGCAAATAGATAAATATGTTCATCCTTAAAAAACTGACTGTCGACACCACGGCAGTTCAATGTGCTGGTGTCCGGCCATCCATCCATCTGATCTTGTCTGAGCTATAACTTACTCATTCATAAATGGATTTTGAAATAACATGCTCAAAGGTCAAGGTTAAAGTTAGAGGTTAAAAGTAAAAAATTAGGTAAACATAATCGTGTTTGCTTCATATCTTGAAACGTGTCATAAATGTTCACAATAATGAGACATGGTTTCTTCACATGTCTGTTTTGGCAGGGTCGACTTTGTAGCCCTTAGACACCTAGTGTATAAAAGTTTATGAATACAAACTAAAATCTAATTTATATATATATTGAAATGTCGGTAGTTAGTGTGAATATGTGTGGTGGTGCACATGCACTTGTGTGTGTGTGTGTGTTTGTGTGTGTGTGTGTGTATGTGTGTGTGTGAACCATGTTCTTGTAAGTTATTCAACTCTCGCCATGTGTTTATGTATTTTAACTATTTACATAATATAATCACACTGTATTTTGATGAGAAACTACATATTGTTCTTTTCCTTCTCCTCTTTCTTCTTCTGCTGCTGTTCCTTCTTTGTTTTTTTCTTCTTCTCCTTCTGTTCCTTCTTCTTTTCCTTTGCCTTTTTTTCTTCTGCTTCTTTTCTTCTTCTGCTGCTTCTTCTTCTTCCTCTTCTTATTCATCATCATCTTCTTCTGCTTCTTCTGCTTGTATTGTTCCTCCGCTTCTTCTGTTTCTTCCTCTTCTTCTGCCTCTTCTTCTTCGTCTTCTTCTTTGTCTTCCTTTTCTTTTTTTCTTCATATTCTGCTTTTTCTGCTGTTTCTTCTGCTTTTTCCTCTCCTTTTTTCTGCTGCTTCTGCTGCTGCTCCTTCTTCTTCTGTTTACCTTCTCTTCTTCTCTTCCTCTTCTTCTTCATCAGCATCTTGTCTTTTTTTAGCTTATTAACTTTTTTTGCCGCTATTAGTTTCAGTTGAAGAATCAGTCACAGAAAAAGAAAGAACACGAAAAAAACTGATATCGCTGATGTAGGTATGTTTTTTTTCTAACAATAATTATGTTGTTACAGGTGTTGCCACTAAATTTAATTTGAAATGCCTAGGAATGAATGTAAGTATAACATTTTTCATACATTTACGGTTAATTTGGGTTAATTTTTATTTTACTTGTCTGGTTCGTCGCTGTGTTCATCGCGTTCGTCACTTATGTTCAACGCGTTCGCCGCTTGTGTTCATCGCGTTTGTCACAAGTTTCAATTTTAAATGCGGTCCACAGATGATTAAAAATGAAAACAAAGGTGTAAACTAACCTCTTTTCTTTTATGACTTCTCTTATGTATATTGTGTTATTATGTTCCATTACAACATACCTACTTTGCTACCTATTGCAATTTCAGATTCTGTCACATATGAGAAAAAGTTATCGACTTGAACCAGTTCGTTTGTCCTAGTGTTTCTTGTCTATTAATTTTATTTTCTGCTGTTTTCAATTCTAGGTGTGATTACAGATGAATACAGAATGCGAGTACAGTTTTAGAATGTAAATATGATGTTTTACATACGTTTATAAGAATTCCATTTTTATTTTACACATCGTGTTCGCTGCTTGTTTTTCGTACCGCATCCATCGCTAGTTTTGATTTTGCATGCCGTTACAGATTAAGACAGTTGAGGAAAATTCCATCAAAGAAGGTGTAAGCAAAACTACTTTCTTTTAATGCTTCTCTAATGTATTTACTGTGATCATTTCAACTTAACTACTTTGTAACCATATCTAGATGCTGCCGCAGATGGAAAATGAAGAAAAAAAAACAGCTTCATGGTGTTGTAAGTAAAATAATATGTCAGTAATGTCTTGGTGTGTTTCTCACCATTTCCTTCACCGGTGTTTATCGTGTTTGACACGAGCTTTACTTTTTCATGATTCAAGTTGAGGAATGAAGACGAATAATTCTTTCAACAGAAATGTAAGCAAATATATGTCTTTTTCTTGTTCTCCTCATTTTTCTAATGTTTTCAGTTCCAGTTGCGATCACATTATGAAGAAAGATCCAGCACCACGTATGCAAGTAAAACATTTTTTCATACATCCATTATGGTTTATTGTCATGTTTCATATCATGTTCCTTATCATAGATGTCGGTTGTGTTTACCGCATTTGCCTTTCGTGTTTACCGCGTTCGTTGCTCGTGTTTACCGCGTTCGTCACTAATTTTCATTCTATGTTTCATAATGAAAAAGAACGAGTCTGTCAGCATAAATGTAAGTGAATCTTTCTAACTTGCAGCCTCTTCTCTTGTGTTATGTCTTTGTGTTTTGTGTTTGTTAATCTTCTTCTATACTCACAGGTGATTTAGAAGAAAGAAGACAATAACCAGCATCCACTGTACAGGTGAAACGTTCACCGCCTGTGTTTATCACTATCACGTTCGTCACTAGTTTAGATTTAGCTATTGTTTCAGATAAAGATAGAAAACTTACCAGCTTCAAATATGTAAATTTTATTAATATTGAATTTTGATTGTGATTTTCTTGTTACGACTGCAAATATGAGTATACTGTTTTTTTTTTATAAAAGTGTAGCACCCTGTACTTAAATATGCAAATATAGATATTTATAGATATGTCCCTGTAAAATTTACATTTGGCATTTTTACAAGATACGTTTTTGTTCCAGTAATTCATTGCTTTATAGGACTTTTGAAGGAAGTGGAAGCCTTTTTGACAGCTGTTGGAAGAAACAAACTGTCCATACAAGGTGTCATGCAAAATTCATTGTATAACTACATCTATTTGGGAAGTAAGTCCGTAACTGTTTCTGATATGCAATGAGATAAAGTAATGTAAATTAACCACGACCTATATCGATATGCAATTTAGTATAATGTATTTGATAATTATGTTACAGCACAATGTAACAAGATGACTTCATCCGATTAACCATCATTCACAACAAAGATGACATTTCTTAACCAGTAGAAGCCAATAATCCATACACAACATATGAACATTCAAGGGCAGATTGTTTAATGGTCCATAACTAAACTGAGTAAAAGTAGAAACGTCCTGCTTATGGATCTGACATATATCCGGCTATGTTTATGTTACACATTCAGTGAATTTACATGCAAGACCCTGGTCATTTGTAAATACACCCGTGGAATGTTGACACCAAACGCACCTGGTGCAAAACGTTCACCAACCGGAACGTTGATTTTCACTTATTGCACATGCGCGCTTTACATGTGTTTGATCAATTAATTCAGTTAACCTCAAACGCTACTAGCGACACAGTAATCCGAAAATTGAACAAAGTTAAGCTTGTCTGAAATTGAAAGAAATCAGGCAACGGGAATGCTGGAGGCGGGAATGACAGCAAGTGCCGTCGCCCGCAGGTTCACCTGCTGTCGGAAGACCATACAAAGGCTTGCGACCCGGTATCAACAGACTGGGAGTGTTCGCGATCGTCGCTGACCTGGCCACCCCATCACCACTGCCAGAACAGACCGCTACATCACGTTAACGCACTTGTGTCAGCGTCGTTTGCCAGCCGCCGTAACGGCTAGGAGAAACAGTGTGTCAGTGCAGACCATCCGTAATCGCTTGTGGGGCAACGCTCAACCAATCAGAGCATGACGCCCATATATCGGTCAAATAATGACGCAAGGCCACCGTGGTGCTAGGTTATTGTCACGACATCGTTTGAATTGAAGGAGGGCTGATTGGAATCGAGTTCTCTTTACTGACAAATCTCGGTTCACACTCAGCAATGAAGATGGAAAGCTACGCGTCTACAGGCATAAAAACGAGAGATTTGCAGATTGTTGTGGTGTTGAGAGGGACAGGCTCGGGGGTGATAGTGTAATGGTATGGGGTGGGATCATGGGTAAACGTATGACTGAGCTGGTAGTCATATAATGCAACCTCAATGCACAGCGTTACATTACTGAAGTGCTAACTCCTCATGCACTGCCTTTCATTCACCGCCACAGCTCTGATGTAACACTGCAATAAGACAATAACGCCCGCACACAGCCAGAATCGCAACACGATACCTGGCTCGAAACAATGGCGCGTACTTCCATGGCCTGTGGTTTCCCCTGATCTCGACCCAATAGAGCACATCTGGGATGAGCTGGGTCATCAGGTGGGGGCCAACAAATTGACAACATTCTAGATCTGATATTGCAGTGCTTTACAGCAAAAGTGGAGAAATCTGCCTAAAGCACTAATTTTGCGTTGCGTCACGTCCATGCGCCTTAGAATTATGGCCTGTATTCGTGCAAATGGTGGCCACACACGATATTAATCATACTGAATACAACTTGGACTTGTTTAGGGAGAGAAATCATTAATCCCAAAACATTTCTAAAAAATACAACTTTTGTTCAGATTTTTTGATTTTGACCCTCCTGATTTCGCCATGGTCTCACTTGATCCGGCAGAATTAGGTCATCTGATATGGATTCACAAATGAATAAACTTCATTTTCTGTTTTGGTGTTAGTACCACCAACCTTATAGATTTCCAGCATTCTTTCTTTGAATATGGTGAGACGTTTCTACATTTGCTCAGTATATATATATCGTGAGATGTCTGAGATGAGTGGTCATATTTTGTTTTATTACTACCGTAAAACAGTGTTTTGATTTCCGTAGCTATCACATTGTTCATTCATTGCTCAATCCAATTTCCGAACTATCGTTAAAGCTGAACATTTAAATAGCGTGATTTATCAGTTTAGGTGTTCCGAGGTTGCCATTAATTAAGCGAGAAAAGTAAAATGACACATTTAAATTAAAGCTTAGTATCGTTGTACATAATTATGTTCTTGGACAAAACACGAAAAAAACGATATTGTTGAAGAAATATTGCATATGTCAAAGAAGTCCCAGAGTCCCAGAAGTCCATGTCCCAGAAGTAAACAAAGGCGTTTACAAAGAAATCAACACAGAAGTAAACCATGTCTAAGAAATTTACACAGAAGTCAACAATATCGCAGAAGTAATACCATCAACAAACCAGGAAGGAAACATATCCAGGAAATCAACTAGTTCAAGAAATCAATCATGTCCATATAGAGATAAACCATGTCCAGAAGTCATCCAAGTATTCATTCAAGACAAGAAGTCAACCAAGTCCAAGAAATACATAATTTCCCAGAAGACAATCTAGAAGTCGATCATATCCCAGAAGCCAGCTCAGAAATATCCAGAAATCATCAATGTACAAGAAATCAGCTTAGAAGTCAACCGCATTCCAGAAGTCAACCCAGGAGTAAATCTAGAAAACAACAATGTACCAAAAGTCAGCCTAGAAGTCAACCATATCCAAGAAGTCAGCCCAGAATTTAATACAGAAATCAACAGTGTACCAGAAGTTAACCTAGAAATCAACTAATATCTCAAATATCTCAACAGTGTACCAGAAGCCAGCCTAAAAGTCAATCATATCTCAAATGTTAGCCAATGAACTAATCTAGATATCAACATTAGACCAGAAGTCAATATAGAAATCAACCATATCGAAGAAGTCAACCAGGGAATTAATTCAGATATCAACAATGTACCAGATATCAGCCACAGAAGTCAACCCAAGAATTAATCCAGAAATCAACGATGTATCAGATGTCAGCCCAAAAGTCAACATTAATCCAGAAATCAACAATGTACCAGAAGTCAGCCCAGAAGTCAACCATATCCCAGAAGTCAAACAAGTAAGTACTTCAGAAATCAGCAATGTACCAGATGTCAGCCCAGACAACAACCTTGTCCCTGAAATCAACCTAGGAATTAATCAAGAAGTCAACAATGTGCCAGATGTCAGCCTAAAAGTCAACCATATCCCAGAATTGAGCCTAGTAGTTAATCCAGAAATCAACAATGTACCAGTAGTCGGCCAAGAAGTCAACCATGTTATAGAAGTCAAACCAAGAATTAATCCAGAAATCAACACTGTACCAGATGGCAGCCCAGAAGTCAACAATGTCCCAGAAGTTAACCCATGAATTTATCAAGAAATGAACAATGTACCAGATGTCAGCCCAGAAGTGAACCATGTCCTAGAAGTCAAGCCAGGAATTAATCCAGAAATCAACAATATACCTGATGTCATTCCAGAAGTGAACCATATCCCAGAATTTAATTCAGAAATCAATAATATACCATAGTCAGCCTAAAAGTCAACCATATCCCAGAGGTCAACACAGGAATTAATCCAAAAAATAACAATATACCAGATGTTAGCCCAGAAGTCAACCCATGAATTAATCCAGAATCAACAATGTACCAGATGTCAGCCCAAAAGTCCACCATATCCAAGAAGTAAATATAGAAATCAACAATGTATCAGAAATCAGCCTTGAAGTCAACCCAGAATTTAATCCAGAAATAAACAATGTACAAGAAGTCAGCCCCAGAAGTCAACTTTGTCCAAGAAGTCAACCCAGGAATTAATTCAAAAATCAACAAAGTACCAGATGTTAGCCCGGAAGTCAATCATATCCCAGAAGTAAATCCAGGAATTAATCCATAAATCAACAATGTACCAGAAATCAGCCCAAGAAGTCAACCATGTCCCAGAAGTCAACCAAGAAGTTAATCCAGCAATAAACAATGTACCAGAAGTCAGCTTAGAAGTCAACCATTTCCCAGAAGTCAACCCAGTAATTAATCTAGTATAATGTACCAGATATCAGCCTTGTAGTCAACCATATCCCAGAAGTCAACCCAGGAAATAGTCCAGAAATCAACAATGTAACTGAGGTCAGCCCAGAAGTCAACCATGTCTTAGAAGTTAACCCATGAATTAATAGGGAAATCAACAATTTACCAGATGTCAGCCCAGAAGTCCACCATTCCTAGAAGTCAACCCAGGAACTAATCAAGAAATCAACAATGAACCAGATGTCAGCCTGGAGGTCAACCATGTCCCAGTAATTAATCAAGAAATCAACAATGTACCAGATGTCAGCTCAGAAGTCCTCCCTATCCTAGAAGTCAATCCCAGTAATTAATCGAGAATCAACAATGTACCAAATGTCAATCCAAAGTCAACAATATTTTGAATTTTCTTCAGAAATCAACAATATACCAGAAATCATACTAGAAGTCTAACAATTTCTCAGAAGACAGCCTAGGAGTTTATCCAGAAATAAGCAATGTACCAGAAGTCAGCCCAGAATTCAACCATGTCCCAGAAGTTAACCAAGAAATTACTCCACAAATGAACAATGTACCAGATATCAGCTAAGAATTCAACCTTATCCCAGAAGTTAACTCAGTAATTAATCCAGAAATCAACAATGTCCCAGATGTCAGTCCAGAAGTCAACCATATCCCAAGAATTAATCCAGAAATCAACAATGTACCAGTTGTCAGCCCAGATGTCAACCATATCCCAACAGTCAACCAGGAATAATTCAGAAATCAACAATGTACCAGCTGTCGGCCCAGAAGTCAGCCATATCCCAGAAGTTAATCCAGAAATCAACAAGGTACCAGAAGCAAGCCCAGAAGTCAACCATATCCCAGAAGTCAACCAAGTAAGTAATTCAGAAATCAACAATGTACCAGATGTCAGCCCAGAAGTCAACCATATCCCAAGAATTAATCCAGAAATTTAACAATGTACCAGACGTCAACCATTTCCCTGAAATCAACCCAGGAATAATTCCAGAAATTAATAATGTTCTTGAAGTCAGCCACAGAATACAAACAAAGAATAATCAAGAAATCAACAATGTGCCAGATGTCAGCCTAAAAGTCAACCATATCCCAGAAGTCAACCCAGGAATTAATCAAGATATCAACAATGTACCAGAAGTAAGCCCAGATGTTAACCATATCCCAGAAGTCAACCAAGTAAGTTTTTCAGAAATCAACAATGTACCAGACATCAACCCACACGTCAACCATTTCCCAGAATTCTACCCAGGAATTAAGCCAGAAATCAACAATGTGCCAGATGTCAGCCATGAAGTCAACCAAGGACTCATTTCAGAAATCAACAATGTACCATAAGTTAGCCCAGAAGTCAACCATATCATATAAGTTAATTTTAAAATCAACACTGTACCGTTGTCAGCCCAGAATTCAACCAGGTCCCAGAAGTAAACCCAGGAATTAATCCAGAAATCAACAATGTACAAAATGTCAGCCCAGAAGTCAAAAATATCCCAGAAGTCGGCCTAGAAGTTAATCGTGAAATTTACAATGTATCAGAAATTAACCTAGCAGTCAATCATATCCCAGAAGCCAACCCCCGAATTAATCAAGAAATCAACAATGTACTTGATGTCGGCCTTGAAGTCAACCATATTCCAGAAGTCAACCCAGGAATTAATCCAGAAATCAACAATGAACCACATATCGGCTTCAAAAGTCAAAACAGGAATGAATCCAGAAATCAACAATGTACTATAAGTCAACCCCAGCAGTAAGCCATGTCACAGAATTCAACCAAGGAATTAATCAAGAAATCAACAATGTGCCAGATGTTAGCCTAGAAGTCCACCATATTCCAGAAGTCAACCCAGGAATTAATCCAGAAATCAACAATGTACCAGATGTCATCCAGGAAGTCAACCATATCCCAGAAGTTAATCCAGAAATCAACAATGTACCAGATATCAGCCTTGAAGTCAACCCAGAATTAATCCAGAAATCAACAATGTACCAGAAGTCAGCCCAGAAATCTACCATATTCCAGAAGCCAGTTTCCTAATTAATCAATAAATAAAAAACGTTCCAGAAGTCAGCCCGAATGTCAACCATGTCGCAGAAGTTAACGGAGGAATTAATCCAGAAATTAACAATGTACCAGATGTCAGCCAGGAAGTCAACCATATCCCAGAAGTTAATCCAGAAATCAACAATGTACAAGATGTCAGCCTTGAAGTCAACCCAGAAACTAATCCAGAAATCAACAATATACCAGAAATCAGCCCCAGAAGTCGACCATATCCAAGAAGTCAACCCAGAGTTTAATCCAGAAATCAACAATATACCAGATGCAAGCCCAGTTGTCAACCGTACCCAAGAAAAGTCAATTCAGAATTTAATCCAGAAATCAACAATGTACAAGATGCCAGCCCAAAAGTCAACCATGTTCCAGAAGTCAACCCAGGAATTTATCCAGAAATCAACAATGTACCAGGTCAACCATATCCCAGAAGATAATTAAGAAATCACCAATGCACCAGATGTCAGCCAGGAAGTCAACCATATCCCAGAAGTTAATCCAGAAATCAACAATGTAACAGATGTCAGCCGAGAAGTCAACCATATCCCAGAATTCAGCCCTGAAGTTAATCCAGAAATTCACAATGTATCAGAAATCAGTCTAGAAGTCAACCGTATCCAAGAATTGAGCCACTGAATTAATCTAGAAATCAACAATGTAACATATATATATCAGACCAAAAGTTAACCATATCACAGAATTCAACCCAGGAATTAACCTAGAAATCAACAATGTACCAGAAGTCAGCCCAAAAGTCAACTATGTCGCAGAAGTAAACCCAGGAATTAATCCAGAAATCAACAATGTACCAGATGTCAGCCTTGAAGTCAACCGAAAATTAATCCAGAAATCAACAATGTACCAGAAGTCAGCCCAGAAGTCTACCATATTCCAGAAGCCAGTTTCCTAATTAATCAATAAATAAAAAACGTTCCAGAAGACAGCCTTAGAAGTCAGCCATGTCCCAGAAGTTAACCCAGGAATTAATCTAGAAATCAACAATGTACCAGATGTCAGCCAGGAAGTCAACTATATCCAAGAAGTTAATCCAGAAATCAACAATGTACCAGATGTCAGCCCAGAGGTCAACCATATCCCAGAAGTCAGCCCTGAAGTTAATCCAGAAATTCACAATGTATCAGAAATCAGCCTAAAAGTCAACCGTATCCAAGAACCTAGCCACTGAATTAATCTAGAAATCAACAATGTACCATATATATATATATCAGCCCAAAAGTTAACCATATCACAGAATTCAACCCAGGAATTAATCCAGAAATCAACAATGTTCCAGATGTCAGCCTAGAAGTCAACCATATCCCAGAAGGTAGCCTAAGAGTTAACCCAGAAGTCAACAATGTACCAGAAGTCAGCCCGAAAGTTAACCATGTCGCAGAAGTTAAACCAGGAATTAATCCAGAAATCAACAATGTACAAGATGTCAGCCAGGAAGTTAACCATATCCCAGAAGTTAATCCAGAAATCAACAATGTACCAGATGTCAACCTTGAAGTCAACTCAGAATTAATCCAGAAATCAACAATGTACCAGAAGTCAGCCCAGAAGTCTACCATATTCCAGAAGCCAGTTTCCTAACTAATCAATAAATAAAAAACGTTCCAGAAGACAAACTTAGAAGTCAGCCATGTCCCAGAAGACAACCCAGGAATTAATCCAGAAATCAACAATGTACCAGATGTCAGCCAGGAAGTCAACCATATCCCAGAAGTTAATCCAGTATCAACAATGTACCAGATGTCAGCCCAGAAGTCAACCATATCCCAGAAGTCAGCCCTGAAGTTAATCCAGAAATTCACAATATATCAGAAATCAGCCTAGAAGTCAACCATATCCAAGAATTGAGCCACTGAATTAATCTAGAAATCAACAATGTAACATATATATATCAGACCAAAAGTTAACCATATCACAGAATTCAACCCAGGAATTAACCTAGAAATCAACAATGTACCAGAAGTCAGCCCGAAAGTCAACCATGTTGCAGAAGTTAACCCAGGAATTAATCCAGAAATCAACAAAGTACCAGATGTCAGCCAGGAAGTTAACCATATCCCAGAAGTTAATCCAGAAATCAACAATGTACCAGATGTCAGCCTTGAAGTCAACCCAGGATTAATACAGAAATCAACAATGTACCAGAAGTCTACCATATTCCAGAAGCCAGTTTCCTAATTAATCAATAAATAAAAAACGTTCCAGAAGACAGCCTTAGAAGTCAGCCATGTCCCAGAAGTCAACCCAGGAATTAATCCAGAAATCAACAATGTACCAGATGTCAGTCAGGAAGTCAACCATATCCCAGAAGATAATTAAGAAATCACCAATGTACCAGATGTCAGCCT
Source organism: Panopea generosa (assembly GCA_029582155.1). Taxonomy (NCBI): domain Eukaryota; kingdom Metazoa; phylum Mollusca; class Bivalvia; order Adapedonta; family Hiatellidae; genus Panopea; species Panopea generosa. The sequence continues at coordinate 69,056,600 of CM055896.1, read as the reverse complement.
TGAAGTCAGCCCTGAAGTTATTCCAGAAATCAACAATATACCAGAAATCAGCCCCAGAAGTCGACCATATCCCAGAAGTTAATCCAGATATCAACAACGTACTAGAAATCAGCCCCAGAAGTCAACCATGTCCCGGAAGTCAACCAAGAATTAATCCAGAAATCAACAATGTACCAGGAGTCAGCCGAGAAGTCAACCATATCCCAGAAGGTAATTTAGAAGTCAGCCCGAAAGTCAACCATATCCCAGAAGGTAATTTAGAAGTCAGCCCGAAAGTCAACCATGTCGCAGAAGTTAAACCAGAAATTAATCCAGAAATCAACAATGTACCAGATGTCAGTCCAGAAGTCAACCATGTCCCAGAAGTCAACCCAGGAGTTAATCCAGAAATCAACAATATACCAGATGCAAGCCCAGTTGTCAAACGTACCCAAGAAAAATCAATTCAGAATTTAATCTAGAAATCAACAATGTACAAGATGCCAGCCCAGAAGTCAACCATGTTCTAGAAGTCAACCCAGGAATTTATCAAGAAATCAAAAAGTACCAGGTCAACCATATCCCAGAAGATAATTAAGAAATCACCAATGTACCAGATGTCAGCCCAGAAGTCGACCATATCCCAGAAGTCAGCCCTGAAGTTAATCCAGAAATTCACAATGTATCAGAAATCAGCCTAGAAGTCAACCGTATCCAAGACTCTAGCCCGTGAATTAATCTAGAAATCAACAATGTTATATATATATATATCAACCCAAAAGTTAACCATATCACTTCAGTCAAACCAGGAATTAATCCAGAAATCAACAATGTACCAGATGTCAGCCCTGAAGTCGACCATTTCCCAGAAGTTATTTCAGAAATCAACAATGTACCAGAAGTCAGGCCAGAAATCAACCAAGTTCTAGAAGTCAACCTAGGTTTTATCCAGAAATCAACAATTTTCCAGATGTCAGCCCAGAAGTCAATCATATCCCAGAAGTCAACAAAATAGTTAATCCAGAAATCAACATTGTACCAGATGTCAACTCATAAGTCAGTCATGTTCCAGAAGTTTATTTATCAATCAAAAATATACCAGAAGTCAGCCCAGTTAACCATGTTCCATAAGTCAACCCGGGAATTAATACAGAAATCAGCAATGTACCAGATGGCCAGCCCAGAAGTCAACCATATCCTAGAAGTCAACCCAGAAGTTAATCAAGAAATCAACAATGTACCAGAAATCAACACCAGAAGGCAACCTTATCTCAGAAGTCAACCCCGGAATCAATGCAGAAATCAGCAATTTACCAGATGCCAGCCCAGAAGTCAATGCCTAGAAGTCAACCATATCCCAGATGTCAACCATGTCCCAGAAGTCAGCCAAGATGACATATTTCACCACGACAATCATGATATTCCAGCTGACTCAAAAAGATACATATCCAGGTAAAGATTATGTAAGTGTTTTACAACTATATTCCATGACGATGTCTGTTTGAGATAATTGGTCCTTTGTCATTTTATTTCTGTTGCATATTCTGGCAATGATTCTCTCAGCTACCAAAGTGTTATTACATTGTCAAGTTCAGTCACCAGAATATTATGCTTATTTTGCTCGCCACTAAAACAGGATCATGGTACCCAACTAATGTATTTAAATGTTAAACTAATCCAGCCATATATTAACCAAGATTTCACGCGAAAGACACGGAAGTTAAACGGCATATATCAGGAAGTTTCCTAGTGCGACATATTGCACGTCTCTAAGGAGCGTTTTAAGGTTTTGATTTTGCATCTCTCAAGCCATGTACAGCAGATCGGATATCCAAATAATAAAAAAGCTGTCCATTCGCGCCATATTTAATCAGGCTAGATTCCTAGCTGGTTTACAATGGACAATGTGTAACTTATTTTAATTCCAAATGTCAGCATATGTTACACATTGCCCATTGTAAACCTCTACATGTAATACATTTGTTATTAGGACAAGGGAGTCAACCAGAAGCCACCAATGTCTCAGAAGTCAATCAAGAAGTCGACAAAGTAGTCAACCGTGTCCAAAAATCAGCTGTGTCCCAGAAGCCAGCCAAGATGAGATTCCCCACCAAGACAAGAATGATATCCCAGATCCTCTGACTATCAACAAATATTGTACACATTCAGGTAAGGTTGATTAAGTGTTCTATAAGTGCGAGGAGCGTTCAATAAGTAATATTATCCGTCACATAAATTATGAACCGTGAACATGTAATTACAGTGATGATGATTGATGTTGCTAAAATATGATAATTACAGTGATGATGATTGATGCTGATGATGATTGATGCTGATGCTAATGAAAGATGATAACTACAGCGATGATGATTGGTACTTATAATGATTAAAGATGATTAGTACAGTAATGGTGATTGATGCTGAGGATGGTTAAAGATGATAATTACAGTGATGATGAATGATGCTGATAAAAGATGATAATTACAGTGATGTTGATTGATGCTTATGATGGTTAAAAATGATAATTACAGTGATGATGATTGATGCTGATGCTGATAAAAGATGATAATTACAGTGATGATTATTGATGCTGAAAATGGTTAAAGACCATGGTTAGGATGACATCAATGAAACTGGAGATGGGAGATCCGATAGGAGATGAAGACGACGGATGGCGATGATGAAGAACCAATCCTTGAGTTTTTCACATACACATGCTGGGGAAGTTGGTAAACCAAGCTTGGATCAGAGTTGAGCTCTTGCATTTTGTTAAGAATGTAAATATTGATTGATTGAAAATTTGGTGTCATGTTTACGCCATTGAGGGCTAACAGACAATCAGTTAACCTAACTACTGTTTCCTGGTATCGTGGAAGGTTAACCTGTACTCGAATACACCCGATCTCCGCATGTAACTGGTAACTATCCAATTTAAGTCAGTGGTGAGAGACGAATGCTAGTGTGACTTAATGTCGTAAATCAATCATCACGGAGAAAGTGGCCAGGCTGGGACTCGAACTTATGACCCCTGGATTGATAATCAAATGCGCTACCGACTGAGCTAACTTGACCACAAATAATGTAAAAAATTGTTTTCATTAAGCCAGTGTCAGTTGATTTAATATCACAAATAGAGATTTGACATCATTTACAACACATTACAAGTTATGTATGGCATCAAGGTTTATTGATGGAGATAAATTATATGAAGGATGATTGATACTGTTTGTGCTGAATGTTTGATTATGAATGATATAGTTATGGTTATGATGATGATTAGGATGATGATTAGGATCATGATAGAAAGTATAAGGACGTATTAGGTAATGTTAATGATGGCATCAATAAGGCTGAAGATGGAAATAAGAGATGTATGATGGATGGTGGAATCATATCCTGAAATTGACGACATCCACATGTTGATGAAGATGGTTAATCAAGAAACGGATTGGCGGTAAGTCCATTTGCATTTTATTTGGAGTGTAAATATAATACAAATTTAGTATTTAATTGATGGGGAAAGCTTAAAAGAATGAATCGGCCTTCAATAACTGTACTTCTGCCAGTAACTGGCAAGTATTCTCACACAACATATTGAAATGAGCTTGACTTTTAACTTATAAACCCTGCAGTGGGAGAGATAAGTGATGTTGAGACAGCGTCTTAGACCACTCCGCCAAAGACGACTCTTTTTGGTATTTTTGCTAGAGATGCAGTTGTTGTTTTGTTGTTGTCATTGCGTGTGATGTGACTGCTTATTATGTTCCTTTTATTACTTTAACTGTCTTAAATTCTAGTTGAGGTCCTTGATGAATTAGTCCACAGAAACAAACAACCCAGATATAGGAAATTATTGTTGGTAAAATGTTATGTGATTATCACAGATTTTATTTTATTTCTTTCCCAGTAAACTTTAGTAATTTTATTGCCAGTTAAATTCACATTTTCATTGAATGTTGACACTATTTACAACACTTACAGGTTTTATATGGAATAAGGTTTTGTTGATGAATGCAGTCCCACAAATGCAGATATATCGAGCTGTATTGAACCAATGTAATTTTGTATCAATCAAGTATCAAGCAAACTATCTAAAGTAAAGTCTTCGGACCACGCTTGACTCGAACCTATGACTTTACCAGTGAGAGATATTAAGTGATGATATATTGATAATAATGATGATGATGTCAATATTGATGCTGATTGTGGTGATTATAAAGAAAATGATGATGAAGTATCAGGTAATGTTAACGATGGCATTGGTGGTACTGGAGATGGAGGAGAGACTGGATCTGTGATATTGAAGATGAAGATGGACAGGATGGATGAGATAGGAGATGGATAGAAGATGGTAGATGGAACAACCTGGATAAGTATAATTGTGTAACTATCTCGTATTTCATTTGCTTGTATTTTATGTAAACTATAGTATTTCTTATACTTGCCTGTATAACCATTCAATACACTTGCATATTTATCTGTAAATGATAGTTATGATTTATATATACAACGTTTCAAGTATTTTGTTAACTTCGATGAGATAGACAAAGTAAATTCATGAACAGTATTTTATTCAGTTGAGTTAAACACCATTTACAACACATTACAGGTTATATCTGGTATCCAACTTTTATGTATGGGGCAGTCCCTAAGCACATCAATCGGCACAGGATCACTGTCATTCTGCAAATATCAAGCTATCTCGAGTAATGTCTTTGGACAACACTTGGCTCGAACCTACGACTTTACCAGTGAGAGATATTAAGTCATGATTTATTATGATAATGATGTCGGTATTGATGATGATTGTGATGATATTGATGGAAATGATGAGGAAGTATCAGGTAATGTAAACGATGGTATTGGTGGTAATGGAGATGGAGATGAGACAGGATCTGTGATATGGAAGATGGAGATGGACAGGATGGATGGGATTGGAGTTGGAGATAAGATGGTAGATGTAACAACCTTGATAAAGCAAATGATTGTAGGTATAATTGTTTTACTATCTCATACTTCATTTGATTGTATTTCATGTAAACTATAGTACTTCCTACACTTGCCTCAATAATCATTCAATACACTTGCATATTTATCTGTAAATGATAGTTATTATTTATACATTAAACATTTATTTTAAACAAGTATTTTGTAATCTTTGTTGATATAGAAAGGTAAATTAATACACAGTATTTTATTGAGTTGAATTGAACACCCTTTACAACACATTACAGGTTATATCTGGTATCCAACATTTATTTATGGGGGCAGTCCCCAAGCACATAAATATGACAGGACCACCGTCATTCTGCAAGTATCAAGCAAACTATCTCAAGTTAAGTCTTTGGACAACACTTGGCTCGAACCTACGAATTTACCAGAAAGAGGTATTTAGTGATAATTTATGATGATGTTGATATTGATGATGATTGTGATGATATTGATGATGATAATGTTGAGGAAGTATCAGGTAATGCTAACAATGGCATTGGTGGTACTGGAGATGAAGATGAAACAGGATCTGTGATATTAGAGATGGAGATGGACAGGATGGATGAGATTGGAGATAGAGATAAGATGGTAGATGGAACAACCTGGATAAAGCAAATGATTGTAGGTATAATTGTGTTACTATCTCATATTTCATTTGATTGTATTTCATGTAAACTATAGTATTTCTTATACTTGCCTGCATAATCATTCAGTACACTTGCATATTTATCTATAATTGATAGTAATGATTCATATATAAAATGTTTGAAGTATTTTGTTTACTTTGATGAAATTAACAAAGTAAATTAATACACAGTATTTTATTGAGTTAAGTTGAACAGCATTTACAACACATTACAGGTTATCTATGGTATCCAACTTTTATGTATGGGGGCAGTCCCCAAGCACATAAATCGGCACAAGACCACTGTCATTCTGCAAGTATCAAGCAAACTATTTGAAGTAAAGTCTTTGGACCACACTTGGCTCGAACCTACAACTTTACCATTCAGGGATATTTAATGACGATTTATGATGATGATCATTTTGGTATTGATGATGATATTGATGATGATAATGTTGAGGAAGTATCAGGTAATGTTAACAATGGCATTGGTGGTAATGGAGATTGAGATGAGACAGGATCTGTGATATGAGAGATGGAAATGGACAGGATGGATGAGATTGGAGATGGAGATAAGATGGTAGGTGGAACAACCTGGATAAAGCAAATGATTGTAGGTATAATTGTGTTACTATCTCATACTTCATTTGATTGTATTTCATGTAAACTATAGTATTTCTTATACTTGCCTGCACAATTATTCAATACACTTGCATATTTATCTATAAATGATAGTTATGATTAATATATAAAATGTTCAATATTTTGTTGACTTTGATTAGATTGACAAAGTAAATTATTACACAGTATTTTAATGAGGTGATTTGAACACCATTTACAACACATTACAGGTTATATATGGTATACAACTTTTATGTATAGGGCAGTCCCCAAGCACATAAATTGGCACAGTACCACTGTCATTCTGCAAGTATCAAGCTAACTGTCTGAAGTAAAATCTTTGGAAAACATTTGGTTCGAACCTACGACTTTACCAGTGAGAGATATTTCTTGATGATTTATGATGAAGTTGATATTGATGATATTGTGATGATATTGATGATGATAATGTTGAGGAAGTATCAGGTAATATTAACAATGGTATTTGTGGTACTGGAGATGGAGATAAGACAGGATCTGTGATATTATAGATGGAGATGGACAGGATGGATGAGATTAGAGATGGAGATAAGATGGTAGATGGAACAACCTGGATAAAGCAAATGATTGTAGGTATAATTGTGTTACTATCTCATTATTCATTTGATTGTATTTCATGTTAACTATAGTATTTCTTATACTTGTCTGCATAATCATTCAGTACACTTGCATATTTATCTGTTAGTGATAGTTATTATTTATATATAAAACGTTTGAAGTATTTTGTTAACTTTGATGAGACAGACAAAGTAAATTAATAAACAGTATTTTATTGAGTTGAGTTAAACACCATTTACAACACATAACAGGTTATATATGGTATCCAACTTTTATATATTGGGCAGTCCCCAAGCACATAAATTGGCACAGTACCACTGTCATTTTGCAAGTATCAAGCTAAATATCTAAAGTAAAATCTTTAAAACACACTTGGCTCGAACCTACGACTTTACCAGTGAGAGATATTTCTTGATGAATTTTGATGATGTTGATATTGATGATGATTGTGATGATATTGATGATGATAATGTTGAGGAAGTATCAAATAATGTTAACAATGGTATTTGTGGTACTGGAGATGGAGATGAGACAGGATCTGTGATATTAGAGATGGAGATGGACAGGATGGTTAAAATTGGAGATGGAGATAAGACCTTAGATGTAACAACCTGGATAAAGTAAATGATTGTAGGTATAATTATGTTACTATCTCATACTTCTTTTGATTGTATTTTATGTAAACTATAGTGTTTCTTATACTTGCCTGCATAATTATTCAACACACTTGCATATTTATCTGTAAATGATAGTTATTATTTATATATAAAACGTTTGAAGTATTTTGTTAACTTTGATGAGATAGACAAAGTAAATTAATACACAGTATTTTATTGAGTTGAGTTAAACACCATTTACAACACATAACAGGTTATATGTGGTATACAACTTTTATGTATGGGGGCAGTCCCCAAGCACATCAATCGGCCAGGACCACCGTCATTCTGCAAAAAACAACCAAATTATCTGAAGTAAAGTCTTTGGACTACACTTGGCTCGAACCAAGGACTTTACAATTGAGAGATATTTAATGATGATTGATGATGATGATGATGTTGATATTGATGATGATTGTGTTGATATTGATGATAATGTTGAGGAAGTATCAGGTAATGTTAACAATGGCATTGGTGGTAATGGAGATGGAGATGAGACAGGATCTGTGATATGAGAGATGGAAATGGACAGGATGGATGAGATTGGAGAAGGAGATAAGATGGTAGATGGAACAACCTCGATAAAGCAAATGATTGTATACAGGTATAATTGTGTTACTATCTCATACTTCATTTGATTGTATTTCATGTAAACTATAGTATTTCTTATATTTGCCTGCACAATTATTCAATACACTTGCATATTTATCTTTAAATGATAGTTATGATTAATATATAAAATGTTCAATATTTTGTTGACTTTGATTAGATTGACAAAGTAAATTATTACACAGTATTTTAATGAGGTGATTTGAACACCATTTACAACACATTACAGGTTATATATGGTATACAACTTTTATGTATAGGGCAGTCCCCAAGCACATAAATTGGCACAGTACCACTGTCATTCTGCAAGTATCAAGCTAACTGTCTGAAGTAAAATCTTTGGAAAACATTTGGTTCGAACCTACGACTTTACCAGTGAGAGATATTTCTTGATGATTTATGATGAAGTTGATATTGATGATATTGTGATGATATTGATGATGGTAATGTTGAGGAAGTATCAGGTAATATTAACAATGGTATTTGTGGTACTGGAGATGGAGATGAGACAGGATCTGTGATATTAGAGATGGAGATGGACAGGATGGATGAGATTAGAGATGGAGATAAGATGGTAGATGGAACAACCTGGATAAAGCAAATGATTGTAGGTATAATTGTGTTACTATCTCATTATTCATTTGATTGTATTTCATGTTAACTATAGTATTTCTTATACTTGTCTGCATAATCATTCAGTACACTTGCATATTTATCTGTTAGTGATAGTTATTATTGATATATAAAAGGTTTGAAGTATTTTGTTAACTTTGATGAGACAGACAAAGTAAATTAATAAACAGTATTTTATTGAGTTGAGTTAAACACCATTTACAACACATAACAGGTTATATATGGTATCCAACTTTTATATATTGGGCAGTCCCCAAGCACATAAATTGGCACAGTACCACTGTCATTTTGCAAGTATCAAGCTAAATATCTAAAGTAAAATCTTTAAAACACACTTGGCTCGAACCTACGACTTTACCAGTGAGAGATATTTCTTGATGATTTTTGATGATGTTGATATTGATGATGATTGTGATGATATTGATGATGATAATGTTGAGGAAGTATCAAATAATGTTAACAATGGTATTTGTGGTACTGGAGATGGAGATGAGACAGGATCTGTGATATTAGAGATGGAGATGGACAGGATGGTTAAAATTGGAGATGGAGATAAGACCTTAGATGTAACAACCTGGATAAAGCAAATGATTGTAGGTATAATTGTGTTACTATCTCATACTTCATTTGATTGTATTTTATGTAAACTATAGTATTTCTTATACTTGCCTGCATAATTATTCAACACACTTGCATATTTATCTGTAAATGATAGTTATTATTTATATATAAAACATTTGAAGTTTTTTGTTAACTTTGATGAGATAAACAAAGTAAATTAATAAACAGTATTTGATTGAGTTGAGTTGAACACCATTTGCAACACATTACAGGTTATATATGGTATACAGCTTTTATGTATGGGGGCAGTCCCCAAGCACATCAATCGGCCAGGACCACCGTCATTCTGCAAGAAACAACTAAATTATCTGAAGTAAAGTCTTTGGACTACACTTGGCTCGAACCTAGGACTTTACAATTGAGAGATATTTAATGATGATTGATGATGATGATGATGTTGATATTGATGATGATTGTGATGATATTGATGATAATGTTGAGAAAGTATCAGGTAATGTTAACAATGGCATTGGTGGTAATGGAGATGGAGATGAGACAGGATCTGTGATATGAGAGATGGAAATGGACAGGATGGATGAGATTGGAGATGGAGATAAGATTGTAGGTGGAACAACCTGGATAAAGCAAATGGTTGTAGGTATAATTGTGTTACTATCTCATACTTCATTTGATTGTATTTCATGTAAACTATAGTATTTCTAATACTTGCCTGCACAATAATTCAATACACTTGCATATTTATTTTTAAATGATAGTTATGATTAATATATCTAACGTTAAATATTTTGTTGACTTTGATTAGATTGACAAAGTAAATTAATACACAGTATTTTATTGAGTTGATTTGAACACCATTTACAACACATTACCGGTTATATATGGTATACAATTTTTATGTATAGGGCAGTCCCCAAGCACATCAATTCGCACAGTACCACTGTCATTCTGCAAGTATCAAGCTAACTGTCTGAAGTAAAATCTTTGGAAAACATTTGGTTCGAACCTACGACTTTACCAGTGAGAGATATTTCTTGATGATTTATGATGAAGTTGATATTGATGATATTGTGATGATATTGATGATGATAATGTTGAGGAAGTATCAGGTAATATTAACAACGGTATTTGTGGTACTGGAGATGGAGATGAGACAGGATCTGTGATATTAGAGATGGAGATGGACAGGATGGATGAGATTAGAGATGGAGATAAGATGGTAGATGGAACAACCTGGATAAAGCAAATGATTGTAGGTATAATTGTGTTACTATCTCATTATTCATTTGATTGTATTTCATGTTAACTATAGTATTTCTTATACTTGTCTGCATAATCATTCAGTACACTTGCATATTTATCTGTTAGTGATAGTTATTATTGATATATAAAAGGTTTGAAGTATTTTGTTAACTTTGATGAGACAGACAAAGTAAATTAATAAACAGTATTTTATTGAGTTGAGTTAAACACCATTTACAACACATAACAGGTTATATATGGTATCCAACTTTTATATATTGGGCAGTCCCCAAGCACATAAATTGGCACAGTACCACTGTCATTTTGCAAGTATCAAGCTAACTATCTGAAGTAAAATCTTTAAAACACACTTGGCTCGAACCTACGACTTTACCAGTGAGAGATATTTCTTGATGATTTTTGATGATGTTGATATTGATGATGATTGTGATGATATTGATGATGATAATGTTGAGGAAGTATCAAATAATGTTAACAATGGTATTTGTGGTACTGGAGATGGAGATGAGACAGGATCTGTGATATTAGAGATGGAGATGGACAGGATGGTTAAAATTGGAGATGGAGATAAGACCTTAGATGTAACAACCTGGATAAAGCAAATGATTGTAGGTATAATTGTGTTACTATCTCATACTTCATTTGATTGTATTTTATGTAAACTATAGTATTTCTTATACTTGCCTGCATAATTATTCAACACACTTGCATATTTATCTGTAAATGATAGTTATTATTTATATATAAAACATTTGAAGTTTTTTGTTAACTTTGATGAGATAAACAAAGTAAATTAATAAACAGTATTTGATTGAGTTGAGTTGAACACCATTTGCAACACATTACAGGTTATATATGGTATACAGCTTTTATGTATGGGGGCAGTCCCCAAGCACATCAATCGGCCAGGACCACCGTCATTCTGCAAGAAACAACTAAATTATCTGAAGTAAAGTCTTTGGACTACACTTGGCTCGAACCTAGGACTTTACAATTGAGAGATATTTAATGATGATTGATGATGATGATGATGTTGATATTGATGATGATTGTGATGATATTGATGATAATGTTGAGAAAGTATCAGGTAATGTTAACAATGGCATTGGTGGTAATGGAGATGGAGATGAGACAGGATCTGTGATATGAGAGATGGAAATGGACAGGATGGATGAGATTGGAGATGGAGATAAGATTGTAGGTGGAACAACCTGGATAAAGCAAATGGTTGTAGGTATAATTGTGTTACTATCTCATACTTCATTTGATTGTATTTCATGTAAACTATAGTATTTCTAATACTTGCCTGCACAATAATTCAATACACTTGCATATTTATTTTTAAATGATAGTTATGATTAATATATCTAACGTTCAATATTTTGTTGACTTTGATTAGATTGACAAAGTAAATTAATACACAGTATTTTATTGAGTTGATTTGAACACCATTTACAACACATTACCGGTTATATATGGTATACAATTTTTATGTATAGGGCAGTCCCCAAGCACATCAATTCGCACAGTACCACTGTCATTCTGCAAGTATCAAGCTTACTATCTGAAGTAAAATCTTTGGAACACACTTAGCTCGAACCTACGACTTTACCAGTGAGAGATATTTCTTGATGATAGATGATGATGTTGATATTGATGATGATTGTGATGATATTGATGATGATAATGTTGAGGAAGTATCAGGTAATGTTAATGGCATTGGTGGTACTGGAGATGGAGATGAGACAGGATCTGTGATATGAGAGATGGAAATGGACAGGATGGATGAGATTGGAGAAGAAGATAAGATGGTAG